>CM062812.1:61663076-62263076 GCA_031772625.1 Pinus tabuliformis
CTGGAAAAGGATTTTGACACTTGAGAAGCCACTTGGACAAACCAAGGAAATGTTGTGGGCCAATGTCATTGACTCTGTCAATGATATTTAGCCATCAATCCAAGTTATTTTGAGCAACCAGAGCTAGTAAATATAGCTAATGAAGCTATCCAGAAAGTGAAGGAGGAATTGGGAAATAAGCCCAAGGATGCAAATAGACTCATCCATTTCCTCAATAGCAAAAACAAATATGAGCTACATGATCTGAACATTGAAGACATAACTGCCACCATTCTAGAAATAAGGAAGTTCCTTTCTAAAAGGAACCTTATGCTTAATTTGGAAGAAAAGTGCCACAATATACAGGTAGCCATTGATAGGTTCATGGCTAAATTTTAGATTTTGAGTGAAAAGGGTCTACCCAGTCCTATGGTCATCAATGATAAACTCATGACACAATTGGACTATGGCAATAGACTCAGACAGTTGGCTAAGGATCAAGCCATCACTTCATCCATTAAAGCCTTGCCAACGGGCAAAGTTTTACATGATACATTTGAGAACTTGTTTTTCCTTGAGCATGAGGTAAAACATTTGTTCTTGACCAAGCCAAATTTTTCTAAATATACCAAGGCTGATGAGATTTACAAGAGAATGGTAAATGTGAAATTACCAGATGTAGAATGGTGGTAGACAATGACAGATTTACTGTGATAAATAAACAGCTAAAAGTTATTGTGCAGTAAAAATGAAGGCAACAGAGTAAAATAGGTAAAAAAAGCACAACAGGATCAAAGAGTAGCAGGGTTAAAGAGTATCAGATGAAAGACCAAAGTAAAGAAGACTCCAGAATAAAAATGCTACAACTATCAGCCAACATAAAGGGCTACACCTCAACCATAAAGGCCGACACAACCATAATTAAAGGGATAGCAAGAAACAACTCATTAGCTATCTCTATCTTCTTGCTAGAAGATATTTGTATTTCCTAGAATAAATCCCATGTTATTTTGAGATATTTTGTAATAAGTTTCCTATAAATACTTCACAATTAAAAGTATGTAGGGCGGATTCCAAAACATTTCTATAGAAATTTTCTCTTAAATAAAAAATTCCATTGTATCAATGACTGGATTGGATTACTGGATCAAGGAATAAAGATCAGATATTTTACAGGATTCTTGCGTAAAGCGAAATACAAATAAGTATTCTCTCATGTTCAATGTTGTTTTCCTTCAAGTTTTTTAATAATCTTTATGTATCTCTAAAATCTAAATGTTATAACATGGAATGATATTTCAGAAATTGCTTAAATGCACTCTATCTTGACTGTTATGCATTGTTATATGTTTTCTTCACAAATCTAAGTTAAGGAATTCTTCATTGCTCCTTAGTTTAGGTGACTTCTTGTGATCTATAGTAAAGGATTCTTAATTGCCCTCTATTCATGATTATCCTTTGTTCTCCATTCTGATCCCAGTCTAAGGATTCTTGAGTTCCCTTTTACCCTGGTTGGAGTTACTTCCACAATTATGCCTAAAGATTTGCATTTTTCTCTGCTAGCCTGCCCTGTGAACATTCCCTTTAATGATTTGGTCCAGTCCTGCTATCCATTTGTTGAATCCATAGCCCAATGGCTTGAAGACCTAACTCTATCCATCTGCTTTAAGAATTCCACCACCCAACCTTCAAATCAAAACCAAAACCCCAAGGAACACTAAGAACTAGCCTAAAATCCCATAAGAAACAAAGCTAAATTATATAGAGAGAGCCCTCTCTAAGTCATAGGTTGGCTAGAGCCTATACTTAAAAGATTGGTTTGTGGTTACCTCAGTTTCTTTCTTCTTCTGATAACTTCTAAGGAAAATTCTAAGTGATAACATAGTGGTGACCATACTGGGGAACAATCAAATCCACATTCTTAATAAACCTTTAAGAAAATTTTAAATCTTTATTTCAAGCCTCTTAAAGGGTTTATTAGAAGTTATTTACAAAATCTCACAAAAAGAAAGTAACAAGAAAAAGCTTGAAATTCTAGCTTCAAGGAGAACTCACTACACTAGGGATAATCTAGATCCAAACCATGCCCCAGTAGTTGATAATCCCAACTTGATTTCCATAAGGCCCAAAAGAGAGGAAAGTTCAGTTAGTCAAACACATTTAATCAAAGCCGATTTGTGCCCTGATGAGTGGTTGTTCTTAGAAGACCTTCCCTTTGATGTGCCATTTTATCTTTCCCTATTTAGAATAAGGTCTGAAAGTGCACTTGATGAAATTGTTCTAGATCCAGAGTTTATTGCAGACCTCAAAGTCCAAAAGGCCAATCCGTCAATTGATGAATATATTCTAAATTCCCCACAGTCATCCCTTACTACTGTTAGGAACCCTGAGCTTTCTGAACCAATATTCACTACTCTTAGCTCACCATTATTCCCTTCAACCTCTGAAGTTTATTCCCCACCTCTATTTATACCTTCACTTCCTTACCAACCCACCATTACTCATCAACCACCTGCTGGTCCTAGTTCATCCTCCACTACTGCATCACCTTCTAGTGGCTCAACTGCACATTTTAGCCCATCCTAGCTTATAGCCATGGCAAATAGATATGCTCCCCTTGTCTTACATGCTCCACTTGGTGCCATGCCAGCAGAATACCAAAGTAAAATCGTCCAATTTGATGGCATAGGGCACTACACTGCACAACACCATGCTAATAAAATGACAGACTACTTTGAACTTCATGAAATTGATATTGTGGATGTCCAAATGAGATCATTCACTCAGAATTTAGTTGATGATGTTAGAAGATGGTTTAGATCACTACCTGATAATAGTATTGATAGTTTAGAAGTATTTCAACAACAATTTTTGAATATATGGGAAAAGAAAAAGAATCCTCTATAGATCCTTTCTGAATATGAAGATATTAGGAGAGGACCCAATGAAATTGTTCAAGATTACTACACCAGATTTAACACTATATACAATGCAATTCTAGTTAATATTAGACCCCCAAATGACTTAGCATTAATAAAGTTCCCTGATGGTTTTAACACAGACATGGAATTCCAGCTCAGGGAAAGAAACCCCCCAACCCTTGAAGATATGCAAAGTGTAGCAGTAAGTGTAGAGGCTAATTTATTAGCTAAAAGAGCTAGAGTTAGGAATGAAAGAAGAGGTTAAGCCAAAGATGAGCCTTCACTCTCTGACATTAAAATAGATAGCTTATCAAAATGAATGGAAAAGTTAATGGATAGAATAGAGAGTATAGAGAGGAAACCCCAGTGGAATAATCAACAGGCACCTCCAATTAGAAACCCAAACTTTAGGAAAAACGAAAACAAAAATACTGGAAAAAAATGGACCTTATTAGAATATAAGACCTCCTTTCCAGGAAAATTATGCAGAAACATCCCATCATGAAGACCCAGAGCAAGAAACAAAGATTAACCTGATGGGATTAGATGATAAAGGTGTTGTTTTTCTGACCCAAGATGATCAGGAATTGCATATGTTGCAGCAATTGCAAATCCAGTCTTGAGAGTCATTTGATTATAAACAAGGTTATGATTCTACCATATTTGAAGTACATAAGCAGTATAACCTAAGGAGTAAAAAGAATTCTGATATCTTTGATCAAACCAAGAAAACAATGGCAAATCAACCAAAGAAAATCAAAGAAGCCCTGGTTTCTAAAATCCTCCAGATTCTCCCCAGACAAAACCAGAATCCTTTTGGTACTACCATTGAAGATATAACCCCTAATCAACCTTTTGATGATAAAACCTCTTCTTAAATTCCCCCCCAAAAACCAGTGGACACATCTCAAAATACTAGATTGGAAAATTCACAAAAAGAAGTCCCCAATAAAGGAAAAGAAGACCATCCCACTCAAATCCCTGCTGTCAAAAGTATAAACTCTCAAATAGAGAAAGCTGCTTTGCCATTTAATTTGGCAGCAGAGGTAGCTAAGCTAAAGATTTCAGTCTCTTTGACAAAGTTAATCAAGAACGAAACCTACAAAACACAGATAAACCAAACCCTGAACCTTGCTGAAAATGAAGATTCTATTAACCTGTTTGATGACCAACCTGAACTTATATTTGGTCTAGATGTCAATGGAAAACCACTAGAAGGAGGAATACCACCTTTTTACATTAGCCTTGGCATCCATGACAAATTTCTTCATAATGCAATGTTGGATTTTGGTGCCTCCCACAACTTAATGCCCAAATTAGTAATGGAAAAATTGAAGCTAGACATTACAAGACCTTACAAGGAATTATTTTCATTTAACTCAAGTCAAGTAAAGTGTCTGGGGTTAATTAAAGACCTCTATGTTACCTTAGTTCAATATCTTGCCAAGAGCGTCCTTATAGATATTATAGTTACCGACATCCCACGGAAGTATGGCATGTTGTTATCTAGGTCATGGGGACGCAAACTTTAGGGATCTCTACAACTTGATATGTCATATGCAACAATTTATGTTTTTTGACAACCCAAGAAGTTGTACCGAGAAACTTTAATGAAATATATGGTGAGTAGCCAGGATCAGCCTCAAAACTTTCCTATCTACTCTGTACATTCACACATTGATTCTTTTATTTTGTATAATACTGATGAAACACAAGGAACTCTTTTAGACAGTGTTGATATAGAACCAAAAGAAATTTTAGTTTCAAAACAAAAGGAAATTGTTCAAACTTTAGAACTTTCCACTAAACTAGGTAGTCAAGTCAAGGAAAAGTTGGTGGAAACAGATGCTACTAATTATGAACATGAGATATTGTGGCAACTTGAGTTTGACGGGTCAATAAATAAGTTTGGAGCTAGAGCAGGAGTTTGGATATACAATCTAGAGAATGCTTACTCAGAAGGCCATGCATACAGACTAAATTTTAAATGTACTAACAATATGGCTGAGTATGAAGCACTAATTTTAGCTCTTAAATTAGTTAGGAAGCTAGGAGCTATAAGATTTTCTATCGTGGGAGACTCTGAATTAGTGATAAAACAAATTAATGTTGTATATATGACCAAAGACCCTAGATTAAGTTGTTATACAGGAACCATTGTAGAAATACTAAAGACTTTCTTAGAAACCAAAGTTGTTGTAATTCCTAGAAAACATAATATGCAGGCTCATAGTTTAGCAATGTTTGCCAGCACCTACAAGTTACCCTTTCAGCCTAACTATCAGTACATTGCTGAAGTAAGGCATAGGCCTACAATTCCAAATAATTTGAAGAGCTGGAAAATATTTGCTGATGACAAACAAATAAACAACTTTTTGATTTTAGAAGAAGAGTTTGTAAATAGCAATATAGATACTGACATATCAATAGAACTTAACACTAAAGATAAAATAAAAATAAACAAGATAGAAGGTAAAGAGATAGATAGATTCTATCCCACTAAATTTACAAAATCAGATGTAGAAAACCTAGAACAAGTTGAGATTGAGATAATTAAAGAAGACACTAAAGTAATCAATCTCAAAGAAAATTTCTTACCTAAGGGATTAACCCCTTTGGAAGGCTTGTTTGATTCAAATGATGTCCCTAGATTGCCCAAAACGGAACCTTTGAAATCTGATATAGAGGAGTGTAATATTGGCACTGATGAAAATCCCAAATTGATCAAACTTTCTAAATCATTACCTCCCACTGAAAGAGTAAAATACATTGAGTTATTAAAATAATTTCAGGATGTCTTTGCTTGGAGTTATGATGGCCTCAAATCCTATGACACCAGCATCATACAACACACAATCCCTATAAAAGAAAATCAAAAGCCTTTCAGACAAAAACTTAGAAGGATAAATCATATCCTATTACCTTCAATTGAGAAGGAAATCCAAAGAATGTATGATGCTAAGATAATTGCACCAATCAAATTTTATGATTGGATTTCAAACCTGGTGCCAACTAGGAAGAAAACTAAAGAGACCAGACTCCGTGTGGACCTTAGAAACCTCAACAAAGTATCCCTTAAAGACAATTACCCTATCCCCAAAATGGACCATATTTTGCAAAGGGTAGTTGGATAATCCAGGATCTCATTATTGGATGGGCTTTCTGGTTACAATCATATTTTAGTTCGTCATGATGACCAAGCCAAGACTGCCTTCACCACTCCTTGGGGCACATTCATGTAAGTTAAAATTCCTTTCTTACTAATGAATGCAGGAGCCACTTTCTAGAGGGCTATGGATATAGCCTATCAGCCGGATAAGTCGTTCTTGCGGACAAGACCGACCTCCCTAGTATCTAATGATATCTAGCGACAAGAAAACCAAACAAATTCTATCTTTCTCTAAATGTGCAATTTATAAATAAAGGCAAACAGGTGTTTTAGGCCTACCTCGGGTACAGTGCTAGTTTGTAGAAGTCACGCTCCCTTGATCCAAATGAGCTCCCTTGTAAAGAATCTGCAAACACAAACAAGCACACACATTAAATAGCACCTGCATAACCAATATAATAAATCATATTTATCATGATGATCAAGGAATTCATCAAATAAATCACATAAGACAATTTATTGAGAAAAATGAATCTGATTGTATTAACTTTAATCAAAGAAGAACTTTACAACCTTAGTGCCTTGATGTTGTACAAGCTCCTCCCAGGGTCCAGCAAGAATCTCCTCTACTTTGACAAGTTTCACTCTCTTCTGAAAGAAGCCAAAAGGTATGTAATCTTTCCTCTCAAGCTTAACTAGGAAGTCTCAATTCCAACAGCATTTACCCTCAAAAATGTTCAGCTTCTAACCTCCCTAGCAACCAGCCCAATGCCTTAATTTATAGTGAAATGGAGGGAAGTTACTAGGTCCACCTTCAAAGGGATAGAGCCCTCCTTCAAAGGGATAAGATCCTCTCCTCAAGGGATTAGCTCCTTTAGTTATGGGATGCATGAACCACCTAGGAGCAAACCATCCAAGTCAAGATTCCTTCTAGAAGCGTCCAAAATTAACCCAAAGTGAGCTTTTAAGAATAAACTTGCGCCTTTTTTACTTTTACAGGGGTCTGCACCCACTCCTTTAGAGACAGCGGGGGCAGGTCCACAGGTAAAATGACCAAGGGGTGTGGGACCGTAGGTAATGGTAAGAGAAAGTGTGAAACCAGAGCTTTATTGATTTTCAAGGTCTTTCTCTCATTTTTAAAGCTTGACATGAAGTGTTGAGGTTTGAGACTTGCAAAGGAGGACAGTATGAGTGGTGATAGACTCACACTGACTACAAAGAGTCATGGTGACAATATTTTGTGTAACAGATTGCCCCCTAAAGTGAAAAGTCTATAGTAGATGAGGATTTCATTTATCATCTAATAAGAGTGAAGTACTTTATCATTTCGAGGATCATATTGTGGAGAGCCTGGTTGGAACCTGTAAAAACATTCAATACAAAATATATATATGAGATCATATCATCGCTAAGGTAGGCATTCCCATACTCAGATCAAAACTGACTAGAAAACTAACTAAACTGCTCTGATATGGGAATGATTTTGTAATACATCACAAGTATAGACAGATGTAGACACAGTATGGACACAGCCATCTGTTTATGAATAGTCCACTATATAATGAATACAAAATTCCTCGTAGCTTGGATGGTGGAAACTAGATCCATGGTCTTGATTTCTACTTCCCGAAATAGTACGATTCTATCCATGTGAATGAATGTGTTGAAGTCGAACATGGTAGAAACCACTTGATTACTAGTCAATGATGTAAACTGTTAACAAGTGTGAGAGAAACCACCAGTAATTTCAATGGCTCTCAAAGTACTCAGTACAATCCATGAGATGTGAATAGATGTGTTGATGTCGAACATGTCACATAATCCTTTGATCGAAGGTCAATGATGCAACTTATCATTGAAGGCAAGAAACCTGCCATTGAGGCATGCAGATCCCAAGGTACTGATGATTTTTAGATCATCTTTCTATATAATGAGTTGAAGTCGATAGAAAGCGATCCGTCGTAGGCAAGCCCACAACACGAAATGATAGATCAAGTTTGAAGAAATATCGTTGTAAGGATTGACTCAGGGATGGTCAAGATGGATGACAGATATTTCACAGATGAATGGTTTTTTTGTACTGACCTCTTGAACACATAATGACACAGCAGGTGGTTTGGTGACAATTGACCCAAAGCTAATACCTAGAAACCGGCTGAAGACTTTCAATATGGTTTGATTAACTGCTAGAAAAAGGATTTCCCAACCCAGGTGAATAAAAAGTGTCGTGTTCAAGAGTGGTTTTTCTGAGACACAAACTATAACAAACGGGTTCATTTTTCTCTCTTTTCCCCCACCATTTCTGGCAAGTACCTCTTTATTTTTGACAAGCTTTAGGAGGATAACATTTGCTTGATTATAATCTCATCCTTCGGATGAGTCCAACTTAATTTAAATTCGAACCCTAAGAAGGAGTGGTCCGTCCCTGTTTGTAATTGAACAGGTCCTCTACTGTTAAATTTTAACGAGTCCAGTGTAGGAGAAACTCAGCGTTTTTCAATTTTAGGGAGTCTGAAAAAACTTAAGAAAACTCCATGGTTGTCATTTTTCATAAATTTGTGTCTCCCAAGCTCGAAAAAGTATAAAATAATACTTGAGAGAACCGCTTGACCATTATGACCAAGGAGTACTTTTCATAGTTAGTGCCTCTGATCCGAAAAAGTAAAAAAGCGATCAATGACACGTCGTTTTATAACCAATATTGAATTTGAAACGACAAAAACCCGGCAATATTTTCATGTTTTTACGGTCAGAAAAGGGCTGTAAGTGGACCATCTTTTTAATTCCATTTTAACGAGCTTAAAAAGAAAAACTCGGCAATATTTTCATATTTTAGGAGTTAGAAAAGAGCTTAAAGGTGACTCTAATGTTTTTTGTCAAAAATGATCAATTTTGCCTGAAAAATCCGTTATCCTGCACAAAAACTCAAACATTACTCATACCTGTTTAAAATAAATAAAAATGTTTCAAAAGTTACCTCTTTAAAGTGAAAAATAAACAAATTAAAAATTCATTTATTCAAAAAATCTTATAAAAAGGGCTTTTGTAAATTCATTTTTACCGTTTGACTTCAGAGTGAGAAAAGAGAGCTTTTGGTAAGAAAATTCCCGTGAAGATTGCGGAAAATCCGTCCATTGGAATTGAACACTGTCACCTCCAGGTAATCCACATCATCCTACTCTTGCATTTCATCCGTTTGAAATTTGTTTTTAGGGTTTTATTTTGATTTTTCGGAAATATTTAGGTTAAAAACCCGCACGCGGGGGTCTGCAGGCGTAGTACAGCAAACCTGCGGACCCCGACTTTTTTGTAAAAGGAAAAACGTCAGGGGCATGCACCTGCTGTTAAGGCAGAGTGCGGACCTATGCACTATCTCTAATAGAGAGGGTGTGGTCCCTGCAGCATAGGTTTTCAAACCTAAATTTTTCAAATTCCACCCAAAAATTTTGATTTATAATATTCTAATCCGCCTTTTTATTGAATGTAGGGTATACATCATGCTTGACTGGCGGGAACGGGAGCACGAGGATGTGGATCTCACCGCGATTAATCATGAATCTTCAATTGATGCATTGAAGGCATGCAGTTTATTCAAATTCTGGGCCATACTTGGCATGAGGGCCCAAGTGGACTTTTTGCAGTGGCTGGTAGACAGGTGGAATGTACAGGACCAGTGTTTCTTTATTGGTGGCCACCAGCTCGAAATGGAGCAGGAAGACATTTACTTTTTGACTAGTTTTCCTAAGAGAGGTGAACAATTGACTCTATTCGGGGCTAGGCCAGGTGGCCAGTCTGTCGATATCCTCCGGCTAGAGTTTTGTAACGACCAAACCAAGGACAAAGGGACTGATATCAAAACCATCTCTCGTCCTGAACTCAAAGTGATTGCATTTACTGTCACCAGACTCTACAGAAGCGCAACACTAGATATGGCCACTGGATCCCAAATGCGGATGGCAGTAGACTTCTTTTGGGGCACCATCTTCAACTGGTGCGAAGCTGTGTTGGCTAATGTAAAAGGCCAGCTGACTAGAGCAAAGAATGGACAACTGAAAAAATTTGGATATGGTTTCTTAGTTGTGAGCTTTGGTCTAGAGAGGGTCCCAATGTTGGTCCCACAACATCTTTCCATTGGAGTTGGACTTCCCCGAGAGCCCAAATTGATGTGTTGGGTTGCAGTTATGGCCCGTCATCCTGAGGAGGGTTCAGATATTGTTCGATTTCCTCCTGATTATTTTCATTGGTTGGACAACCAAGTTTTTGCTATTCAGGATTTTCCTTATGCTGGGATGGATTATCATGGCGACCCAGACATGGCTCTTCCACCAGGAGAGCAATGGGATGACTCAGGTAAAATCATTTTCAACATTTTCTAATTTAATTTATTTTTTTTGTTTTTTAAATCATCCCAAAATTGATAGTAAAAAGTTTCAAATGCAGATGTAGGTCCACGATGACCACCCACTCTCCGGCCTTATGAGAGGAAACAGCCAACTGCGGCAGCACCAGCCCCACAGGATGAATCTACAAAGACCCTGTCCGAATTGGAAAACCATCTAGAGCGTTTGACAGCAGACATTCCAGAGACCAGCATAGATGACATTCCTCTTGGGCTACAATGCTATGTGATTGGGGTCCCAGGACCTTTCAGGAGGTTCCTTTGTAGGGTGGCCCGTATAGTGGTTTCTTATCGTGATCATCACCAGTGATAGGATGATCGCCTGTTGTAGACTCATATGACATTTTTGCTTTTTGTACTATTATTTTTGCCAATCATAAGGTGTTTTTCAACATATGATCGAAGATGATGTATCTTTGACACACTTCTATGCTATGTTATGTCACTATTGCCGGCTTATCTTGTAAAACATGTTATGGAATGTTTTTAAATTTACTTGTTTGATTATTGCAAATGTCTACTTAACATTCGAGAAGCAATTGCATCTGCTAATGTATTTAAATATATTGGAATATGTTAATATTCAATATAGTCAAATTCACGTTCCAAGAGACGAACTCTCAAAAATAATCTCAATAACACTGGATTTCTAATGGCATACACTCTATTAAGCTGTAACACAACGAGTTCAAAATCTAACCTCACAAACAAACTCTGAAACCCAAATGAGATGGATTCGGATAATAACTCAATCACTGCACTATACTCTACAATGTTGTTCGTTGTTTGACCGAGGCTTACCCCATGCATAGATACCAGCTCATCATAGGGAGAATAGATAACCCAAGCTGTGGAAGAAATGTTCCGTGTATTACAACAAGCACCATCAGCAAAACCAATGTATGTTTGGAGAGACGTCGACATCTGCAATATCAAGAGTAAAATCAAGATAAGCAAGAATAATGACAAAAAACTCTCTAAGCTAAGCACACTTTTAATCTAAAACACTAGCTAGAAAGAAAACTAACCTAACTAAAATCTCCACACTTAAATTTAAGCATAATATCTCTTCAGGTAAAGACCATTTCTAGGTTTACCTAAAGAGACTCCGTCAAAGTCTACCAATTCATAGGCCCCTTTTGCCAGCTTTTGCTTGACAACATAAGGACCATGCCACATGGGTACGAATTTTCCAGCACCTAATTTATCATTTGCTTGATCGTACAGTAAGACTAGGTCTCCTTCCAAAAAATTACGAGTAATATTTCGATCATACTGAGCTTTAATACGTTTGGCATGAGCTTTGATTGCTAGTGCAGCATGATGTCGATTCTCATCTATCTGAGCCAAGTATAACAAACATTTTTCCTCTTCGAAAGTGGCTGGAAGTAATTCTATGGCCATTTGCAATGACAGGATTTCGCATTCAATGGGTAAGACAGCTTCCAAACTGTAAACTAGTTGGAAAGGAGTGAAACCGGTTGATGTTTTTACTGAGGTTCGATACACCCAAAGCACTGAAAATAGCATGTTATTCCAATTCGACCTATGAATCCCAATGATTCGTTGGATCATGATGAATAGAACTTTGTTGATGGCTCCAGACCATTAGCCTGTGGATAATATGGAGTTGAACTGTCATGACACAAGCCAAGTTGATCTGTTAGTTCCGTCATCATAATGTTTTAAAAATGATGCCCATGATCAGTGATAATCACTTCTGTAACACCAAACCTAGCAATTATATGATTGAAAATGAAAATCGCATCAGTTTTGCCGTCTACCGAAAATGTAGGCATCGCCTCGGCCCGCTTGGTAAAATAATCTACCGCAAGGATGATATACGCATGCCCCCCGGCCGAGTGAGGGTTACATGTAACAAAATTGATACCCCATTTCACAAAAGGACCGATGGCAATTATAGGGTGGAGAGGAGCAGGTGGAGTGCACATCTTTCGATCAAAAATTTGGCAGTTGTGGCATTTTCGAACAGCGATAATACAATCTTTAAACAAAGACCACCAAAAATAGCCAGTCCGCAATATCTTTTGGGTTGTGGAAAACCCAGACATATGACCGCAACACGCTCCAGAGTACAGTCACTTAGAACCCTTTCAGCTTCTTCATGAATTAAACAATGTCGGAAAACAGAGTCTGCCCCACGACGATAAAGTGTATCTCCAATAATTCAGAATTGTTGGGATTGGAATCGTATTTTCCGACGCTGATATCTTGAAATTTCAGGCCGAAAGGACTGGGTTTGGAGATAAACGATGATATATCCATACCATGGATCGAAAGTGCTGATTAGAAACAAGGATTCGTCTGCAATGGGCTCTTCTACCACAGTTTCAGTGTCAGCATGCGGGAAGTCACACATCAACTCCGCAAAAACTAAAGATTTCTTTGACTTAGATTTTTCAAATTCCAAGTCAAACTCCTGCAGGATCACAATCCATTTGGAATACTTGCCCCCTAGCAATTGTTTGGTCAAAATATAGATCATAGGGTTGCAATCGGAAATTACTGTAGTTTTGCGTAGTAAAATGTAATGACGAAAACGTTGGACAGCTTGAACAGCTACCAAGGCCAATTTCTCCACATGTGAATATTTTAGCTCAGTTGGATTCAAGGTTCGACTAAGGTAATATATCACATGTTCACTACCGAATTCATCTTCCTGAACTAACACCATTCCAATGGTGGAATGCGAGGCGGCGAGATATAAGAAGTAGTCCTGGTTGTAGTTGGGAGGATGCAATAACGGTGCATGGGTCAACGCGTGTTTTAGTGCATCAAAAGATTTGTCAGCTATCTCATCCCAATAGAATGGAGTATTCTGTTTCAACAACTGGGTAAAACCCTTTGTTATCTCGGCATAGTTAGGAATGAATCGACATAAAACATTTGCTTTCCCTTGCAAACTTTGGAGTTGGCGAAGAGATGAAGTAGGAGGCAATTTGACAATAGCTTCAACCTTCGAAGGATTGACACGAATGCCGGCTTTCGAAACAACAAACCCTAGTAACCGACCCATTTCTATACAGAAAACACACTTGTGTGGATTCAACCTAATTCGATAATTCCTACACCTCATAAAGATTGCTCATAAATGGATGAGATGATCGGCTCAATGTAATGAATGAGCAGGTAAATCATCGAGATAGGGTTTCATAATGTGCTTGATGTCATGAAACGCGTAAGACATGGCCCTTTGAAAAGTTGCACCAGTGTTCTTAAGCCCAAAAGGTAATTTGCAATAAGCAAATGTCCCCCATGGACAAATGAAAGCCGTTTTTGTGATCAGTAGGTAGAATATTTATTTGATTGTATCTGGAAAAAGCATCCATGAGGGAGAATATTTCACTGCCGGCACAATCATCAATGATTTGATCGATATAGGGAGTTGGGTCATTGTCTTTTGGACAGGCTCGATTAATATCCCTATACTCGATACATATTCTTATTGTTCCTTGCTTTTTGTTAACAGGAACAATATTCGATACCCAATCCGTTAAAGGAATTGGATAAATGAAACCTGCTTTAAGTAATTTTTCAACTTCTGCTTTAATTGCAGCAACTTTTCGCGGGTGAATCTGATGCAAACGTTGCCGGACGGGTTTAGCATCCGGGTAAGTCTTGATTTCATGAACAACAATTGTTGGGTCAATACCTGGCATTTCCTCATATGACTAGGCAAACACGTCACATAATTCTTGAAATAGGGCCTTATATGTTTGAATTTCATCTTCCGTACAAGAGGCACCTATATGAATGTTTACAACAATTCCAGGCTTAACCGAAATGTCAATAGGAATAGTTCGAAAAATGTTTCCCAAATTTAACTCAGAATCAGGATTTTGTAATGGATTTTGAGGTTCCTTGACATAATCAGTCGTAAAAATAGATGAAAAATCATTTTCAAAATGATCAATCTCAGGTAAAAATGAATATCTATGATGAAGATCTTCCCATGGTAAATCATCAACAGACAAGATTTCACGAATTTTCTCATTAGTGTGAACAAGTTCGGAAAACGTTGTTGAATCTGAGTCTGATATTGAAAGTGATTCTTCATGGACTACATTCATTAAGTCAGTTTCGGTTGAAGAAGGGTTGGAAAATGACTGTACGACCTGATACGCAATTTCATATGGACTCAAAGGCATATCATCACCAAATGAATCTATCTCAGATTCGGAAGGTACGATCCAAGGATCATCATAAACAATAGTGTCTTATGAAATCATATGAATGGTTGCAGTAGAAGGCGATACGCTAGGAGGAGGAAAGGAAAAAGTTCCCAGTAAACCAGAATCTTTAACTAGTCCTACTCCAACATCCTTATAAGGGATAGTTGTTTTGCCGACATGCTGGATACTTTCAAAACAGGCTGGGTCGGATGAAAAGTAAGTTAGCTGGTCTATAGTTACGATCTTTCCATTATGAGGAAACTTTATGAGCCGAAATATTGATGAAACAACAACAATCATAGTGTAAGACCAACTACGAACCAAGAGAAGGTTGTAATCTAGAAGGGCATCAACCACCTCCACATCTAGATTAACAGTTTTGCCTTCAACCCCTATAGGTAAATCCTGTAGAATGCCAAAAGGATGGTACCCACGGCCATCAAAGGCCTTTAGAATCATCTGGGATTGATTAAGTGTAGGAGAACGAAGCGATCTCCAACACTAGATCGACATAATACACGTTGAGGCTACCTCATCAATCACAGTCCTATAACAAGGTTTGTTTTTTACTAACACTGGAATCTGGAAAGCCATTTTATGAGGTAAGCGAGGTGTACTATTTTCTAGATATAAAATTATAAGGTTCGAGTCCTGAATATCAACAGCTCCTATAGGTGACAATAGCAATTTACGTTATGTTGGACATGATTGCAGCACCTCCAAAGCCGACATTGTTGAAGGTGAAATAGCCAAATCTTCAACAATGTTATAGTTCTGAGTAGCTCTCACATGTGGATTGAAAGCTGACTTTCGAAGTATACCCTTGGCAGGCGGTTTGATTACTAAGTCTGGGTTAGGTTTCTCGATCTGTAGTGGATCGGAACTGGGTTTGAAGTTGATGGGTTCGAATTAGATGATTCTGCTTCCTTACCACCAATAGGACTTTTACTTCCATAATCATGTGATCATGTTGCAATCCTAACATGGGACATCATCATTATGGGTTCTTCTGAGACATTTGAGGAAGAACCTATCATCTTACTATCTGTTGGCATTATGTTTCTGGTATGGCTATATGTTACAGATGTTGTACTTGATGGCAACTCCCGTGGCAAGGCTCTCATTTTATTGAAAATTAAGAAGGACGCAGGAAATCAGTTCATAAGGTGCGTACCCACAGGTATACCATGCAGGGACCGCGTCCAGAGACGCAGGCCAGCCGTTCAGGAGGTGCGTCCCCCCAGTGCACACATTTCAAGGCAGAGAAAAGCCACGTGGGGGTTTCTTGTGTTTTACTCTTGGTATCTAGCCGACGGTATTGGGTTATTATGGTGTCGGCTCGTGGTATTGTTCCATGATTTTAGGAGGAGCTTGCCTATATAAAGCAAAGGAGATCATTTGGCTTGAGCATGGTTTTGGTTGAATATCTTATGAGGGCTAGATCTGGTCTAGATCTAAACAAGGCGAATCTACTGATGGACCGAGATCTCTTCGGTGCATGTTCAGATCTGTAGATCTGACTGTCTGGGTTACTTTTGAAGTCTTGAAATCATCTATGCCCAGAGGGACGCAGGTGCAGTAAGGGTTCAGGTGCGCCGGGACGCAGGCGCAGAAGGGTTCAGGTGCGCTGGGACGCAGGCACAGAAGGGTTCAGGTGCGCCGGGACGCAGGCAGTTCAATAGACTCAGAGCGAGGGACACAGGCTAGCAGTTGAGTAGAGTGCATCCGGGACACAGGCTAGCAGTTGAGCAGGGTGAGTTCGGGACGCAGGCTAGCAGTTGAGCAGGGTGAGTCCGGGACGCAGGCTAGCAGTTGAGCAGGGTGAGTCCGGGAAGCAGGCAAGCAGTGGAGCAGGGTGCTTCCTTCTCTTAAAATCTTTGTTTATCATTTTTGTGTTCTAGGTTTGGTCCTATTACTGTTGATCTGGTTACTACAGTTGATTGGGTGATTCTCTCATACTTGATGATCAATTGATGCTTATGGATCCAGTTTGAAAATTTATGAAAAGTGGTCCTTGTAAGAAAAGAAGTAGGGGGTTGTAACTCCCTTCCAGGAGAGACTGGAAAACGAGAGAGAGTTGTAGCTCTCTGCAGGTTGTAGCCTGCATACTGGTAAAGGACTGCACCAGTACAAAACCATTGTAAAAGAAGTTTCTAATTTGAAAGAAGATAGAGACATATTGCAGTAGGTGGTTTTCACCCACATTGGGTTTCCACCTTACATCTTGTGTTCTTTGGTGTGACTATCTATTTTCTTTGTTCATGCACATTATTTTATGGTACTGACATGCAAAACTAATTCAAAGATCAAATAAGGAAGGTTCATTAAAATAATTAGATAATACTGATTCACCCCCCCCCCCCTCTCAGTATTATTTCCAATAATTGGTATCAGAGCAGGTCCTTCTGAGGAAGCTTGATCGCTTGAAGGAAAAGATCCATCAGAATGGCTAATCCAGAAAGAGAAGCACACATCAGGCCACCAGTCTTTGACGGGAACAATTTTACTCACTGGAAGATAAGAACCACTGCATATCTACAATCACTTGGAGCAGAAGTTTGGGGAATCGTAGAAGGAGGATACAAATTCCCATCAGCAACTCCTACAGATCCAACAGAGAAAAAGAAATATGAGCTCAATGCCAAAGCTGTTACTGTCTTATTGAGTAGTTTGACTCAATCAGAATTTATGAAGATCATGCATTTCAAATCAGCTAAGGAAATATGGGACAAAATCGTCACAAGCTACGAAGGAGATGATCAGGTAAAAAGAGCAAAGCTTCAAACTCTCAGAATCCGGTATGAAACTCTTAAGATGCGTAATAATGAAAGCATAGCTAATTATTTCCTGCGTATGGATGAGATTGTGAATTGTATGAGGGATCTGGGTGAAGAATTTGAGGAAGTTGTCTTAGCTGAAAAAGTTTTGAGATCTTTGTATGCTAAATTTGATTCTAAAGTATCTGCCATAGAAGAAAAGGAGAATGTGCAGAAAATCACCATGTCACAACTTCATGGGATCTTAACTGCTTTTGAAATGCGACAAGAGGTACCACCAGAGGCCGCATTCGAAGTGTCAGAGGAAGAAGATGAGGTAAATTTTGTCAAGAATCTTGAACGGGGAACTGGACGGTTCAAAGGTAAGCTACCTTACAAATGTTTTCTATGTGGTAGAGTTGGTCACTATGCTGCTAGATGTCCTCATAACAAAGGAAAGATATCTAAAGAAGATGGTAGAAGCTATTATACCCATATTAAAAGTTCATTCAATGATAGTGAAGATATTAGAAGTCTCATGGCACATAAGAAGAAGAATGCTTCATCCAATAATAGCGAAGATATTAAAAGTCTCATGGCACATGAAGAGAAGAATGCAGAAACTGAAGAAGTTGCCAAATTAAAAGAACAATTGGAGACAGAAATCAGGGTAAGGGAGCAATTGCAGGATATAGTAAAGGATCAGAGTACAACTATTCAGAAACTTGAATCAAAGATCCTCTCTCTAAAAGAAGATCTTAAAAAATCAAGAGAACAGAACAGAGAAGATCTTGAAGATCAAGAACATGAAGTGACCAAACTAAAGCGACAAGTGGAAGAAGGAAGAAAAGCTGAAGAAGACCTAAGGAATCAATATCTGAAAAAGGAAGAACAACATCAAGTTGAGGTAAATATCTTGAAAGGTAAAATAGAAGAAAAAGATAAGCTTTTACGATTTCAAGATAGTACTAAAGTCTTGGATGATATTCTTAATAGTCAAAGGTCTCCTGCTATCAAGACTGGTCTTGGTTTTCATGAATATGTTGAAGGTGAATCTAGTTCACAAGGTGAGGCAAGAAACTCTAATGAGAAATCTAAAATGCTCAACAAGGAACAACCAAGGAAAGAAATTCCTCAAGGAATATCCTTTACTCCTAACTATGGACGTGATAGACGATTATTTCCTCCACTGAAAAATCTTGAATGTTATGTATGTCATAATCTTGGACATATTGCAGCCAGATGTAGAAGTAGAATGGTTCAAGAAAGATCATCGCATCCCAGATATTTCAGAGGATATTGTTTTGCCTGCAATGCATATGGACACAAAGCAATTGATTGTGATAGAAGGAACATGAAAAATGTAAGATGTTATACATGCAACAACTATGGGCATAAAGCAAGGGAATGCAGGAGCAGATTTCAAAATTCAAAACAAAAGGACCATACATCATCACAGTTGCAGGAATTGAAGAAGACAGAGATAGAAAGGTGTGGCATAATTCAGACAGCGGACATAACAGACATAGGGGAATCTGAAAGTGATGAAATTCAGTATTCCATCTTGCATACGCTGATATAATGAAGACAAGTCGCGTATATACGCGAGTTACAGGCTACAAAGTCGCTTATATGAAGAAAGGGCAGCAGAACAGACTCAGGAAATGGTTCAGTCATGGTTGGCTCACAGGTTCAGGGGGAGCATATAATGCATTGTTGGCATTATGGAGGATGGTCAGAAGGAGATCTTGGAAATAGCTGCAATATGTCTCTATCTCTTTCATGGTGGATTATGGTTCTTTGTTGCAGATCTAGTTCTTTTTCAGGAAGAGCATGATCTTAGGGGGAGTATACCCCTTTTCCCTTGATGTCAAAGGGGGAGAATGAAGCTGAAGTTTGTGAGGTTGCCATCAAGTCCAAAGGGGGAGATTGTTGGCATTATGTTTCTGGTATGGCTATATGTTACAGATGTTGTACTTGATGGCAACTCCCGTGGCAAGGCTCTCATTTTATTGAAAATTAAGAAGGACGCAGGAAATCAGTTCATAAGGTGCGTACCTGCAGGTACACCATGCAGGGACCGCGTCCAGAGACGCAAGCCAGCCGTTCAGGAGGTGCATCCCCCCAGTGCACACATTTCAAGGCAGAGAAAAGCCACATGGGGGTTTCTTGTGTTTTACTCTTGGTATCTAGCCGACGGTATTGGGTTATTATGGTGTCGGCTCATGGTATTTTTCCATGATTTTAGGAGGAGCTTGCCTATATAAAGCAAAGGAGATTATTTGGCTTGAGCATGGTTTTGGTTGAATATCTTATGAGGGCTAGATCTGGTCTAGATCTAAACAAGGCGAATCTACTGATGGACCGAGATCTCTTCGGCGCATGTTCAGATCTGTAGATCTGACTGTCTGGGTTACTTCTGAAGTCTTGAAATCATCTATGCCCGGAGGAACGCAGGTGCAGTAAGGGTTCAGGTGCGCCGGGATGGAGGCGCAGAAGGGTTCAGGTGCGCCGGGACGTAGGCACAGAAGGGTTCAGGTGCGCCGGGACGCAAGCAGTTCAATAGACTCAGAGCAAGGGACGCAGGCTAGCAGTTGAGCAGAGTGCGTCTGGGACGCAGGCTAGCAGTTGAGCAGGGTGAGTCCGGGACGCAGGCTAGCAGTTGAGCAGGGTGAGTCGGGGACGCAGGCTAGCAGTTGAGCAGGGTGAGTCCGGGAAGCAGGCAAGCAGTGGAGCAGGGTGCTTCCTTCTCTTAAAATCTTTGTTTATCATTGTTGTGTTCTGGGTTTGGTCCTATTACTGTTGATCTGGTTACTACAGTTGATTGGGTGATTCTCTCATACTTGATGATCAATTGATGCTTATGGATCCAGTTTGAAAATTTATGAAAAGTGGTCCTTGTAAGAAAAGAAGTAGGGGGTTGTAACTCCCTTCCAGGAGAGACTGGAAAACGAGAGAGAGTTGTAGCTCTCTGCAGGTTGTAGCCTACGTACTAGTAAAGGACTGCACCAGTACAAAACCATTGTAAAAGAAGTTTCTAATTTGAAAGAAGATAGAGACATATTGCAGCAGGTGGTTTTCACCCACATTGGGTTTCCACCTTACATCTTGTGTTCTTTGGTGTGACTATCTGTTTTCTTTGTTCATGCACATTATTTTATGGTACTGACATGCAAAAATAATTCAAAGATCAAATAAGGAAGGTTCATTAAAAGAATTAGATAATACTGATTCACCCCCCCCCTCTCAGTATTATTTCCAACACTATCTTGACTAGGAAAAGGATCCTTCAAAACAGCAAGTGTTTGAGAACCTTTGACGATTTTTACAACCTCAGCGCGATGAGGGAAGTCTCTTGTAAAATGCTCTTCATAAAAAATGAGACAAGGATAACGAGGTTTGCGTTTCTCATCAATAGATTCCGTTTTTTCCGGTTTCTCTTTCGAATTTTTAGTTGTTTTATTTTTCTTCTTCCCTTTCTTTTTACCGTTGGATTTTGATTTGGCCATAGATGACTCTACAACATGAATATCGACAGAAATTTCCACGGAAGGATCTCCTGTCAGGGAATCTGGTAAAGTTATGATAGGAGAAGAATTTTTGGAAGATTTCTTCTTACTTTTGGTATTAACTATACCAATCATACCATCAGCGGCATGAGACCCTGAAGGAGCTGCAGTTATTTGATTTTGTTTAGGAAGATCGGGGATTTTCTCATGTAACGTACTTGACTGCGTATAAACTAAGTCAAGGTACTGAGCTTGAGCAATTACTTTCTCTTCAGTAACGAATCCTGCCTTAGCTACATCCTCAGTGATTTTCGGTAATAAAGATTTGACAAACCATTCTGCTAAGATCTGATCTAGAATAAAAAATTTCACTAAAAGTCGTCGACGTCTCCGTTCATGAATATGATCTGAAATGTAAGTGGATGTTGACTGTTTTAATGAAGTTAATAATTCCATGCCATTGTCATATCTGACTGGCAACTGAAAATGAGTTAAAAACGAAGTAGCTAACTGACTAAAGTTATAAAAAGTGGCTTGCGGTAACTCAATGTACCATTTGGCCACAAGACCAATTAGAGTGCGTTGAAAAATCCGTAAATGAATTGAATCATTTAAAATGAAGTTAGATGCACACTAGAGGTGATAAGTCATCACATGGTTTGACGAATCCTCTCCTAATTTTCCTTCAAACTTAGGAATATCACTAGGCAACTTATTCGACATTTGCGGCCAAAACGGAAGATAATTTATTAGATCGTTCGTAAGGTGTGACAAATCAGGCAAGTCCAAAGTTGCAAAGAATGGTAACTGATGATTAGGGTCCCTGAAACCCTGGGTAATGAGACCAACCCCAAGAGGAGGATATCCAAGATAACTAGGAATTGGAATTGCATTTGGGATATTATATCCTCCCGGAAAACCAGGATTAACCAGACCATACTGGGGTTGTTGAGGTTGCTGATAAGTATATCCAGGGTACGGTTGATACTGATAGACTGGGTTCTGCACAGTAGGACCGAATTGGTATTGTCCCTGGTACGGTTGATAAGTAAATTAAGGTTGACTTGTGACAACCATACTTGGACCAGGTTGTCCTACAGGCATTTGAACCGAAGTCTGAATTGTGGGTCCAGACTGAGGTAAAGATGCTTGAGGAAATGATGCAGGAATAGTAGAAACTGGAGCTGTTGATACTCCAGAAGTAGGTGGGGTAGATGGAACAGATGTTGCAACGGTTGCAGCAGTTGTTTGAGGCGGAGTTAGAGGCGAACTTGGCCCAAGTTGAGAAACTACAGAAGGTGCAGAAGTTTGAATGGTAGGCTGGACAGGTTGCTGGGTTGAACTAGAAACCAATGGTTGTCCAGATTGAGATGACAACTGCACATTCAGTTGCAAGATCTGTTGATATTGAGATGGATCCCACACTAAGTTCATTCCGGGGTATGGACCCATAGAAGGTTGAGCAAATTGAGGACCATAACCGGGTTGAGGGTAGGGTTGATAATTCAAAAGTACATTTCTAGTTCCTTGTACAAATGACTGACCTGAAGGTGGTTGGAAACCTTGGGTTGGGTATTGACCTTGAGGTTGATAACCTTGAGGCACATACTGATACTGGGGTTGACCTTGAGGTACATATTGATACTGGGGTTGACCTTGAGGTACATACTGAGTCTGGGGTTGACCTTGAGGAATATACTGTCTCGTAGGTATGTATTGTCCTTGAGGTTGCCCCCCAGGCGGTAATTGGGTATCTTGAGGTTGCTCCCCAAGCGATAATTGAGGACCTTGAGGCTGCCCCCCAGGCAGTAACTGGCCACCTTGAGGTTGCGGATTTGGAATAGTACTCGACATCATAAGAATATCTTCTACACTCAACGGCTTAGTACCCTTGTTCAATAGGTTGAGGAGATGCTCCCAAAAAATTACTAGTAAGTGACTAATACCCAGAGGGAACAGAAGGACCGCCATATAAAAAGGTTTCTGGAGATTGAGAAAACATGGACGACTGTCTTGACATATTCAAAGGAGGATAATAACCCCTAGGTGTTGGATGAAAAGGAATGCGAGGTGGTGAAAAAATTAGTACCGGGTTTTCCAAAAAATTTGTCAATGAAAGATACCAAGCGTCCCTCCTAGGTGGACTGTAAAAGATCGATTCACACTCCCTAAGTTCTATAGCTGGTTGATTTTCATGGATAGGTATACCTTCTTTCGGAGTAACAAGTTCTTCAATAGCAATAAGTCTGAAAGGAAGATTTTGGGTAATGACTCTTTCTACCCTGGGTGAACCAGGACCACTGGAAGTTGGAGAGGCAAATCCTGATGACGGAGTAGCAGCAGGTTCAGATATTTCAGGTTCCTCATCTAATTCACTAGTAGAAGAAAAACTACCAGTAACTTCGGAAAAAGGAACAGGTTCAACAATATACTCTGGTGCTGGAACTTGGTAATCAGGATGTACAACTAAAGAAGACTCTCCTTCTTCAGGTGACCCAACTCTACCATCACTAGGAGTTACAAGGGCTCGTAGCCCTTCAAACTGGCTCGATGAAAACTCAGGAGGTTGGCCCCGAAGTCTACGGGACTTCCTCGGTAATTCAACCACGATTAAATAATTTTAATTACTTCACACGCAAACAAAGAAAAATCTCAATGAAAACCACCTAAAGTCTCTAAAGAACCAAACAATTTTGAATCACCCGCCTAAAGAATCTAGGAGGTCAAACCACACACGAAAAGTAACTTTCTGTACCGAAAACACTAGTTGGTGATGAAATCCAACGTCGCAGAATTCAATACAGAAATGGTGGTTGGAACAGTTACCCCGACAACCTGCTTAATGAATAGACTGGCACAAGTTTCTCCATTAAACCATCTCGAGTGAAGAGAACCCCCCAGAAAATCCAAGTGAGTCTAGCCGACATCTGCTCCAAGTACAGTGGGATCTTCCCTCCACCGTCACCTTAGGAAAGAATCCTAGAGAATATGGTCGCTATGGTTACCAATGGAAACAAATATACCTGGGGGAACAGTTTGTGATCCGATACACACGCAAGGGCAGAGTAGCAAGCTCAATCCCCTTGAAGGTTCCTTGACATAATCCAAGGTTTACCAACAAGTGACCCCAGGCTCCTCGACAATGATTAATCTGAGGTTTACCATTTTTAATACGCATATATCTAGTATCGTTCCCAATGAAGAAGGATTGATTACCCCACTGGTTCAAACATGATCTTGTGCTTCACTCCTTTAAGAGGAGCTTCCCAGAGCATAGATGTAACACTTGGAATTTATCTCCTACCACAAGATAGAACTACTTGTTTGTTTTTACTACCTTGGAGAGTTAATTACTCCCTACTCCAAGATACTAGCCTAAGCTATGTTGGTGATGAAGAGCCCTAGAAATAAAAAGATTACTAGATAGATTTTACTTTAAGCGTTATTTTTATTGGTTTTTTCTTAAGTCAAAAGGTGCAGAGATGAAACTTTATGGTGTGAAGACTCGACTCCAAATCACTAAAAATTCACTTAAGATGATAAACAATCATTTTTCTTCAATGAACTTCTAGCTAGAGAAAGAGTTGAGAATGCAAATGCCTGTAAAAACAAATCTTTCCTTAAGAAACAAATAAAAATAAGAACTTTTTGTCTTTTCCAATGAACTCAAAAACGAGAGAACTAGTTATGCTCACGAAAATTTCCATTTCTTTTCAAACACTCAAATACTACAAAAAAAAACTTTTTCAAAAGAGATTTTTTTTTAATTTTTATAAACACTCAAAACTATTGAAAAATCTAATATTGAGATCTGTAAATTCTAAAAAACTAATTGAAGTAAAAGCTTACAAGATTTCTTTTCAATGATGTTTTACTTAGCTATGATCAAACTAAGGACTAATTTGTCCATAATCAAAAATTAATCAAAAACAACCAGCTTTTGTTTCTTTTTTTTTTTAAATGAAATCCAAAACTTTCAACACAAGTTCTTTCGAAGGTTCGCAAAGAGAAAAAAAAAATGGATTCCTCAACAAAGGTAGATTTTACAAAATGGTCAGACTCATAAGAAGACCAACAAAAGCCAAGGTGATCTAAGGTTTGTAAGGCTTCTAAGCTCTGAGTTACTACAAAGACCAAACGAAAATCAAGCCCGACATAGAAAGCTTCTAGGAATTTCATCTAAAACCTAAATGCCAATGGAATTAACCTACGAAAAGTTTCTGACAAGTCACGTGCAGATCTGGGCAGAGGCTAAAAACACATAAACAAATCCTAAGCTTACTGAATGAGAAAATTTCAAGTTTTTCAAAATTTTGACAGGGTCCGCAGGCCCCCAGTATACCCAGGTGCAGTACCGCTCTGTGTGTAAAGCAAAAGTGCGGGGATGTCCGCACTGTGTTACAATCAGAGGGTGTGGTCCTCTTCCAAAATCATGAAAAACAAAAAATAATCCAAAATCTACAAAACCTACCCAATCCCACACACATCAAGCAAAAAACCAGAAACAGAGAAACAGTTTCTCAAGTCAAAGTAAAAGCAAAGGCAAAAACCAAAAATTCAAGTCCCCAGCGGAGTCACCATTTTGTTGGCCGGATAAGTCATTTTTGTGGACAAGACCGACCTCCCTAGTATCTAATGATATCTAGCAACAAGAAAACCAAACAAATTCTATCTTTCTCTAAATATGCAATTTATAAATAAAGGCAAACAGGTGTTTTAGGCCTACCTCGGGTCCAGTGCTAGTTTGTAGAAGTCACGCTCCGTTGATCCAAATGAGCTCCCTTGTAAAGAATCTGCAAACACAAACAAGCACACACATTAAATAGCACCTGCATAACCAATATAATAAAGCATATTTATCATGATGATCAAGGAATTCATGAAATAAATCACATAAGACAATTTATTGAGAAAAATGAATCTGACTGTATTAACTTTAATCAAAGAAGAACTTTACAACCTTGGTACCTTGATGCTGTACAAGCTCCTCCTAGGGTCTACCAAGAATCTCCTCTACCTTGACAAGTTTCACTCTCTTCCCAAAGAAGCCAAAAGGTATGTAATCTTTCCTCTCAAGCTTAACTAGGAAGTCTCAATTCCAACAGCGTTTACCCTAAAAAATGTTCAGCTTCTAACCTCCCTAGCAACCAACCCAATGCCTTAATTTATAGTGCAATGGAGGGAAGTTACTAGGTCCACCTTCAAAGGGATAGATCCCTCCTTCAAAGGGATAAGCTCCTCTCATCAAGGGATTAGCTCCTTTAGTTATGGGATGCATGAACCACCTAGGAGCGAACCATCCACGTCAAGATTCCTTCTAGAAGCATCCAGAATTAACCCAAAGTGAGTTTTTAAGAATAAACTTGCGTCTTTTTGACTTTTACAGGGGTCTGCACCCACTCCTTTAGAGACAGAGGGGGCAGGTCCGCAGGTAAAATGACCAAGGGGTGCAGGACCACACATAATGGTAAGAGAAAGTGCGGAACCAGAGCTTTATTTGATTTTCAAGGTCTTTCTCTCATTTTTAAAGCTTGACATGAAGAGTTGAGGTTTGAGACTTGCAAAGGAGGAAAGTATGAGTGTTGATAGACTCACACTAACTGCAAATAGTCATGGTGACAATATTTTGTGTAACATAGCCTTTGCCAAAGAAATTCATGATTTCCTAGTAATATACCTAGATGAAATTATTGTATTTTCAAATTATTACAACCAACATTTAGATCATCTAAGGTACGTTTTTGTTAAATGTAGGAAATATGGAATTTCTTTGAACCCTAAGAAGTCTTTGTTTGAGTTAGAAGAAGGAAATTTAATAGGTCATATAATTTCAAAATATGGTATCTGAATTGACTCTACAAGAATAGAAGCCATCTTAAATATACAACATCCAAGGAACATTATCAAATTTCAAACTATCTTAGGGAAAGTTAAAATTCTTAGGATATTTATTTCTAATCTAGTAGAATTAATTAGATCACTAAACAATATGTGGAAAAAAGATTCAACCATCAAATGGACTGTTGAAGCTAAGAAATCCTTTGAATACATTAAACTAGCCTTAACTAGAACACCGGTTTTGGCCAGTCCAAAATTTGACAAAGATTTCATCTTATTTTCTTTTGCTTCTAAGCACACAATTTCTGCAGTTTTGCTACAAAAAAATGACCAGGGCAATGAACAACTTGTAGCTTTCTTTAGAAAGGCCCTTAGAGATGCCTCCTTAAAATATAACGTAATGGAAAAACAAGATTTTACTTTGGTCAAAGATATCAGGACTTTAGAGTATATATTTCATATTCTCACATTAGAGCCTATGTTCCCATTCAGTAGTCAAAGACATCCTAACTTAGGGTGGTCCAGATGGAAAGAGGAGAAAATGGATTGCTACTATTTTAGAATATGACATAGAAATCAGACCAACTAAGTTAATCAAGGGCCAAGGTTTAGCCAAGCTCATGGCTGAGTCAAACTGTCAGGCCCTGGATATAAACTTTATTGCACAAATAGATAATGAAGAGGAGATGTTGACTCCACTAATCAACCAAGCCATTATTGAATCACCATGGTATGCTGATATCATTTATGTTTTACAAAATTTACAAGCTCCTCCTAGATTATCTAAGACCAAAAGTAGATTTTTGAAGATGAAGTCCTTAAAATTTTGTACATCAAACAATGCTTTGTTTTGGAGGAATCATGAATATATTCTTCTCAATTGTTTATTAAAAGATGAGTCTGATAAAGTATTACAAGAGTTTCATGTAGGCGACTGTGGAGGACACCTTTACTAGAAAACCACTGCAAATAAAATTCTTAGAGTGGGTTTCTACTTGCCAACTTTGTTCTCTGATGTCAAGAAACATGTGACCTCCTGTCACATATGTCAAATTTTTGAGGGAAAGAAAAAGCTTCTACCTTTACCCCTAAAACCAATTTCTGTTGAAACACCTTTTCAACAATGGGGGTTAGACTTCATTGGTGAGATTCACCCACCTTCCTCTTCCCAACACAAATGGATCCTCATTGCCATAGACTATTTCACCAAATGGATGGAGGCCATACCTTCAAGGCAAGCCACTGACACTATTATCATAACCTTCCTTGAAACCAACATTCTATCAAGATTTGGATGTCCAACTAAGCTCATTATTGATAATGCATCAGCCTTTAAATCCAAAAGGATGATAGATTTCTACAACAAGTATCATATAACCCTAGGCCATTCCACAACCTATTATCCTCAAGGAAATGGACTGGCAGAATCCTCAAACAAAAGCCTAGTGAACATCATAAAAAAGTTGTTGGAGGACAATAAGAAAACATGGAATAAAAAGCTAGTCAATGCTTTATGGGCAGATAGACTAACCACAAAGAAATCAATTGGTACCTCTCACTACCAACTAGTTTATGGGATGGAATTTGTTTTTCCATCTTCCTTGGGAACACCAGTGATGAAGCTGCTCCAAGAGTTGCAGATCGAACCAAATTACATCCAAAGAAGAATCAACCAAACAATTCATTTACAGGAAACCAGGGAAGAAGTGTACATCAGATCTCAGGTTGTGCTGGAAAGGATCAAGAAGATTTTTGATAAAATCACCAAGGCTGAGGATTTCTACCTTGGTGACAAAGTCCTAAAATGGGATTCAAGGAGGGAATATAAAGGTAAACATGGGAAATTTGATTTCCTATGGAAAGGCCCATATGTCATTTATGCTTTCAGAGGTAATAATGCTTTCTTCCTTAGAGGAATGGATGGTACAGAAGCAGAAGGTGGACCATTGAATGGTCGAATGCTCAAACACTATTTTGAACCTAACTAATGATTTTTACTTTCCATTGTACATATTCCATTTTTTTTCAAAAAGTTTAGTTTGGATTGGATGGTGGCCATTGAAATTGAAGCCCAGAGAGAAGGACCTAAGCTTCGAAGGATTCACTATCATAAGTATCAATAATGCAGAGGCATAGAGGATAATTTTGCAAGGTAACATCAACAACAATTCAAAGGCTACTGATTTACAAAGTTCTTGACATTTCACTAGGAAATTCCATCCCCAAGTGGAGCCACTGTTAGGTTCCTATACCAATAGGGGTCATCAATTTGATTGGCTAAGGTTAAGCCTTGTAATATTGTACATACCTTTGCTTTCTGCAAATATTTTCCATATTAAAAAATTAGAAAATGTAAAGAGGGTATGTCCTAAAATAATAATCAAAGGACAAAAAGAATGAAAATAGGTCACAAAAAAAATGAAAAATATGAACCCCAAGAAAAGAAAAAGACCAAGAAAGTGTGCAAGTCAAAATGCCACTACTGTTTACTTTTATACTTAATAAATGATTGTGTTTAGCTTGTTACTTATACCATAATCTATGAATAGTCAAAATGTTTAAACTTGGCTATTTCATGTGTTCAACTTCATGTTTATAGATAGAGAATAAAATATGACCAAACAGTGTAATCTTGGCAAATAATTAGATAGGTAGTGTAAATAAAAGGACTCAACTGTTTAAACTGAGCCCTTAGATGAGATAAGGTTTGATTTAGATAGTTTTCTATGTAAAGAAAATAAAATATTGATAAGGGTTTGCTTCTAGATTCCCTCATAACAAAGGAAAGATGTTTGAAGAAGGTAATGGAAGTTATTATACTCATGATAATAGTAATGACTCGTCCAATAATGATGAAGAAAGTCAAGAAATTAAACTTCTCATGGCATATGAAAATAATGACATACAAAAAGAAGAAGTTACCAAATTAAAAGATCAGTTGGAGACAGTAACCAGAGTAAGGGAGCAGCTGCAGGATGTAGTAAAATATCAGAGCATAAAAATCCAAAGACTTGAATGTAAGATCCTCTCTCTAAAAGAAGATCTTGAAAAATTAAAGAAGCAGAATGAAGAAGCTCTTGAAGAACAAGAACATGAATTGCTCGAATTGAGGCAACAAGTGGAAGAAGGAAGAAAAGCTGAAGAAAACATAAAGAAGCAATATCTAGAAAAGGAAGAACAACATCAGGTTGAGGTAAATATCTTAAAAGGTAAATTAGAAGAAGAGGATAAACTGTTACGATTTCAAGATAGTACTAAGATTTTGGATGATATTCTTAGTAGTCAAAGATCCCCCACTATCAAAACTAGTCTTGGCTTTTATGAAGCTATTGAAGGTGAATATAACTTACAGGGTGAGGGAAGGAATTCTAATGTAAGACCTGAAATGATCAACAAGGAGATAAGTGGTCAACCCAAGCAACAACCTGTTGGAAATAATACTGAGAGGGGGGGTGAATCAGTATTATCAGATCAATCAAACTTTTTCAATGCTCAGAAACATATACGCTACTTCAGTTAGGTGAACCAGCGTGTACACGCTACTATGACTAAACAAAACAGCGTATAAGAAGAAAACTCATAATTTAGTTAGCTTATTCTTCAGTTAAGTTCATCAGGACATTATTCACCACATTAATAGTAAACAGGTGCAGTATAACAGAACAGATCAAAAGCCACACACATGAACACCAAGATGTAAGGTGGAAACCCAATGTGGGTGAAAACCACCTGCTGCAAGTTGTCTCTATCTTTCTTTAATATGAAACTTCAGTTTACAATCTTTTGTACTGGTGCAGCCTTATACCAGTACGTAGGCTACAACCTGCAGAAGGCTACAACCTTCTCTCGTTCTCCAAACTTCCTTGGAAGGGAGCTCCAACCCCCTTTGCTCTTGTACTAGCCAAGATACTAGTACGTAGGTGCTGACCTACAATCTTCTTTCCTTCAGGTACCACCTTTCATACATTTTCAGACTGGATATTCCTGAAGCACAACATTACAATCTGTAGACCCCAATTCATTCAATTTTCACAACAGATCATTGAAGCATAAAACAACCAAACTTTGAATCACTGAACCACTGAACCCTGTCAATCACCAGTTACCAGAACACAGAGCAGACTACAGAACTCTGCAATAACAGTCAGACCCCACTGTAAACCCAAAATCAAGCTTCAAAAGATATACGCTACTTCAATGAGCAAAACCCGCGTATACACGCGCTTTTACCGAAGCCAACCTGCGTACAGATCTAAAAATAAACTTTCTCAATTTGCAGCTGTACCAGACATCAGTTAGACCCAGAACATAACATTGCGACAATATGCAGATCTAGAAATACGCATAATCATGATAGTGCATTTCAAACCATTAGATCCCGATCTATCCTTAGATCTAGTCTTCCATCAACCGATGTGATCTCTCCTTGGCTTAGATCAAGCAACCCAGCACCTGCATATCAGATCTCTTTCTCTCTTAGATATTCAAGCCTTGTCGAAAGATATTTTTGCCTAATGATCTTCTTCTCCTTATATAGCCTTAGGCCTTGCTTAATACCAAGAGCCAAAACCATAGTAACACAATACCATCAACTTCAAAACTAGGGATCGACACGCCCGTCGAGACACAATGGTCCGAAATCATAGGCACAACTTCCAAGGACTAACCACCATGGACCAAAGGTACTTTTCCACATACACGCGCTTTTTCTGAATCCAACTAGCGTGTACACGCGACTTGGGCTTAACGAACCTGCGTATATGAACTTCCTTGGCATGCTGTACTAAGATCTGTCTTCTGATTAAGTTGCCATCACCTGTACCAACCTCTGAGCACCTGTACCAACCTCTGAGTGAGTTTCCATCAAGGACAACACTTGAATCATAATGCCAACAATCTCCCCCTTTGGACTTGATGGCAACCACCACACCAAGTCACTCTCCCCCTTTGACATCAAGGGCAAAGGGCTGTGCTCCCCCTGAGGACATGCTGATACCTCTGCTTGGCTGTGCTGACTCATGCTCCCCCTGACAGTAGGCCAGATCTGCAAAAGATGTTCTTCAACAAGAACCAAGACTTATACACCATAAGGGACTTTCCTATCACCAAAAGACTCAATACTTACATCCATACTCCCTACCAAGAGGGGACATATCAGAAACAACCAATTACATTACAGCAGTCATCCCAGGCATAGTGGGGAAACCAACATAGGCCGTTACATGACCTTGACTCCATAAAAGAGATATCACAAGAGAGATATATGACATAGAGACAACAGATCTAGACCAAGACTTATGAAAATCATCAGCAGCATATTATAAACATCTTTTTAGATCAGCAACCAGGATTTCTTTCTGAGCTCCTTTTCTTGAAATCAACAACCAAAACATCTGAATGCCAACAATGCTTTATGAGACTTTTAAGCTGCTCCCCCTGAACCTGTGCCTGCTGCACCTCCTGAAACCGTGCCTGAAGAATTCTGACATACCCACTGCTGTTCAGAACTCCAGAGTTTTCCCTTGCTGTTCAGAACTTCATATACGCGATTTCTCCTGTATGAAACAGCGTATGTACGCGGATATAATCTCTGCAACAAGCGTACACCTTACACACGACTTTCCCAGCATAAATCCGCGTGTATACGCGTATATACCTTTCGTAACTTGCGTATACCAACTTTTCTGTAGAACAGACAAGCTTCAACAGCAGGATGAAGCATCAACTACTCCCAGCTTTTGTCTGAGATGTTCAAAAGTTTCCCTGGGCAGTGGTTTTGTGAGAATATCAGCAACTTGTTCCTTAGAAGGAACATACTCCAACTTGACCTTCTGCTCAAGCACTTGTTCCCGGAGCAAATGGTACTTGATTGGTATGTGCTTGGTCTTTGAGTGCATGACTGGATTCTTTGAAATGCTGATTGCACTAGTATTATCACATAAGATAGAAACTGGTGGAGTGCAAGTGATTTGAAAGTCCTGCAAGGTCTGCATCATCCAAAGAAGTTGTGTGCAACAAGATGCCGCAGCCACATATTCTGCTTCAGCTGTAGATAAGGCAATCGAACTCTGTTTCTTGCTGAACCAAGATACTAATCTGGAACCCATGAAGAAGGCACCACCACTTGTGCTTTTCCTATCATCCACACTTCCAGCCCAATCTGCATCTGTGTAAGCATGAAGAGTGAGATCTGTATTTCTAGGATACCATAAGCCATAGTTTTGGGTCCCTTGAAGATATTTGAAGATTCTTTTGACTGCCTGAAGATGAGTTTCCTTTGGGTTGGCTTGAAATCTTCCAACCATTCCTACTGCATGTGTAATATCTGGTCGAGTACCTGTCAAATAAAGCAAACTCCCAATCATGGATCTATAAGTGGGTTGGTGAACTGCTGCTGATTCATCATTAGCACTGAGGCTGCATCCTGTAACCATGGGTGTACAAACTGGCTTTGACTCTTCCATGCCATACTTCTTCAAGATCTGTTTGAGGTATTTGGTTTGAGACAAGAAGATACCTCCTTCATTTTGTTGGATTTGCAATCCAAGAAAATATGTCAATTCTCCAAGAAGTGACATTTCGAATTCTTTCTGCATAACCAAGGCAAAGTTTTGACTCATAGTCTCTTCATTGCTGCCAAAAATAATATCATCTACATAAACAACAAGAATTAGCAATTTGTTATTTTCAACTTTTATATAGAGATTGCTATCTGCTGATCCTTTTGAAAAGCCTTGTTGGTGAAGATATTTGTCCAACCGATAATACCAAGCCCTTGGAGCTTGTTTGAGTCCATAGAGTGCCTTTTTCAATCTGCATACAAGGTTTGGATCATTCCCAAGAATGAAGCCATCTGGCTGCTCAATATATACTTCTTCTTCTAAGTCTCCATTCAGGAAAGCTGATTTCACGTCCATTTGAAATACCTTGAAGTTTTGAAAGCTTGAGAGAGCAAGGAACATTCGGATGGCCTCTAGTCTTGCCACAGGAGCAAAGGTCTCTTCAAAATCTATTCCTTCTTGCTGTGCATACCCTTTACAAACAAGTCTGGCCTTGTTTCTAATTACTTCTCCATTTTCATTTAATTTATTCTTGAAGACCCATTTTGTTCCTATTACATTCTTATCTTTTGGTCTAGGAACTAATTCCCAAGTGTTGTTCTTTTCGATTTGCTCAAGTTCTTCATCCATTGCTTTGACCCAACATTCATCTTTGCATGCCTCTTTCACATTTTGTGGTTCAGTGGAGGAGAGTAGTGCCAAGTAGCTTGAAGCTTCTGCAAGTGTCCTTCTTGTTTGTACTCCCGCTTCTTTCTGCCCCACAATCTGAGTTTCTGGATGATTCTTTTGGACATATCTGGATGGAGTCTTCTCTTCTATTCTTGTCTGCTCCTCTGGTTCTTCTTGAGATTCTTCTTCTTCTTGAGGTTCTTCTTCTTCATCATTTCGCCTTTGAGAGTAACCTTCATCTTCTTCAATGTCTTCATGATGAACTTGCCTAGGAATATATCCCTTCTCATCAACCACTATATCAATACTGTCAACAATTCTGCCAAGTCTTTTATTGTAGCACTTGTATGCTTTGCTATGTGGAGAATAACCAAGAAGAATGCCCTCATCTGCTCTAGGTTCAAGTTTGCCAAGTTGCTCATCAGTATTCTTAATATAACATTTGCTCCCAAAGATTTTGAAATGCTTCACGGAAGGAGTTTTACCACTCCAAAGCTCATGAGGTGTTTGAGTGTTGTTTACTCGGACATTTGTTTTGTTAAGAATAATAACAGCAGCATGTGCAGCTTCACCCCAGAAGGTTGCAGGAGTACCTGATTCATCGAGCATAGCACGAGCCATTTGTTGGATAGTTCTGTTCATTCTTTCCACAACCCCATTTTGCTGAGGAGTTCTAGCTGTAGAGAATTCTCTTCTTATCCCATGTTCATCGCAGAAATCGAAAAATTCATTTGATGTGAACTCCCCACCTCTGTCAGATCTGAGGCACTTAATTTTGTGTCCTGATTCATTTTCAGCCAATGCTTTGAAGGATTTGAATTTTTCGAATGCTTCATCTTTGTGCTTCATAAGCCCTAACCAAACAAACCTTGAGAAATCATCAATGAATAATATCAGATATTCTTCTCCTCGAGGTGTCCTTTTCCTAAATGGACCACATACATCTGTATGGACTAGCTCAAGAGGCAAGCTAGCTGATCCTTCCTTCTCTGGAAAGTTAGTTCTGGTTTTCTTTCCAAACTGACAAGATTTGCATATGGTGTTGTCTGGAATTTTGATATCTGGAAGATCGCGAACTGCCTGATATTTGCATGCTTTCCTTATTTGTGAGAAGCTTAGATGTCCCAACCTTCGATGCCATAACCAGTGCTCTTCATCCTTGCTAAGATAGCATTGTTGTTGTCCTTCTTCAAATATGTACAGATTATTTGGAGTTCTTTTGCCTTTGAGAACTGTTTTACCTGTATCAAGATCACGAACAAGACATCCATTCGATCTGAAAATAACCTCGGTTTTTTGATCACACATCTGGCTGACACTTAGTAGATTATGCTTCAATCCATCAACATACAAAACATTTCCAGCCTTGACCTTTTCTTTCAAAGGAGCAATACCTTTTCCTTTTATAGTTGCAGGAGTATCATTTCCAAAAGAAACTTTCTTTCCCTTTTCTAAAGTAGAATAAGATTCAAGTTTTTCTTTATCACCTGTCATATGTTTCGAACATCCACTGTCAATGTACCATAGATTTTCCTGTCCTTCTGCATAAAAAGCTATCCCACATCTTTCTGTCTGAGGTTCCTTTATTCTCCATTTTTTGGTGCTCGTGGCTTGTTCCTTTTTCTCCTGAAACCTGCTCCTGCATTCAGAATCTTTATGACCAAAATTATTGCAAATAGAACATTCAACTTCATTTTCAAGAACCGAAAAGTTGTTATAGGTCCTCTTTGTAATCCCTGTCATACTTCTTTGTTTTTGAGCTTCCCTAGTCATGATTGTTTTATATGCAACACACTGAGCTGCTTTGTGACCAAAGTTATGGCAAGAAAAGCATTGTCCATTGAAGAAGCTTCTGCGGTTATTGAATCTACCAGCCAACTGATTGTAATTTCTATTTTCATCTATTCTTGAGCCAAACTGAGAGGATTTTACCTGTGGTTGGTTGTAGCTTTTGTTCACCCTTAAGAAGGATTGTCCCTGATAGTTTCTGTTTGTAATTCGTCCCTGCTTTACCTGATTATCTTCATTGTTCTTCTGCTCATTTCTTCTTGCTGCATCAAGATAACCTTTTGAGGTGGATGCTTGAGAGGTTTCTCCATTATAGCCCAAACCTGTCTTGTTTAGAGGAGACCGCTGCACATTGATAATCTCATCCAAAGTTTCAGATCCTTTGACAAACTTAAGATTAATAGCTTTTGTTTTCTCAATTTCTTTTCTGAGACCAACAATTTCACCTTCTAGTTTTTCAAGATGTTTTTCCTTTTCATCAATTTGAAATTGCAAAGTATCAATGATCACACTCTTTTCTTCTATGCATCTCTTGAGTCTAGTAATTTCATTATAGAGATTATCCACATCTACAGCATCCTCATAATCATCATCTTCAAATGCCATTAACAGCTTATATTTATTACCTTGTTCATCTTCATCACTGTTTGATAAGCCATCACTATCTTCATGGGTGTAGTAGCTTTTCTTATTTGCACTTTGTTTCTTGTTCCATCTAGCAGGTTCTTTTCCTTTATCCTTATAAGGACATTTTGCAGCATAATGACCTACTCTTCCACAAGCAAAGCATTTGAAAGGTAGCTTACCTCTGAACCTTCCAGAACCCCTTTGAAGATTTCTGACAAAATTTGATTCTTCTTCCTCTTCTTCTAGAACATGGCTTGCTTCATAGTAATCTTCTTTTCCTGATGCCTTAAAAGCAGCTTCCCTTCTGTCAGATGGACCTCCCTTTCTCATTTCATAAGCAGTTAGAATTCCATGTAGCTGAGACATAGTGAGAACACGGAGATTTTCTTTTTCTTCTATTGCAGATACTTTAGATTCAAACTTGGGGGATAATGATCTTAGAATCTTTTGAACTACTATAGTCTCTTTTATTTCTTCACCCAAATTTTTCATGCAATTAACAATCTCATCTACCCGAAGAAAATAATTAGCCACACTTTCATCATTATACATCTTGAGAGTCTCATATTGAATCCTGAGAGTTTGAAGTTTAGCTTGCTTTACCTGTTCATCTCCTTCATAGCTAGTGATCATTTTGTCCCATATCTCTTTTGCTGATTTGAAGTGCATGACCTTCATGAATTCTGTTTGGGATATACTTCCTAATAGAGTACTGACTGCTTTTGCATTTGTTTCATACTGCTTTTTCTCAGCTGGATCTGTAGGAGTAGCTGAAGGAAAAGCATAGCCTGTTTCTACAATGTTCCAAACTTCTGTACCAAGAGATTGAAGATATGCAGTAACTCTTACCTTCCAATAATTGAAATTTGTCCCATCAAAAATCGGTGGCCTGATTGATGCTTCTTTCTCGTAGTTGCTCATGATGAATGATCTACCTTCAAGCGATCAAGCTTCTCTGAAGGACCTGCTCTGATACCAATTGTTGGAAATAATACTGAGAGGGGGGGTGAATCAGTATTATCAGATCAATCAAACTTTTTCAATGCTCAGAAACATATACGCTACTTCAGTTAGGTGAACCAGCGTGTACACGCTACTATGACTAAACAAAACAGCGTATAAGAAGAAAACTCATAATTTAGTTAGCTTATTCTTCAGTTAAGTTCATCAGGACATTATTCACCACATTAATAGTAAACAGGTGCAGTATAACAGAATAGATCAAAAGCCACACACATGAACACCAAGATGTAAGGTGGAAACCCAATGTGGGTGAAAACCACCTGCTGCAAGTTGTCTCTATCTTTCTTTAATATGAAACTTCAGTTTACAATCTTTTGTACTGGTGCAGCCTTATACCAGTACGCAGGCTACAACCTGCAGAAGGCTACAACCTTCTCTCGTTCTCCAAACTTCCTTGGAAGGGAGCTCCAACCCCCTTTGCTCTTGTACTAGCCAAGATACTAGTACGTAGGTGCTGACCTACAATCTTCTTTCCTTCAGGTACCACCTTTCATACATTTTCAGACTGGATATTCCTGAAGCACAACATTACAATCTGTAGACCCCAATTCATTCAATTTTCACAACAGATCATTGAAGCATAAAACAACCAAACTTTGAATCACTGAACCACTGAACCCTGTCAATCACCAGTTACCAGAACACAGAGCAGACTACAGAACTCTGCAATAACAGTCAGACCCCACTGTAAACCCAAAATCAAGCTTCAAAAGATATACGCTACTTCAATGAGCAAAACCCGCGTATACACGCGCTTTTACCGAGGCCAACCTGCGTACAGATCTAAAAATAAACTTTCTCAATTTGCAGCTGTACCAGACATCAGTTAGACCCAGAACATAACATTGCGACAATATGCAGATCTAGAAATACGCATAATCATGATAGTGCATTTCAAACCATTAGATCCCGATCTATCCTTAGATCTAGTCTTCCATCAACCGATGTGATCTCTCCTTGGCTTAGATCAAGCAACCCAGCACCTGCATATCAGATCTCTTTCTCTCTTAGATATTCAAGCCTTATCGAAAGATATTTTTGCCTAATGATCTTCTTCTCCTTATATAGCCTTAGGCCTTGCTTAATACCAAGAGCCAAAACCATAGTAACACAATACCATCAACTTCAAAACTAGGGATCGACACGCCCGTCGAGACACAATGGTCCGAAATCATAGGCACAACTTCCAAGGACTAACCACCATGGACCAAAGGTACTTTTCCACATACACGCGCTTTTTCTGAATCCAACTAGCGTGTACACGCGACTTGGGCTTAACGAACCTGCGTATATGAACTTCCTTGGCATGCTGTACTAAGATTTGTCTTCTGATTAAGTTGCCATCACCTGTACCAACCTCTGAGCACCTGTACCAACCTCTGAGTGAGTTGCCATCAAGGACAACACTTGAATCATAATGCCAACACAACCAAGGAAAGAAATTCTTCAAAGAAGATCTTTTGCTCCTAACTATGGAAGTGATAGACAGTTATTTCCTCCGATGAGTAATGTTCAATGTTATGAATGTCATAATCTTGGACATGTTGCAGCCAGATGTAGAAGAAGAATGGTTCAGAACCATTACACAAAGATATCATCATGTTCCAGGTACTTTAAGGGATATTGTTTTGCTTGCAATATATTTGGTCAAAAAGCTATTGATTGCATAAAAGGAATATGAAACATGTAAGATGTTATGCATGTAACCAGTTTGGACATAAAGTAAAGGAATGTAGGAGCAAGATTCAGACACCAAAGAAAAAGGAGCATACATCATCTCAATCATAGGTATTGAAGAAGACAGAATTAGTGTCAGAAAGATGTGGCATAACTCAGTTAGCAGACATAACAGACTCAGGGGAAGTTGAAAGTGTAAACATTCAGTATTCCAATTTTCATTCATAGATATTATGAAGCAAATTCATGTATATACGCGAATTAGAGGCTGTAGAGTCGCGTATATGGAGCTCTGAAGAAAAAGAAACAGAACAGATTCAGGAAAAGAAGTCTGATATGGTTCGGTCCTGGTATATGTTGGTTAGCACAAGTTCAGGGGGAGCATATGCTTCGAATAATGCATTTTTGGAATTATGGTTAGAAGTCTTTGGTGATGATGCTTATGTGGCTAAAAGATACATCTTGCTACTTATTGTTGGTTGGCCAAGAGAATGATATTGCAGGTTACAGGTCTGGATGCTGGTGTCAAATGCTTATGGTGTAGATCATATATGGTGTATGATAGTTGCTGATGACTATCATGGTCTTGTTTAGATTGTTGGTCATTTTTATAAAATTCATGTATATCTTTTATTGTCAATATCATGAAACGACCTATTTTGTTTCCCCACTATGCATGGGATGGATGATGTAATGTTCTTGTTTTTTCATATCTCCACTTGGTTGGGTGGATCAGTCAATCTTGGTATATCCCCACTTGGTTGGGAGATGGATGTATGTATGAGTCTTTGGTGATAGGAAGGTCATTTATGATGTATACAGTCATGTTCTTCTTGAAGAACATCCTTTTGCAGACCTTGCTTGCAATCAGGGGGAGCATGGACAACACACTTTAGCATATTAGATAATTCAGCATGTATTCAAGGGGAGCATAACCCTTTGCCCTTGATGACAAAGGGGGAGAGTGACTTGGGGTTGCCATCAAGTCGAAAGGGGGAGATTGTTGGCATTATGATACAGGTATGACACAAGTGTTGTCCTTGATGGCAACTCTCTCAGATGGAAGATCATAATATAGCGGTTAAACAACAAGAATGAAGAAAGTAAGGTATACGCAGTTTCACTATATACCAATTCGCGTATACACGCAGGTTCACTATATACAAAGACACGTATATCGTACACACGCACTTTCACAGAAGGAAAGGCGCGTACATGATGGAAAACTAAGTTTTGGTCCATGGTATTTTTAACCCCGTACAGAAATTACCTGCATACGAATTCTAAATCACATAAAAATAAACAATGCGAGAGCATAACACATAAAACACATATACACAGAGATTTTCCCCTAGATCCCAAAACTGGGACTACCAACTTGATTTTTCATTATATTCCTTTCAATGTTACAATACATATTTATACATGCAGAACCATCCAATACCATTGACCAAAAACCATCGCGTCCAAAACCATAGATCGAAAACCATAGGTAGGTTCACCCAACCTAATATAGGGTCCAAAAAAAAATTTCCCGGGGCGTTGCCCGAGACCCGCTGTGCAATTAGCGCAACGAAGGGGGGGCTCCGCCCCCCCTCTAACCCCCAGTTCACTACGTAGGTTAGTCGTGGAAAGAATATAACACAACCCAACAATCTCCCACTTGTTGTTTTCTTTCCACAGGGGGCCAAAGGAGAGCTTAGTCATTTTTCCAGCCCTGAAATGCCCATTGTTTCTCTACACCAAGAGAATTTCTCAGAGCTCACAGCTTTTGTCAATGCATCTGTAGTAGTCTTCAAAGTTTCCATCTTTACCAGCAACACCTTTTTGTCTTCTATCATATCCCTCACAAAGTGATACTGAACATCAATGTGCTTTGTCTTTGAATGATAAGCAGGGTTCTTTGCCAAGAAAATTGCACTTTGGCTGTCAAAGTCTATTCTTATAGCTCCCTGTACTAACCCCATACTTGAACACAATCTCTGCAACCAGACTGCTTCCTTTCTTGCATGAGCGGCTGCCATGTATTCTGCCTCTGTAGTTGATAATGCCACTACAAATTGTTTCTTACTCATCCAACTGACTGCACCTCCAAATAGGTTAAACACATACCCACTTGTAGATCTTCTCTGATCCAGATCTCCAGCCCATTCTGCATCAACAAAGCCACGAATATCTAACACTCTGTCCAATCCTGGTCTTCCTTTGTACCACAAACCATAATCACTAGTTCCACGCAAATACCTGAAAACCTGCTTCACTGCTGTCCAGTGCTCCTTCACTAGTTTTGACATAAACCCGCTCAATACTCCCACTGCATGTGCAATGTCTGGTCTAGTAAAAAACATTGCATACATCAGGCTACCGACTACACTCGCATATGGAACACGGGACATGTCCTCTTCCTCTTCTTGTGTCTTGGGACACTGTTCAACAAATAACCTCACATCTACAGGAATAGGAACCTTCACCGGTTTACTATCCTGCATATTAAACCTCTACAGTATTATCTCGACATACTTCCTCTGGTTTAACCAGAGCTTCCTCTTTGCCTGATCTCTTTTAATTTCCATGCCCAAAATATGCAGCACCAAGATCTTTCATGTCGAATTTGGAGGACAATTGGGTCTTCAAATCCTGGATAATTTCTTTGTCATTTCCAACCAACAACATATCATCCACATACAAGACCAGATAAATAGCACAGTCACCAATTAATTTAAAATACACACAGTGATCTGCTTTGCTTCTAGTGTAGCCAAGTCCCTGTATAAATGTATAAAATTTCTGATACCACATCCTTGGTGACTGTTTTAACCCATATAGAGACTTCTTTAACTTTCATACCAGTTCTTTCTTACCCTTCACTACAAAGCCTTCAGGTTGCTTCATGTAGATTTCGTCTTCCAAATCCCTGTGAAGAAATGATATCTTCACATCTATCTGTTCTACCTCAAAATCAAAAGCAGCAGCAACAGATAAAAGTAACCTAATAGAAGTTACCTTAGCAACAGGAGAAAAAATATCACCAAAATCAATTCCCGTCACCTGGGAATAACCTTTTGCTACCAACCGATCTTTGTATTTCTCCACCTTCCCTTCTGCATTTTTCTTCCTTTTGAACACCCATTTGCTGCCAATGGGTTTCCTTCCAGCTGGAAACTCCACCAGATCCCAAGCCTCATTTTTGTGCAAAGATACCATTTCATCAACCATGGCCTCTTTCCAGAGTTTTCCATCCTCTAAATCCACTGCTTCCTTCATAGTTCTAGGATCATCATCAGTAGCAGACAAAGAAAAATTTGAACAGAAAGCAGAAGGACTATACCTTTCTGGCTACCTTCTTTCTCGAACTGATCTTCTCACAACCGGAGTTTGTGGCTCTTCATCTTCTGATTCTTCCTCTACTGCAGAGTCTGATTCTTCCTCCTTTAGCTCAAACTCTATGTTCTCAGGTTTCTTTGGTTGGACTTCATGTTTAATAACATCTTTTACCTCTCTGAACACCACATCTTGGCTGTACACAACCTTTCGTGTGACTGGGTTCCAAAGCTTATAACCCTTTAAACCATCCTTATACCCAATAAAGATGCACTTTTCAGATTTACTATCCAACTTGGTTCATTTCTCCTTTGGAACATGTACATATGCATCACATCCAAATACCCTCAGATGTGAAAGAGAGGGTTTCTTACCAGTCCATACTTCTTGTGGAGTCTTATCCTCCAATGCTGATGAAGGTGACCCGTTGACCAAGTAACATGTAGTATCCACTACCTCTGCCTAGAATTCCTATCCTAACCCGGCACTACTGAGCATGTTTCTTGCCCTTTCCATCAACGTCTTGTTCATTCTTTCTGCAACTCCATTTTTCTTAGGTGTATATGGAGTAGTCTTCTGCCGTGCTATACCACACTTCTTACAGAATTCTTTAAATTCTTTGCTGGAAAAATCTCCACCATTATCTGTCCTCAGCACCTTTATCTTCTTCTCTGTCTAATTTTCCACCAGAGCCTTAAATTCTTTAAACGTGTCAAAGACTTCAGATTTCTTCTTAAGGAAATATATCCACGTATTCCTTGAGAAGTCATCAATAAATGATACATAGTACACAGACTTACCCAGTGATGGAACTTTCACAGGTCCAAACACATCACTGTGCACAAGCTCTAATATCTGTTTCGCCCTCTTAGCACCAGAGGGGAAACTCACCCGATTCTGCTTCCCATATACACAATTTTCACAGAAATCAAAATCCAGAGAGCTATTACTCATACCTTCTACCATACCTTTACCATGAAGTATTCGAAGGCCCTTCTTTCCAATATGTCCAAGCCTTTGATGCCATAGCATGGTCTTCTCTCCAGAGACCACTAGATTTTCAGCTCCACTTTCAGGAACCACAGAACTGTTGCACCCATCAACAACAATGCTACCTTGCAGCTTGTACAGAGTTCCAGTCCGAACTCCCCGCATCAATACCAGTGCTCCCCAAACCATCTTGCAGGTATCCTTCTCGAACACTGTTTTTACACCTACATCATCCAACTTGCTTACAAAAATCAGATTTCTGGCCAATGCAGGAATATGCAGAACACCCGGAAGTGTTCTAACCCTTCCACCTTGCAACTTCAACTTTACTTTTCCGCGACCAATGATTCTAGCCTTCCTATCATCTCCTAATAAGACATCACCACCATCGTATTTCTCATACTCGCAGAACCACTCTCTAAGGGGAGTGAAGTGAAAGGATGCACCTGAGTCAATCAACCATGCCTCATGATCTACATGTGTACTTGAAGAAGCCAAGTACACATCCCCACCTTCATCTGAGGTGGTTTTCGCCTCTGCAGAAGGAGCATCATCAGATCCCTTTCCTTTATCAGGAGCTTTATATTTACAGTCCCTTTTGAAGTGCCCTTCCTTTCCGCATTTCCAGCACACCACCTTTACAGGTTTTCCTGGAGATTTAGATCTCCATCTAGATTTAGATCTCCCACTCGATGACTTATTTTTGTTTCTATTCTGGGACCGTCCTCGTACAGACAAGGCATCACCATTCTGGTTCTCCATATTTTTCCGTCTCATCTCCTCCGTCAGCAAGGCTGAGACTATTTCATCAAACTGCAAAGCAGTTGCATTGCTACCTATTGCAATAACCAGACTATCCCACGAATCTGGTAGAGAACACAACAAATTGATGCACTTATCTTCATCTGAAATTTTAATATCAACAGACGCTAACTAACTTACCACAGTATTAAATGCGTTCAGATGCTCTGTCACCGAGTCTCCATCTTTCATCCTCAGGTTATATAGCTTTTTCCACAGGAACAGTTTATTCACCAGAGACTTAGATTGGTACAAAGTCCCTAACTTTTCCCACAAAGCCTTCATTGTAGCTTCCCCTTATACATTCAGCAATACTGAATCTGAGACACACAATCGTATTGTGCTCTTTGCCTTCCGATCCAACTTCTTCCATTCTTCAACGGTCACTCCTGTTGGTTTAGTACCTGGATCTACGCGATCCACTAATCTTTATCCACCAATAGATCCTCCATCTTGAGTTTCAACAACTCAGAACTCTGACCATTAAACTTCTTGATCTCTATTTTTCCGCTGTTCGCCATCTTCTTTCACCACCAGAATCGATCTCACAGATCTCCCACTGAACAGGGTCTACCACAGGCCCGAGCGAAACCCCTCAGCAACAAAGGCATCCCCTTGAAGCCAAAACAGCTCTGATACCAAATGTAGGTTTTAACCCCGTACAGAAATTACCTGCGTACGAATTCTAAATCACAGAAAAATAAACAATGCGAGAGCATAACACATAAAACACATATACATAGAGATTTTCCCTTGGATCCAAAAACCGGGACTACCAACTTGATTTTTCATTATATTCCTTTCAATGTTACAATACATATTTATACATGCCGAAGCATCCAATACCATGGACCGAAAACCATCGCGTCCAAAACCATGGACCGAAAACCATAGGTAGGTTCGCCCAACCTAATATAGGGTCCAAAAAAAATTTCCTGGGGCGCTGCCCTGGACCCCGTAGAGGGGGGCTACCCACCCCCCTCAAACCCCCCGGACAGGGGGGGCCTACCGCCCCCGCTGCGCAATCGGCGCAATGAAGGGGAGGCTCCGCCCCCCTCTAACCCCCCGGTTCACTACGTAGGTTAGTCATGGAAATAATTTAACACAACCCAACAGTCCTTGATGGCAACTCTCTCGGATGGAAGATCATAGTATAGCGGGTAAATAGCAAGAATGAAGAAAGTAAGGTATACGCAGTTTCACTATATACCAATTTGCGTATACAGGCAAGTTCACTATATACAAAGACGCGTATATCGTACACGCGCACTTTCACAGAAGGAAAGGCGCATACATGATGGAAAACTAAGTTTTGGTCCGTGGTATTTGGTCCATGGTATTTTGGTATTGGTCCATTGTATTTGGTCCAAGGTATTGACCCTAGGTACTGGATCCAAGGTATTGGTCCTACGTGGTTTTGGACCATGGTATTGAGAGAGGCATAAACCTATATAAGGAGAAGAAGATCATTAGGCCAAGGTGCAAGTGATGAATATCTAATGTAGTGTGAGATCTAGTATGTTGGTTATGGGTATGTGATGCATTGTTAAGGATGCACCTATGTGGCGAATGAAGGTTGATGAACCAGGATCATGAAGACTAAAATGAATTATCATTATATGGTATGATCATGAATAGATCTGAATACTGACACATGTCTTATCCTTTATATCTTATGTTCTGGGTATATCTGAAGTTGAAAATTGCAGCGAAGGTATAAGTAATTATTTTCAGATTTGTACGTGGGTTCCCTTTGGTGAAAGAGCGTATACACGTTGGTTCGACACAGCCAAGTAGCGTATACATTATGAGATTTGATATTTGAGGTTGATGTTGGTTCTAGTGGTTGTTGCAAAGTTTTGGGTTCTGCTCTGTGTACTGGTGACTGTGTTTTGATGATAGAGTTTCAGTGATTTAGTTGTTGGGTGATTCAAAGATTGATGTTGCAGATATAGTTGATGGTTGTATTGATTGTTTTGTATTGATGGATCCAGTCTAAAAATTTATGAAACGTGGTCACTGAAAGAAAAGAGAAGAGTGTAGTCTTATGTAGGTTAGCACCTATGTACTAGTAAATATATTGGCTAGTACAAGAGCTAGGGGGTTGTAGCTCCCTTCTAGTAGAAGCTGGAGAACGAGAGAAGGTTGTAAGCCTTCTACAGGTGGGTTCCTGCGTACTGGTATGAGTCTGCGCTAGTACAAGATTGCGAACAGGTTTTTCTTATCTTAAAGAAAACAGTAGCATGTGGTTTTTGTCCTGCATTGGGTTTCCACCTTACATCATGGTGTTCATGTGTGCTTCTTATGTGTGATGATCTGTTCAGTTTTACTGCACCTATTTATTATTTATATGATTGATGAATTTCTGATGCTCTGATTAAAGTTCAACATATAATCTATTAAGTGAATCATAAGTTTACTGGATATATGCTAGTTGCATTAAACACAGTTGTGTATACATGCGGGTTCCGTTAATTGAAGTAGTGTATATGAATCTGAGTATGAAAATGAAAAAGTTATTGATTTCCTAAATACTGGTTCACCCCCCCCCCCCCTCTCAGTATTATTTCCAACAAAATACCCTATCAATTTCAAGGGAACCAGTTGCTGAGTGCTTTTAGTTAAGTTAAAAATTAATTAAAAATACTCAAGATCTTGAGCCCTAAACCACTGCAAAATACCGTTTCCATAAAAACTCTGGATCCCTCCCCACACTAAAATCCACAAGAATTGAGTATGGCTGCCCCAATTCCAATGGATGTGAGGCCCATCACTACACCTCATTTAGAACTAGACCACCTTTGCTTGGCTGACAGGAGCTCCAGATAAAAGATACCACTGTCATATATCTCCTGCTCAAAGTGCATTGCCAAAGTAGGGACAAGTTCCTGAACCATGCTGATGAAATTGGCCTTTGGGAGTCAAATTTTCCCAAGTACCATTTCCCCCAAGTCCAATTTTTTCCTGAAATTATGCATATGTGCTATGCTTGCTACATCCCCAGTCACTGAACCATCATGTCTCATGACCAGAAGGTCCTTTTCACCATTACCACTGAATCCATCATTGAAATGTTGGAGCTCCAACCAGGGCCAAACCTAACTCCCCTCTCAATTGGAGACCTATTGGACTTATACCCCAAACTCAGCTCTGCCAAATTGGCCCAACTGTCCCAAACCTTCATTGTAGAAGAGAAGCACATCCCTAATGACCCCCCTCCATATGTAGCAGCTATACTTCCCCCCCATGGGGCCGAAATATTGTAGCTGTGATATCTTGTGTTTTAGGTTACTCCACAAGTGAGTACATTGATGAAATTATCCTGGCTTTCATGTCCATCTATACCCCAGGACAACCCCTTGCAACCATTTATGACTTTGCCACATTCATAGCTAACCAAATGCATGAGAAGTTCACAAGAATGGGAAATGAAAGGGTTTTCAAGTACTCCTCAGTTTTATACCATATGTTCTTATATTATCAATCAGAAAAGTTCCCATTCACCCTCCAAAAGCTAGACACCAAAGGTGTTATAGACATTTTTTGGCACTGCAACACCAATCATAAATGTCCATAAACCAAGGGCTCTTAAGTCCCAAAAATTTTTGTTCCAACCTCTAAAATAACAAGGTCAACTGATTACATCTCCTCCCAGAAGTTCTCCGTGAAAAACTACTCAGAACTGGTCAAAACTGGACCATCTCAACTGCTCCATGGTCAAAGTGCACTGCATCCCACCTAAATACACACGGGAGGTGCGATTCATACTGAAAATCCCTTCTATGGGGTGCGATGGGCAAGAGTGGACAAATGGAAAGGTCAATCTGTGAGGTGGAAGATCATGGAATCTTCCAGAAACTTCTCCTGTGACACTTGCCTCTCTGCATTCGCCCAAGGATGAGTAAGAGATCATCAATCTCTAAGTGGAATCAATAACTATCAGAGAGAGGACACTAATCAAATCTCAAAAGCTGACTCGCCCCCCTTGCAAACATCTATATATGGATCCCTCATCCCAGAGATCCAGAGGCTAGGATTTTGTATCTTATAAGGAAGTGCTACTGGTTTCTTGGTGTAACATCATAGTGTTGGGTGATCTAAGCTTTTCATGAGGTGAAGAAGGGCTTTCTTGCTGAGAGGATGATGCTGGGTCAGTACAATTGGTTGTAATCCTCTTTGCTATTCTTGATTATTAATAAAGCTATTCAAGTTTTCCTCCACATTCTTGTATGATTGATGATATATGCATTTGTGTGGTCAATATATATCTGGTCCTATTTTGTTTATGATATTAGATCTATGTTCTTGGATAGTGTTATGCTGCTTTGATTCTACACGTGCTCTTGGAAGCTGGGTAGACGAGGAAGCGAGTGGCAAAGATCTATTAGAAGCGATAGGAATCAAGCAAGGAACCAAGCGCAAGCCAGAGGTTGGTCTCCTTTATTCCCCTCTTATCTACTTCTCATCAAAGAAAATGAAAGTGGTTTTAGTTTGTTTGTTTCTAAGGTAGCTACCAGCCTTAGTGGGACTAGCAGCTCTGCATAGACACTAGATTTCCTGATAACAAAATGGCGACCATACTGGGGAGTGAATAGATTGTTTATTTGTCTATATTTGTTTACTTTATAAACTTACAAATGGAGCCTGAAGTCAAGCCAGCTAGCCTTCGAACTGCATTTTCTATGCAAGTGCAAAGTAGATCAATGCTGCTTCATTCTATCTCTAGGTTTTGTTTATAAACTTAACAATCAATTTACAAGCTCTCTAATTTCCCTTGTGGTGGCTCTAGTAACCTCCTTAGATCTACCCATGTGATTTATTTACTGATTACCACTTGCTCGGCCTAAATCCCTGAACTGAGCTGCAAACTGTGACCGAGAACCCAGTTGAAGTCTCGTCCCTGGACCATCGCACTGTCTCTTCTTTGGAATCTGGATGCATCGCACTTCCCGAGTGTAGTAGGTGCACTGCATCTCACTTTCCCTGTGTTACAGGTGCGCTAATCAGACAAGATCTCTTCTGCTCTTAGATTTTGGTTTCTATGTTCACTCTTTTTAGCTCTATTCAGGAGTTTTGCTGTCTGTAATCAGTATACCTCTATTGAAACCCCCTTCCTTACCATTATTCCGCCTCCATTGTGCAAAGAACTGTAAATTTTTTTATGTATTGTGATCCGTTTTCAGTTCTCTTTTACAAAGAAGTAGCGTAATTGAACTGTCATTTCTTTATTTGAAAGTGTCACAAGTGTCGTTTTCAGTCATAGAAGAGATTCCAATTGTTCTTGATAGTTGATTACACTGTTACTCTTGTATTTGATTTGAATTAATAGTTTTTCAGGTGTCGTAAGCAAGTTTTCAATGCCAAATCGCAAATTTTCGTCATTGTCTTCATTTTGTCTTGAAAAGAAACTTGTTAGTAATGTTACTTTGAAAAACAATTCAGATTTGTGCTTAGCTTTCTTTTTTATCATTCACACATTAAGAAGGTTGAAAACAAATACGTGCATGTGCATTTGCATTTAGACTGTTTGTTGTTTTCATTTAGGACAGTGCATATAGTGTGTGCTCTCTGCTCTATGTTGAAAGAATTTCGTCTCTCTTTCCTTAGTAGCTAGGATTTTCATTGCAAAAAGAAGATTAAATGATTCTTTATCATCTTAGATTGCATTTTAGGAAATTGTATATCTACATCATGCGGTGAACCTGAAAGGAAAATTTCTTAAGCAAGATCAACTGTAAAATAAATTTAATGAATCTAAAAATGCTTTGGAACCTAACACACAACATTTAGAAGTCTAGGCTAGAGACGTATTCCGGCATCGTAAAGCCTAGTAACTGTTGTTTTCATTGTTGGTTGGGTGATTCCTCCACTTTGAGACGATAAGTGCCAGTATGGGCTTGTGGTCCCACGTACTGTCGAGTATATATTGGGAGACCACAATAGGCTTTATCCTTTATCCATAGGAAGCCATGTTTGCCGCCCTATCGATCGCAATGCACTGAACACAGCATTCGGGAAGATTGACTGTCGTACCGTAAAATGTATTCTGCAATTTTGTGATTGGTTTGGTAATCCCTCTGTCTAAATTTCTAGAGTAGTCTCTTTCGTTCCTTTTCAGACTCCTTAAAGGAAAAGGTCCATCTAAGCACTTGTCACTTCAAGCTCATTAAAAATCTAAGGCGACTAGAGTCATCTTTTGTTTTTTCTCAACTCTTAAAAATTCAAAAAAACAAGTTGTGTCAAAGTGTCTAAAATTTATTTTAATCGGAATAAATATCACCTTTCCTACGTTGGTCTTAGTTTGAGAAAAATGGAGTCCACCAACCAAGGAGTTCCCCTTGGGGGAAATCCTAGTCCTTTCTCCTCTTGGGGAGATGTTGGCGCACCCCATATGGCCACATTGTCGCTTCCAGGATTGACAATCGGCTTGCCTGTATGGCTCTTCTCAACCTCTGTCATTCAGAACACCGTGATTCCTGAACAATCAAGTCAACAACTAAACGATACCAGAGTTACCCCCCAACCTTCTACTTCGTCCAATTCTTCCTCTCCTCCTTCCTCTTCGCTTGATGAAGCTGGTAAAGCCAAAAATCAAGTAACCGAGAAGAAGAAGGAGAAGAAGAAGAAAGAGAAGAAGAAGAAGGAGCCAAAGACGAAAAGGGGCAACCAAGCATCGTCTAGCGAAAATCCACACACTGCACTGTCCAGGCCTAAATCACCATGTGTCATTTGCAAAGGAGACCACTATCATCGAGATTGTCCTTGCATCCCTCGGATATTAAGGGACTGGTCTCCTCGTTTGCACAATCCAGTGTCATCAACCTCTGATGATCATGTTGAAAATACACCGTCGACTAGTGAAAGTGAAGCCCCTGGACAAAAAGAAAAATGTAATTTTCCTTGTAAACTGTGTGAAGGTGATCATGCCATCCACCGTTGTCCCTTCTTAGACGAGGCTAAAAGAGTTTTGGACGACCATCCGGTTTCACCGTTACAGCTTCCTCCTGGATATAAGAAACTTTTGCCGAGTCCATCGCTAGTTGAAAATACAGCTGACACACTGTTGTGGTCAGCTGAAGCGTCTATCATTGAAAATGAACCATCTGAATCCACACCAGACAGAAGTCAAAAGGTCGAGGCGGCAGTTGAACCGATCTTGCCTTCACAGGATCCATCTTCAGATGATACAGTCATCGGAGACTCCGATGAACATGGGGGAATTCTACCCATTCCTTTACCACAGGAAGGAAGTTCTTCAGAGTCGTATCTGGCCATCTATTCGGTCCCACCTCCAAGCAACCTAGTTGTTTCCTTCAATTGGAATCTACTAGGCAGACCCTGCTTACCGGCTAGTGTGCCATTTTGAATCATTGCTCAAATATATAGAATGGTCATGGCCGGTACCATCATAGATGAAGGGGCTTCTGTGAGTATCCTTTCCTCAACTGCTTGGAAAGCGCTTGGTTCGCCATCACTTTTGCCTGAAATGAGAAATCTAATAGGCTTTGACAAAGGAACCAGTTGACCGTTAGGGATCCTTCCTAATGTGCCGATAACATTGAGAAGGAAAACCATTCACATCAACGTAATGGTAGTCCAAGGACCCCTGGATTATAATCTACTCCTTGGATGCGACTATATTTATTGCATGGGAGCCATTGTCTCCTCACTCTTTAGAGTAATGTGTTTTCCGCATGAAGGAAGAGTGGTCAAGCTCATAGACCAACTTTCATTCCCCGGTTCACACGTAGCAAATAGTCATATACCATCACTGAATGGTCTTTTCACGCAAGGAATGTCTCATCAATCCCCAGTCCATCCTCCTGATGAGCGCGAGTGATTCAGAGGATATGACTGAAACCCAAGGGGCATGCACCCTAGCCTATTTTGATAGGAAAACCTTGGGTATAGGGTAGGTTTCTGCGAAGGATATATGACTGGTTGACACACCCATCCATTTAGGAAAATGGAGTTAGATCGGAATAAGATACCTCTGTTAAATGGTAGGCCTTTCCCGATAAAACGAATGTTTTTTCTACAAATTGAGGGGTAACCTGGAAACTCTACTTCACTATACCTGGGGGCATGCAAACCTTTTGGCATGCAAGCAAAGAGCGACCATTTATTTTTTAAATTTGTAGGTCCTCTAACCCTTTAAACTCCTAGGATTGGGCGTTTCCTAACTTGCATAAAGAAAGGATGTGGGGCAAAGCTTTGAAAAATGCCATTTTTTTAAATGAGACATCCTTATTATATGACTGGATCGAGCAGTTTTAACGCGGAATTCAAGCTCATTAAAAAATAAACATAAGCAATGAGCAAATGTTCCCCCCAATGTTTAAGCTCATTAAAAAATGAACCAATTTCTGGTAAATAACCATCGTGAATGTATTATCATCAGCCTTTGAAGCCTTGGTCGTGTTCTCATCATCACCTCCACTCTGTATTGGCTGATCATTCACCTCCATTTGATTGTTTACCCTTTTTGAGGAACAGCTGCGAAGAGTGATCCTGTTAGCCATCCTTGTGACACTACCGTGATTGGAAAATTCCAAACCTTACCTAGAATTAGCTGCTACCCGAATTTATCACTCGTTCCTCAAAAAACGAGTCTCCTTTAAGCTCTTTTCAACTGACTCGTAAAATATGAAAAGATTGCCGAGAAATTGACCTCTCCAACTCGCTAAAGCGACCGGAAGTGTTATCCCTCCTTTAGATTTTAATCTTTTTGGACCTGAGGGATTATTACACAAAACGATCGAGCGCTTGTGTTGTTCGGCTCGTTAAAATTACCGAAAATTCATCCCTTTTGTATTATTTTATACTTTTTCGGACTTAAGGGATTATATGACGAAAAAGGATTATTCAATTTTTCTTTACGTCCCTTTTTAAAACTCTCTAAAATTGAAAAGGACCGAGTTACCTTTGTCATTAAACTCGTTAAAACCGAATAGCGACAAACTTGTCCATACAGACAAGAACGAGTTTCACTATTGCTGGGCTCGTTAAAACATAGCGATGGGTTTGCCTGAAGGGAAAATTATAGAACAAGCATATGTTATCCTCCTCAAGCTTGACAAAAATAAAGAGGTACTGGTCAGTAATGACTGGGGAAAAATTGGGAAGAAAAATTGAAGAAACTTTATTGGTAGCAAGTCGCTCTTGAACATAACACTTTCACTCTGCATCCGAGTCGGGTTGGGTTGTTCCATTCACTGGTCATATCACCATGGGTCCATCACACCATCCACATTTGCAGTTAACACTACCAATCCACAATGTCAGTGTCGCCGATATGTTCAAGAGAAGTCGCTAAGAGAATTCACCTGTGTCTCATCCACTGCAATACATTTACGCTCCATTCTTTCATGACCGCCACCCTGAACCTTATGTCATCAGATCGTTTTCACCTCCATTAAAATCATTTGCTCCATTCTCTGTCATTGATGTGGGATTCACTAAGGCCCTCCTATGATGGATTGCTTCTTGTTGACATCAGCTCATTATCCAAGAAGTTGATCTAGGAACAACCCTTTTAGTACTTTGAAGCTTGCATGCCTCAATGGAAAGTTTCTCACTTCCGGCGACAAGTTTACATCAATGGCCTTCGACCGAAAGATTTTGCGTGGTGTTCGATGCCAAGTCCCTTATTCACACCACATGAATTGTACTGTAGCACCTTGAGAGTCATCATCATTATTGGTGATTCCTCTCACGCCTGTTAATAGCTTACATCATTGGCTCGTAATCAGGCGATGTCTTTCCATGTTCGACCCCAGAACATCTCTCACACGGATCGACTTGTACTTTGAGTGAAGAGCGAATGAGATTGAAGACCCTGGATCTAGTTTCATCCATCCGGGTTGCAATATATATTCAGGAAAATAAATACATCAAATGTATATCATTGATGCATAGATAATCATCCAACCCAAGGGATGATGGCTCTACCAGAATCATCAGTCTGCACACAGACGATTGTCTATCTTATGTACATGAAAATGAATTTATAAAGATGAGCATGGGAATGCCCACCTCAGCTAGATCATGAAAATATTATGAAGATAATGTATTGTATTGTATCTTATTAGAGGTCGCCTTCCATCTTGAAAAAACTTCGGATCCTCATGATAAAGCATTTCACCCGACATCAAAAGATTAACGACCTCATGCTTTAGGGGGAAACTGTTATAGACATTTTTGGGCACTGCAACCCCAATCATAAATGTCCATAAACCAAGGGATCTTAAGTCCCTAAAAGTTTTGTTCCAACCTCTAAAAGAACAAGGTCAACTGATTACATCTTCTCCCAGAAGTTCTCCATGAAAAACTACTCAGAACTGGTCAAAACTGGACCATCTCACCTGCTCCATGGTCAAAGTGCGCTGCATCCCACCTAAATACACATAGGAGGTGCGATCCATACTGAAAAGCCCTTCTATGGGGTGCGATGGGAGAGAGTGGACAAATGGCAGGGTCAATCTGTGAGGTTGTAGATCATGGAATCTTCCAGAAACTTCTCCTGTGACACTTGCCTCTCTGCATTCGCCCAGGGATGAGTAAGAGATCATCAATCTCCAAGTGGAATCAATAACTATCAGATAGAGGACACTAATAAAATCTCAAAAGCTGACTCACCCCCCTTACAAACATCTATATATGGATCCCTTATCCCAGAGATCCAGAGGCTGGAATTTTATATCTTGTAAGGAAGTGTTGTTGGTTTCTTGGTGTAACATCATAGTGTTGGGTGATCTAAGATTTTCATGAGGTGAAGAAGGGCTTTCTTGCTGAGAGGATGATGCTGGGTCAGTACAATTGGTTGTAATCCTCTTTGCTATTCTTGATTATTAATAAAGTTATTCAAGTTTTCCTCCACATTCTTGTATGAATGATGATATATGCATTTGTGTGGTCAATATATATCTGGTCCTATTTTGTTTATGATAGTAGATCTATGTTCTTGGATAGTGTTATGCTGCTTTGATTCTACAGGTGCCCTTTGAAGCTGGGCAGACGAGGAAGCGAGTGGCAAAGATCTATCAAAAGGGAGAGGAATCAAGCAAGGAACCAAGCACAAGACAGAGGTTGGTATCCTTTATTCCCCTCTTATCTACTTCTCATAAAGGAAAACGAAAGAGGTTTTAGTTTGTTTGTTTCTAAGGTAGCTACCAGCCTTAGTGGGACTAGCAGCTCTGCATAGACACTAGATTTCTCGATAACAAAAGGTCAACCCAAGTCAATAATTTTTTGGACCCCATTAGTCCACGAGTATTGGTCTCCATACTTTTATTCAGATTTCATTGATTTATTTGTGCATCCAGTTATGACAATGTTGACTAGAAACCCTCCTCCAAGAATTAGTCAAGAAATAAAGAGAGTCCTTCAGCTCTCAAAGTAGACCAAAGTGGGTGACTGGTACCTTTACCAGAACCACACATAAATTAGGATATATGGTTGCATGCTTGCACCATACAAATTTCCAAGATACCTCCCTATAAGGTTGTTTGCATTAGAATACTATAGGCAAATTATCAATGCAGATGAGATAAACTTTGTAAATGCCAAGAAGAAGGCCAATTTCAAAATAAAAGACCAACTAGGCCCCTTCATATATAACTCTAGGGAGGCTGGGAAAGAGGCAGATTTGATACTACAAAAGATGAAGTTCCAAAGAAGTTTTGTTTGGAGATATGATCCTTTGGAATTCATCACCAAGAAGAGGCAAAAGGTCAAGCTAGGACCTTTTATTCACCATCCCATCCCTGAGATTGAAGACTATGCCAACCAATCAGAATGGGTGGAAGGAACCCTAGTTGATCAAGACAACACTAGAATAGATATAGAGAATGATATAATGTATCTTGAAAAACAACTTGATGAGGGTTCTTTCCTGCAGGTGCTAGAATAGTCAGATAGGCCAAAGAAATCAAGTAGACTAGAGACAACCATGAGGACCCCCTCAGTTGTGCAGACTCCTCTAAATGAGGAGAAGAGCCTAAAAATAAGTAGGGAGGAGGCCACCACATCAGTAAGGGTCACTTCATAGACATGCAGATACAAGCCAAGCAAAAAGACAGAGAGTGAATCATGTCTCCAAATAGGAATACATAGAGGAAACAACAGAAGTCACTAGCACAGAAGAAAACAAGAGCAAGCCCATCACCCCATCGGAAGGCACACCCTCCACATCACAAACTCAAGTGTTGGAAAGGCAGCTCAGTCTGGAGGTATCTTCCTTCAGACTATCTACTGACAAAGACCAAGACAACAAGGAAAGTTATAGAGAAATAAAAGAAAGGAATGAGAAGCTTAAGGTCCAAACTTATGCCCAGTACCTGAAGATGACCCCTACCAATCAAATAAGGCTAATTTCAGCCTTTGATATCAAAGAGGGGAAATGCAGATGACTTTTATCAAGCCTACAACTCAACAGCCAAAAACAACCTCAGATTTCAAGAAAGTAGATTTTGAAGTGCTGGCAAGGGATATCCATCCCATAGACCAGATTGAGCTACACAAGAAAACAGGGGAGATGATATACTCCACTTTGACTAGAAAGGCCATAGCTTCTCACCAACTACAAAATTCATTAAACAACATATCTGCACAATTCCAGTTGGAAAAGGCCTCCTCACAGGCCAAGGGTACAAGAATCCAAAGGATATAAAAGCGACAAAGCAGCTAATTAAGAAGAGAAACGATGATATCGTTGCACTCAAGAAGCAACTAAAGATGCCCCAGCTGCATCATCCACAAACATTAGAGGTCCTAGAAGCCCAGCAAGGACATGAAGAGCTCATGGACTTTGTCCTGAAGCTGAATGATCAACTCAAGGAGATAGAGAAGGAGGTGGACACTTTAATTCAATCGAAGAAAAGTGACTTGGCCACAACTTCCAGAACAGTCATCCCCACGGTATCCACAACAGTTCCTTCTACACTTGCAACATCACTGGCACCAACATCTCCACCTGCAATAGCATTGCCAGTAATAGCAGAATCTACTACAGCAGCAGGAGCACCGGGCGACAAAGCAGTAGAACTTGTGAAAGCCATGGAAGATATGTCTATCCAGGCTATAGAGATGAAAAGATTGAAGGAAAAGGTGGCACGTTTGGAAACTGATTGTAAACTTTCTCAACTCAAGGAGAAAGAAAAAACACAAAGGGCCCAGAGAATGGGTGAGAGGATCAAAATCCTGGAAAAGGATTTGACACTTGCGAAGCCACTTGGACAAACCAAGGAAATGCTGTGGGCCAATATCATTGACTCTGTCAATGATATTTGGCCATCAATCCAAGTTATTTTTGAGCAAACAGAACTAGTAAAGATAACTACTAAAGCTATCCAGAAAGTGAAGGAGGAATTGGGAAATAAGCCTGAGGATGCAAATAGACTCATCCATTTCCTCAATAGCAAAAACAGATATGAGCTATATGAGCTTAACATTGAAGACAGAACTTCCACCATTCTAGAAATAAGGAAGTTCCTTTCTAAAAGGAACCTTATGCTTAATTTGGAAGAAAAGTTCCACATATGCAGGTAGCCATTGATAGGTTGATGGTTAAATTTCAGATTTTGAGGGAAAAGGGTTTGCTCAGTCCTATGGTCATCAATGATAAAATCATGACATAATTGGACTATGGCAACAGACTCAGAAAATTGGCTAAGGAACAAGCCAACTCTTCATCCACTAAAGCCTTGCCAATAGGCAAAGTATTATATGATACATTTGAGAACTTGCTTTTCCTTGAGCATGAGGTAAAACATTTGTTCCTAACCAAGCCAAATTTTGCTAAATATATCGAAGCTGATGAGATTTGCAGGAGAATGGTAAATGTGAAATTACCAGATGTAGAATTGTGGGAGACAATGACAGATTTACTGTGATAAATAAATAGTTGAAATTTATTGTGCAGTAAAAATGAAGGCAGTGGAGTAAAATAGGTAAAAAAAACACAACAGGTTCAAAGAGTATCAAATGAAAGATCAAAGTAAAGAAGTCTCTAGTGTAAAAATGCCACAACTATCAGCCAGCATAAAGGGCTACACCTCAACCATAAAGGCCAACACAACCATAATTAAAGGGACAACAAGAAATAGTTCATTAGTTGTCTCTATCTTCTTGCTAGAAGATATTTGTATTTCCTAGAATAAATCTCAAGTTGTTTTGAGATATTTTGTAATAAGTTTTTGTATAAATACTTCACAATTCGAAGTATGTAGGGTGGATTCCAAAACATTTCTATAGACTTTTTCTCTCAAATCAGAAATTCTATTGTATCAATGACTGGATTGGCTTACTGGATCAAGGAATAAAGATCATATATTTTACAGGATTCTTGTGTAAAGCGAAATACAAATAAGTATTCTCTCATGTTCAATGTTGTTTTCCTTCAAGTTTTTTCATAATATTTATGTATATCTGAAATCTAAATGTTATAACATGGAATGATATTTCAGAAATTGCTTAAATTCACTCTGTCTTGACCATTATGCATTATTATATGTTTTCTTCACAAATCTATGTTAAGGAATTCTTGATTGCTCCTTATTTTATATGACTTCTTGTGATCTACAGCAAAGGATTCTTAATTTCCCTTTTTTCATGATTATCCTCTGTTCTCCATTCTGATCCTGGTCTAAGGATTCTTGAGTGCCCTTTCACCCTGGTTGGAGTTACTTCCCCCATTACACCTAAAGATTTGCATTTTTCTTTGCTAGCCTGCCCTATGAACATTCCCTTTAATGAATTCGCCCAGTCCTACTATCCATTTGTTGACTCCATAGCCCAATGGCTTGAAGACCTAGCTCTATCCATCTGCTCTAAGAATTCCACCACCCAACCTTCAAATCAAAACCAAAATCCCAAGGAACGCTAAGAACTAGCCTAAAATCCCATAAGAAACAAAGCTAAATTATATAGAGAGAGCCCTCTCTGAGTCATAGGTTGGCTAGATCCTATACTTAAAAGATTGGTTTGTGGTTACATCGATTTCTTCCTTCTTTTGATAACTTCTAAGTAAAATTCTGAGTGATAACAAGATGAACATGAGAATTATCTACAAATTAAACACAATCAAGACCAAAACCCAATCCCAAAGTCTGTAGTTAAGATGGAAGATCTCTATGATCTAAAGGATAGGTTCAAGAAGGTTACCAACTCCAAAACTCAAAGTTCTAAATTGAGATTTGAAGTAGTAAACCTAAGGTCAACCAAAAAACCTTACAATGTCAGCCTAGGTCTTGGCCAATCATCTGAAGAAAGAATATCATTCATTAGGTTGTTAAAAACATACAAAGGTGTCTTTTCCTGGGATTACACAGATCTCAAGACCTATGATACCTCCGTAATTCAACATACCATACCTATGATTTCAAATGAAAAACCAGTTCAACAGAAGCTTCGGAAAATTCACCCAAACCTCAAGAGTCAAATCAAATCTGAATTAAACAAGCTTTTAAAAGCCAAAATAATCTTCCCTGTTAGACACTCACAGTGGGTATCAAATATGGTGCTCGTAAGGAAAAGGAATAGTGATATTAGGATTTGTATTGATTTTAGAAATCTGAATAAACCTTGTCAAAAAGATAACTTTCCTTTGCTTACCGAGTAATAGATATTGCAATCAGTTACATGTTCTGAATTAATGTCTTTTCTAGATGGGTTTTCAGGATATAACCAAATTCTTGTGCATCCAGATGATAGATTAAAGACAACATTCAGGACCAAGTGGGCAACATATTCCTATCAGAAGATGCCTTTCGGACTCATTAACGTAGGTGCTACATTTCAACGTGCTATGGATATTGTTTTCAAAGGTTTGATTAATAGATCAAATGTTATTTACTTAGATGACATCAAAATCTATTCTAAGGATAGGAAAAATCATTTGAGTGACTTGAATCAAATTTTTGAAATATGAAAGAAATATGACATTTCCTTAAAGCCCAAAAAATCTTATTTTTCTTTACCAGAAGGAAAACTGCTTGGGTTTATAATTTCCAAGAAAGGGTTTACATTGATCCCGATAGAGTCCAAGAAATCGAAAAGATTCCTCTCCCACGTAACAAAAACACCATGCAATCATTCCTTGGTCAAATTAATTTTGTAAAAACGTTTGTTCCATATTTTTCACAGATTGTCTTACCCCTTCAAGAAATGATAAGAAAAAATGTAGTTTTCGAATGGGGAAAATACGAAAGAGAGTCATTTGAGTTAATTAAAAAGGCCATTATTAATGCTCCTTCTTTGACAACTCATGACTTTCTCAAACCATTTTTATTATATACTTTTGCATCCAATACATCATATGCACCAGTTTTAACACAACTGAATGATAAAAATGTCAAGGCACACATCTCTTTTTTCAGTTCCAATTTTCAAGGTGTCGGGCTAATTTATTCAGCTGTTAAAAAACAAGCATTTGCTATTTTTAAGACCTTGAAACATTTCAGGCCTTTTCTTCTCAAAATCCATACAAATATTATAGTATACTACCCTAGAGTAAGGCAATTATTGATCCAAAGGGAAGTAGGGGATAAAAGAGGCGATTGGATTACCTTGCTTCAAGAATATGATGTATAAATCCAACCAGCTAAAATTGTTAGGGTCCAAGGTTTTTGCAAGATTTTAACTAGAGCTTCCCACTTGTCAACTGGAGAAGATCAAGGTAATCAAGTACAAATATCATAGGTAATCCTCAATGATGAACAATCATAATACACTGATTTGAATTTTTATTTGAAGAATGGGTATGCTCCTATGCATCTTAGTTATAAAAAAAGTATGCTTTAAGGTTGAAATCAAATTAGTATGAATTAGTCAATTATGTATTGTTTAGAAGAGATTATGATTCAGTATTGTTAAGATGCCTGGAAAAACCTGAAGCTGAGAAGGTCATGCAGGAATTACATGATGGACCAACTGGAGGAAATTTTGGAGTGAATACTACAGCTCACAAAATCCTACATGCAGGATATTATTGGCCAACAATATTTAAGGATGCACATGAATATGAAAGGAAGTTTAAAACTTGTCAAACTACAACTAAAAGAGAAAGGAAGCCATCATTCCCTTTGCAACCAGTAAACGTACAAAAACCATTTGAACAATGGGGATTGGACACAATTGGTGAGATTGTTCCTAACTCTTCCAAGCAACATAGATACATCCTTACAACTACTGATTATTTCACAAAATGGGTAGAAGTTATCCAACTAAAGATAGCTAATACATAAATCATTATGGATTTCATTGATCAGAACATAATTACTAGGTTTGGCATACCCTCAACTTTAATGTTTGACAATGCATATTATTTTTCTAGAAATGAAATGGTAGAATTTGCTCTAAGGAGAAGTTTTAAGTTAAAATATTCAACCAACTATTATCCACAAGGTAATGGATTAGCATAATCAACAAAAAAAAACCTCATCATAATTATCAAAATGACTATTGACCATAATCATAGGAATTGGCACAAAGCATTGACATTTGCTCGTTGGGTAGATAGAATTACATAGAAGGCCTCCATTGGTTCTTCTCCTTTTACTTTAGTTTATGGAAAATAAGTTGTTCTTCCCACAAACATAGCAATCCCATCTCTTTCCCTAGTGCAATTCATCAATGAAAACCTATCCTCTTCTCTTCAGGCAAGACAGTTTCAGATTCTTAAGCTTGAAGAAGAATGAGAAAAGGCTAAAGAAACCCACTTCCATCATTAACAATTAGTCAAAGCCTCTTTGATACAACCTCTACCAGTCAAACAAATTTTAAAGTAGGTGATTTGGTTTTAAAATGGGACAAAACACACGAGGAGAAAGGTAAACATACCAAATTCCAAAGACTATGGCTTGGCCCTTTTCAAATCATTGAGAAAATTGGTCAATCAACATTTCTTTTACAAGACTTGTCAGGTAAGATAGATTCTTTGCCCGTTAATGGGAAAATCTTGAAAAAATACTTTTCTTTAAAGATAGCCTCTTCCAATTTTTTATCATATCGCCTTTACGATTCTTAGGAAAATAAAGGTTAAGTAGTATTTACTTTTGTCTTTTCAAAATAAAATCTTTGACAACATTTATGATTTTTCGCTTCTATAAGTAAGTAAAAGTTTAAAGAAATAATTAGGATATTTGAGTACCAAAGTAAACCTCATTTCTTTGGAAAAACTTGATCTTGCTAAAAACATTTATTCTATGAACAAACTCTTATCTTTATAAAGTATGAATGTTTTGTTATCAGTCAAGAAAAGAATCTTTAACCTAGTAAAGACTTTTTGCAGATGAGTATCTTAAAACTCTATCATTATCATCCAAAATTCTTAAAAGAGCCAATGATTCACCCCATATGATAAAATTTTCCTTTTTCAGAGTGTAATTCTAAAATATATGAAATTTAGAAAATAAAAAGTCTCATTACGAACTTGTTTACCATGATCATAGGGAAATAATTAAACTGATATTACCAAAACTGCATATCAAAACAGGGTAATAAGTCAATCATCTCATTGATCATAGGACGAGGGGTCTCATCAAGGGACAGCTTGTTCAGTTTATTTACGGCCAATGAATGGCACTGTCGTTATTAGGTCACCAAGCCTAGACAATGTCTTTTAAGAAACCTAAAAGAAAAGATTGTATTAAAAATTCAAAAAAGGACAAGATCCAAGTGAGATTCAAAGCAAGTGAATATCATTTTGAGTTTCAAAAATTGCTTCATATGGGACAATGAATCATTTTTGGTTACAAGATAACCCTGTCGAGCTATAAACGTCTGCTAGCAATAGAGGCTCTATCTGTGATAAATGAGTAAACACCAAAAAAAAATTGATCTATAGAAGACACCTGCTATATCACTTCAAATATTATTATTGGCTAATACAAACATTTGTATTTTTATCACTACAAGAGTAAAGTAGTTGAATAAATAGATTAAGTAAGTGATTATGATTCTAGAGAAATGTTGCTTAATTTATAACTCATGTAATTCTTATTCCTATAACCCTAATTACTTTGAAAGTTTTAGGAATTTCAGAAAACTACTCAGAGATAACTAGTTCTCCCAAGTGAATCGCCAGTTGTTGTACTGTGAACCAATCCCCCCATTTATATATAGCAATATTTGATGTTAGACATATAAATGGAGATCCTTTTAAATTTTTGGTCTTAGAATAATAAAAACTAACTTTAAGAAATTGCCTCAAAAAAATCTTAAAACAACCCAAAGATAGGATCCTCATCACAAATCAAAAATCACGTTTTTTCCATGTAAAAAACAAGAATGTTATCCCAACGGAGTCACTAATTCTGTTGTGGGTGGGAACACCCTAGGGTCTTGGGTTGAAAACCCCAACAGAGTGGAGGGCAAACAACAACAAGAAATGCTTAGAAAAACAATCTAAATGCTTATACTACTGAATTGGGAAGAAGTGACCTTACCCATAGGTCCTACATTTGGGTGGATCCCATAGGGTTCAAACCCTCTGCTTCCTCTGATGTCTTTGAAACCTGTAAATTATCCAAGAAAAGCATATACAATAGCAATAACATAAAGCAAATTCGTGATATATATTTTATAACATATAACAAAATGAACGATTACGCATTAATATAACATTTATAAACAAATCACAGCATGTATTAATGCATAAACATGATAAATATCAGGAACAGAACAACATTTCTTTATTGATGTAAGCTACAAGAAAGGTGGAAAACTACAACATGAGTCTTCGTCCAGCTCCAAGCAGAACTGTCCTCTAGAGCCATCCTATCATGGCCTCAATGTTCTTCCTCTATCAACAGACACAAGGATATCACAAGAGGGATGAATGATATCTCAAAAGAGGAAACAATAGTTCTGTAAAGCTTAGGGAGTACAGGAGGCACAGGGATTTCTTCAGACTCGATTAGGGATCAATCAACTATAATATCAATATCTCATCTCTTCCCCCCTTAGGCCTTCCATGGAGGTTTATTTATACTTCCCCAAATTAGTTTTTTCAGTTGGGAAACAGTTGGGCCACGAGCTATTGTAGGTGAGTAACAGATAAAGTCCATAAACTCCACTTAAAATTAAGGAAATTTATTATTTTTAAGTGTTTTAACACATGTATGTAGGTTTGGTATATGCTAACTCATGTGTACACGCTTTTATCACAGGGAAAAGTAGTGTATAGGAAATAAAACACAGTTTTTTATATTTTGGACCAAGTCTGGAAAGGAAGGGTTGTCCTAGGCCACAATCAGAGCATTAGATTGTCCAATAGTGGTAAATGGTGCTATAACAGGGGTGATCCTACCCCTGCGCAATGACTATATGGATGTGGGATAGTCTTAGTGCTCCGGGCAGTGGCAAGGGAGCACGGGACTATAAACTACACTGCCAAAAGGAACGTTGGGCAAAGTGATTGGGTTGCACATCAAATCAAGGGTAGGCATAAAGGAGAGCTACGGTGAAGGTGCTACACTCTAATGGTGGGTCCTGAACAGCCTAGCCAAAAAGTGACCGTTGGAAACATTGTAGCTAATTGGATGGTGATTTTTCCATTAAAAGGAGCGAGGAGAGAATTTAAGATGCATATCTTTGGAAATATTCTGCAAAAAATGCATTAATGACATGGAATTGGTGGGAACGAACATATTTGAATTCAAATTGAGCTATAAATATGGCATCCCACTCCACATTCGAACACTTTGCTTCCAGAGAATTTTTCTTAAGCTGTTGTATTTTCAATTTTGTCTTGAGGAGTGTTGTATGTCTAATAAGCATTGGGAGAGAATTCTTTCACAACTAGAATTCAAAAATTTTCCTAATTAGTAGCGCTAGATATTCCTTGAGGGAATGACTGCAATAAAACTTGAGACAGATCTGGCCCAACCTATACCCATAGGGTTGCCTACTACCGTGCCTTGGTCAACAAGGCCTAAGCCATATGCTTCCACACTAGGAGATAAAAGCAGAAGAAGCCTCAGCAAGCACCGGTATGGAAATCACTAAGGAAAAACCCTACCGAAATCCACCAGAAGGGATAGATGGATAGGTCCAAATAGCCGACGGAGCCCCTGGACCTGGATGAGGAAGAACTACACAGGGGAGTAGAGGAAATTGACGTAGACTAGGTTGAGTCAATAACTCGGCTACCACTGTATATACCCCCATGAAAAGCCACAACTAAACTACCCAAGGACCCATATTCTGTGAAGTTCATAGTCACCACACTTTAGCTACTGGAGAATGTGTTGTTTGAGGGCCAGTCGTTGGCTTGGATACCAAACTTGAGAATGGAGGATTGGGACCTGGGGGACCACGAGAGGTTTCCACAATTGGTGCCAAGAAATACTTGAAGAAGGTTTATTATGAAGAGTCGGACGTTACACGGCTTGAGCAGATGAAATGGGTGGCTGGAGTTGGGGGCGCGGGCCTCGTAAATATGTTGTGGGTGACATATTTCAGTCTCACCACTATTAATACAATCTGTGTGCGCCAATTGTTGATGCTAGTACATAACGGGTGCCTCTAGTTGGGAGGGCCCACCCCGATCACGCGACATGTTGATCCATAGAATAACGTTGTTGCGATACCAAGGCATGGACCCTGCAAAGGCATTTGTAGGAACATTGTAGGAGAAGAAGATGGCAAACCAAATGAATAGTGATTTTGGTCTGGTAAAGAAGTTGAGTGGTATTCCATTTAGTCAATCTCAGATGGTGCAGTGCAATTTTATGCACAAATCCTGGCTTGTAAGATCATGAGGAAGTGTCACATCGATGAAGTGTCAGTGTCAGTCATCTCTTTGGTTGCGCAGTGTGCCAAAGGATTCTAGTATAAATGGGCTCAATAATTATGTCATGAATTTTTGGAGGATAGTAGAGAGGTCCACGATGAGCGAAAGGCATTCCACTATGTGAGGTTGTTGTTATTAATCATGTTGGTGGCCTAGAGGATGCGCGAAGAAAGCCAATTCCCTTAGAAGGACTCAGACCTACCTAAGGCTGCGAAGTTCTCTTCGCTATGGGCCACCAAAGACCCTGCACGAGTGATGGAGATGAAGGTATTTTGGATATTTTTGATTCAGAGCTAAGGATAGTGATTAACCAGTGGCCAAGGTTATCACCAATTTTGCATGAGCAGTACATCAATGTCGTAGATTTCAAGGAAGATTTCCATAATCTGCACATTTTCACAAAGAAATATGCCAAGGGCATATGGCAAGAGTTGCCTTACTTAATCACCAAGGATGATATTTTAGGGGTTGTCAGTAATTGGCCAGGTGAGTGGCTCACCCCTTCTGATGTCGACACAGGTACCAGTAAGGTTGTTGAAGGTGCAGCAACGCAGACCATAGCCACCATGACAACAAAAAAGAAGAAGGAAGAACAGAAGGCTTCAGCTAAAGAAAATTTTGTGGCAAGAGAAAAGGTCACGTAACATAAAGAAGTTGCTGGAAAGGAGAAAGAACCAGTTTCTAAGGAAAAAGAAGAAAAAAAGGAAAAGACTACGTCGTAGGCAACCATTGACCTGGACGAGTTAGACACTGAGTGCACGGATGTGGAGGAAGAGATAGATGGAGAGGAGGAAGGGGGTGCAAGCTTGGAGTCAATAAAGAAGGGTATCATGGGGATACCACATCCATCCACTCCACCTCCACCATCATCTTTGCATCACACACCGACACCTACACCTCTACCTCCACCGCCACCTCAACCATTTAGCATGGCCAACACTATGAAGATGCCCATATTCAGAGGTCTGGGGACAGAAGACCCTAAACAGTTTTTGTTTGTATCTTATGTTGTGTTGAAGGCACAGTAGATTACCAATGATGATTTGAAGAAAGAGCGGTTGGTTACAGCACTGCAACATAGAGCACTAATATGGTATATCAAGTATTGTTCGGCTCATCCAAATGGAACATTCGAGGAAACAAGGAAAGCACTCGATAATGAATTCAAGAAGCCTAAGTCACAAGCCCAGTTAGTAACGGAGGTCAAATAGTTCCAGAAGAAGGTGAATGAGTCTACATGGGACTTTGATCAAAGGTTGAAATGCCTGCTCTAGTAGGCTAATATGCAAATCATAGATAACCAACACAAGGACTAGTACATTGCTTCGCTATTGCCCCATTTGATATTGCAACTATCGCAATAGAAGATTGGAATGCAAGAGGAGGAATTAGAGATTGCTATGAAATTAGAATCCTCACCCATTCAGGATACGAATATGGAAGTCTAGCAAATTCATTCATAGTTGGCTAGCTTGCATATCGAATTGCAGAGCCTCAACAAGGGGAAAGAAGTCCAAAATGAGGTCTGTGTGGAAGTATGGTCTTTGAAATGTAAGGGCCATGATCGTGATAAGGACCATTTCCTAGTGTACCAAAATTATCTAGTTGGAGGGGGTCCTGTCCCCTTGAAATAAGAGAACACCACTGTGCCATGTACGGGAGTGGTACCATGGTGAGCTGTTTGTTAGATTACAAGAAAACATACGACGGGGAATTGTCATTTACTAGAGAAGTTTGTGAAGATTCCCCCTATGGTTTTTCTGTAATTTTTGTAAGTTTGTGGGTCATGACAAGCGCAACTTCCGAAGTTACGAATTGATGATGGATAGGACACCAACGTATAGAGTACAGATGGAGGCTCATCCTTAGGATCAAGATGCAACTACAATGCACAGAGGATTTCAAGGATGAGGAAGAGGACAAGGAGGAGGACATGGAGGAGGTCGTGGCCAAATAATTTGCTACAATTGTGGAGAACCATGTCACTTTCCACGAGATTTTCAAAATGCAACGCACCCTCAATATTGTCGCCAGTTTGATCATGTCATAGAATATTTTCCCATGCTCATCACAAAGATGCAAGAAAAAAAACTCGGACTCAGTAGCCTACCTAGAACATCCAGATCATGAGATCTGAACCGCGTGAAGATATTCCTAGTGTTAATATTGACACGCGAAGTGGCGTAGCCACCATGAGGATAGAGGGAAGCAAGCAAAGGAAAATTTATGGTTTCGCAAGGCTACTGATAAGGAGACTGGACTCGATGTAAGTAAGGTGAAGGAAATGTTTATGGAAACAAAAATGAGCTTTGCGGACGGCTGAGCTTCTACATCAAGGAATCAAATTACAAGAAAGCTTGAAGACGCTAGTATTGTGCAGGAGGCAGACCACTCATTATTAGCATCATTTTTACAAACCTGGATGAAGCTCCTAAGGGATAAGAAGGCAGTAGAAGGTCTGGAAGAATTGATAGATAAGGAAAGAATAAGCCACTATCCAAACAACGCGCAGTACATAAGGTGGGAAAAAGTAAGAAAAGGACTGGTCACGAAATGAGAATCACTGCACATACAGGAGAATTTGAAATGGACCAGGTAATTCTTGGTTTGGCGTCTGATGCAAATTTTCTATCGAAGCAAACCTGGGAAGGAATTGGAAGACTAATGCTACAGTGGTCCATGATCTAACTGAGGATGGAGAATCTACAGAAGATTATTCCTATGGGGTGCCTACATGGAGTGACTGTGGATATTGAAGGGGCATGCGCCATAGTCGATTTTGAAGTGATCGAAATAGTAGATGACAGTAACCCATATCTATCGATACTTGGAATTGATTGGGAATTTAATATGAACATAGTCATCAACCTTAAGAAGTGCATTATGACATTCGAAAAGAAATAATTGAGGGTTATAGTGCCATTGGACCTAGCTGAGGGTGCATGATATACTGAACCAGTCCACGATTATGATGAGGAGGACAATATTGAGAATATCTATAAGCTGACTCTGTAGGATGAAGATTGGGTCAACCCTATGGAAGATGGAATGATTATGTGGGAGAAGGATAGCTCCTGCAATTTAGATTCAAATGAGGAGCTCAAACACTGGAAAAACATGTTGCATGAGGTATCATAATTGCGATACAATCGTCTTAAAAAGTCACTCTAATGTACATCCACTGAGGTAAAAAAATTACCACATTATGATGGTTTAGAAGATGTCAATTTATTTCTAGATAAATTTGAAAGGGATATACCGGAGGAACATCCGTTCCAAGCAATAGACATCACACTGAGATCTACGCTTGCTAGATGGTGCTGTATGCATAAGAACAGCTTTGCAGACTGGAAGAAATATCGGTGGATGATGAAGTTGTGTTTTGGATATGCCAATACTTTCATTACAAAGAAATACACAGGGAAGGATGAACCTCGCGAGAATTTGGCTTGATGGACAAAAGCATCAGGAGAAGAACCACAACCATAATGGGTTCACATATTCTACCATACTTTGGATACAATCCCTATGAACTAGTATCTAGAAACGGAGTTGCGACGCGGAACCGTAGAATGGGATGTCTTGAAGGAGAGTTTTTTTCTCACTTTTAGCATTGAAGATGGATTTGAATGTATATATGAAGCATTATAGGAGATCAAAGTTGCAATATTCATAATTCCTAAAGAACTTGTTGCATGGGTACAACCAAATTGGAGTATGCAACTGTGCTATGTGCTCGAATGATACAATGTGACCACTGAGGAAGGTGAAGAAGATCCTAGGAATATCAACATTCCTGAGTTGGAAAGACAGTGCGAAGTCACAGGGCCTAAGGTGGAAGTTCTTGGTATTTCACAGCCCTTGAAAATCAAGAAGCTGAATATTGGATCAGAAGCGCAACTAAAGTTTGCAAACATAAATGACTATTGGGATGAATATACAGCAGACAAAGTCACGGAGCTACTAAGGGAGTATCAGGACTTGTTTCCCACCAAATTCTCTTATTTGAAAGGGATAGTAGGGGATCTGAGCATCATGAATATCACTCTAAACCTGAATGTGAAGATAGTGAAGAAAATCCCTTATTGTTTGAATCCTAAGTGCAAGGAAAAAGTGTGCATTGAACTGGATAAGATGCTTGCAGCTGGGATTATAAAACCTGTCGAGGAATCAGACTAGGTTAGTCCTATGGTGGTTCAAGAAAAGAAAACACATGGTGAAATTTGAATATGCATAGACTTGAGGAAGTTTATTGATGCTTGTGTCCATGATCCATTTCCTACGCCATTCACAGATGAAGTACTGGAAAATGTTGGAGGTCGGGAAGCTTATTTGTTTATCGATGGGTTCTCAGGGTACCATCAGATCAATATCACACCAAAGGATAGAAGTAAGACTACCTTTGCTGCTGAATGGGATTTTTTCCAGTATAAAGTTATGCATTTCGGACTTTAGAATGCCCCTGCAATATTCTTTAGTGTGGTAGTCGCAGCCTTCAAGTAGTTTATTCACAAGTTTTTGAAGGTTTACTTCGATAATTGGACTGTGTTTGGGTTAGTTAAGAGACATGTTTCCAGTCTTTCCCTTATGTTGGACACTTGTTGAAGGAATAATATATCCCTTAATCTAAAGAAATGGATATTCTACGTACTGTATGGGATATTTTTGGGCCACGTAGTTTGTAAGTAGGGGTTGATGGTAGAACCTGCCAAAATTGTCGTAATTATTAACTTGGATCCTCCCAAGAATGTCAAACAAGTGTGCACGATGTTTGGCCACATAAGGTACTACAGGAAATTTATCAAGGTGTATTCGCAGATCACTGCGCCCATAAATTGTTGAAAAAGGATGGGAAATTTTAGTGGGATGATGAATTCCAAAAGAGTTTGGATGTTTTGAAGGAAAAAATGGTCACCATGCCCATTATAGTCTTCAACCAACTGGAAGGAGTTCCACATCCATGTTGATGCATCCTGCATAGCCCTAGGAGTTGTGCTGACCCAACCAAGTGAGGGTGATATTGACCATTCGATAGCATTTGTAAGTAGTAAGTTATCGAAGGCACAGAATAATTATTCAACTACAGAGTGTGAAGGAATAGCAATGGTGTATGCATTGCAAAAATTCAGGCACTACTTGTTGGGTGTGCACTTCAAGATGTACACTGACCATTCTGCTTTGAAGTACGTAGTCAACAAGCCTGTGCTAGTGGGGGGGGGGATTTGCAGATGGCTGCTGCTCTTCCAAGAATATGACTTTGAAGTAATTGTGAAGCCAGGGCAATTGAATGTTGGACTGGATCATCTCTTACCGATTGAGAATGGTGACGAACCTACAAATCTAGAGGAAGGATTGCCTGATGCACAACTCTCTTATGTGTGCATTGCTGACGACCATTTTGCATACATAATCCAACTCTTATCTATAGGTACAGCTGCTAAAGGGTATTCCACGCAACAAAAGAAAGAGTTGGTGTTCCGGGCTACATATTTCTTTGTTATTATTGGACATCTATATAAAATGGGATCTGATGAAATATTGCAAAGGTATGTCCTAGATTATGAATGACAAAGACTCCTCGCAAAAGGCATGGATGAGTTGCAAGAGGACATTATTCGGGAAGAGCAACTGTGCAGAAGATACTATGAGCAGGACTATGGTAGCCATCTATGCATAAGGATTCCAAGGTTTATTACAGGGCATGTGATGTTTGTCAAAGAATAGGAAGATCAACATGAGGAGATGAATTGCCTCTGACTCCACAAATGTCATTACAGGAATTTGATAAGTCGCCAATAGACTTCATGGGACCAATTTAGCCACTAGGAAAGGGGACCAGATCTAGATACATCATTACAATGATTGAATATTTAACAAGGTGGGCTGAGGTGCAACCTCTGAAGGATTATAGTGTGGCCACAATTGTGAAATTCATCTTTGAGTATATGTTGTCTTACATTGGCTTCCCTAAGATCCTGATGAGTGATAAAGGTTCATACTTCTTAATTTTTACAATTGTTTCTCTCCTCGAAGAGTTCGAAATGTATCACGAGAAGAGTACGTCGTATCATCCTTAAGCAAATAGCATAATGGAAGAATTTAACAAAATTCTGGAGAATGCCTTAACTAATATTTGCAATGTGAAATAGAATGATTGGGATGTGCACATACCACCTGTTCTATAGGCGTATAAAACTACCTACAACAAATTGAATGGAAAAACGTCGTTCAAATTGGTTTATGTCCAAGAAGTTGTCATTCCAATTGAGTACATAGTGCCCAGTTTACAGATTGTTGTAGTTATAGATATGGCTAATCGAGAAACCATGCAAGAATGCCTCGTGCAACTCTTTGAGTTGGAGGAAGATCACTTCTTGGTGGTTTTTCATCAGAAAGTAAAGAAGGATCACGAAAAGACATGACATGATCGCCATATCAAATAGCACACCTTTAATAATGATGATTTGTTATTGCTCTATGACAGTAAGTTCACAAAGTTTCCAGGGAAATTCCAAATGCATTGGCTGGGGCCATATATTATTAAGGAGATTATGGATGGTGGTGCAATTCAGCTTGCATATCTGAACGAAGAATTATTTCTAGGAAAAGTCAATGGGAGTCCGTTAAAGTTGTACAGGGGTGATCCTACCCTTGCGCAATGAATATATGGATGCGAGCTACTCTTAGTGCTCTAGGAACTTGCAAGGGAGTGCAAGACTGTAAACTACACTACTAAAAGGAAGGCTGGGTGAAGTGATTGGGTTGCGCAACAAATCAAGGGCAAGTGCAAAGGAGAGTTGCGACGAAGGTGCTGCGCTCCAATGGTGGGTCCTGTGTAGCCTGGCCAAAGAGTGACCATTGGAAGCATTGTAGTTGATTGGATGGTGATTTTTCCATTAAAAGGAGCGGGGGGAGCATTTAATATGCATATATTTGGAAATCTACCACCAAAAACACATTAATGACAGGGAATTGGTGGGAATGAACATATTTGAATTCAAATTGAGCTATAAATATGGCATCCCACTCCACATTCAAACACTTTTTTTTCTAGAGAATTTTTCTTAAGTTGTTTTGTTTTCAATTATGTCTCGAGCAGTGTTGTATGTCTAATAAAGATTGGGAGAGAATTATTTCACAGCCGGGATTCGAAAATTTCCCTAATTGGCAGCGCGTGATATTCCTCAAGAGAATGATTACAATGAATCCTGAGACAGAGTTGGCCCAACCTGTACCTACAGAGTTGCCTACTACCATGTCTATGTCACCAAGGCCTAAGTTATCTTCTTCCATGGTGGGAGATACGAAGGAGAAGAAGACTCAACAAGCCCCGGTACGGTAATCACCATGGATAAACCCAACTGAAATCCGGTAGAAAGGAAAGCTAGATAGGCCGAAATAGCTTACGGAACCCTTGGACCTAAATGAGGAAGAACTACATGGGGAAGTAGAGGAAATTGATGCAGAAGAGGTTGAGAAAATAACTTGGCTACCATTGTATATAACCCTAAGAAAAGCCACAAGTAAAGTATCCAAATACCCAAATTCCACGAAGTTCATGGTCTCCGCACCTTCGTTGCCAAAGAACATGTTGTTTGATGGCTAGTTGTTGGCTTGGATACCAAACTTGAAAATTGAGGATTGGGACCTGGGGGACCACGAGAGGTTTCAACAACTGGTGCTAAGAAAACACTTGAAGAAGGTTTATTATGAAGAATCAGGCATCATGTGGTTTGAGATGACGAAATGGGTGGCTGGAGTTGGGGGGCGGGGCTCCTAAATATGTTGTGGGTGCCACATTTAGTCATACCACTATTAATACAATCTGGAGGCGCCAATTTTTTATGCTGGGACACAATGGATGCCTCTAGTTTGGAGGGCCCATCCCGATCACTGACATGTTGATCCATAGAATAACGTTGCTACCATACCAAGGCATGGACCCTGTGGAGGAATTTGTAGGAAAATCGCAGGAGAAGAAGTTGGTGATCCAATTGAAGAGTGATTTTGGTCTAGTAAAGGAGTCACACGGGTATTCCATTTAGTCAATCTCAGATGGTGGAGTGCAGTTTGCTACACAAATCCTGGCTAGTAAGATCATGAAGAAGTGTCGCATCGATGAAGTGCTAGCACCAGTCATCTCTTTAGCTACGCAGTGTGCCAAAGGAGTCCAGTATAACTAGGATCAATACTTATGTCATGAATTTTTTGAGCACAGCAGAGAGGCCTACGATGAGGGCAACGCATTCCACTATGTGTGGTTGTTGTTATTAATCACGTTGGTGGCTTGGAGGATGCCTGAAGAAAGTCAATTCCCTCAGCAGGACTCAGACCTACCTGATGCCGTGGAGTTCGCTTCGCTATGAGCTACCAAAGACCCCACATGAGTGGTGGAGGCAAAGATATTTTGGGTCTTGTTTGAGTCAAAGCTAAGGATGGTGATTAACTAGCAGCCAAGGTTATCACCAAGTTTGCATGAGTAGTACATCAATGTCACAGATTTCAAGGCATATTTCCATAATCTACACATTTGCATAATGAAAGATGCCAAGGGAAAATGGATCAAGTTGCCTTACTTAGTCGCCAAGGATGATATTTTAGGGGTTGTTAGTAAGCAGCCAAGTGAGTGGCTCACCCCTTCTGATGTCGGTGCAAGTAGAAGTAACTCTGATTAAGATGTAGCACCGCAGACCACCACATAGACCACAGCCACCATGGTAGCAGAAAAGAAGAAGGAAGAATAGAAGGCTTCTGCTAAAGAAAAGGTTGCGGCAAGAGAAAAGGTCGCACAAAAAAAAGAAGATGCTACAAAGGAGAAAGAAGCAGTTGCCAAGGAAAAAGAAGAAACAAAGGAAAAGACTATGTCATAGGCCACCATTGACCTCGACGAGTCAAACACCGAGCGAACAGATGTGGAGGAACAGATACAAGGAGACGAGGAAGGGGGTAGAGGCTTGGAGTCCCCCTTAATCGTCAAGAAGAGGTAGGAAAGGAGTTCGATTCGGCCACACAAGAAGAAAAAATCATATAAATCGGTGAGCATGGCGCCCTTTCTCCTCACGAAGGGGGACCGAGATGAAATTGGGGATGTGGTCCATGATGCAATGATGGACCTTTGGGGACACTTTGAAGAGTAGTACCAACAAGCATTAGGTAAGTTATAGTAGGGCCTGCGGGAATTGTAGGCCCAAATAGGTCTCATTCAAGTGAGTGTGGGACAAGTGAGTGTGAATCAAGCAAGCCTGAAACAAGCGAGTAGGTTGGCCTTGGATGCAGAACTCACCCTGGATCTCCACACAGCATAGCTACTAAAGGGATACCTGTGCATCGACCCAGCAGAAGGTAAGGCACAACTACTACACATGAACAATATGAGTCTGAATCTGTCTGTGCTTCCCATTTAGACTCTGAATGAGTTGCACCAAGGGGTCTTAGACGAGCTCAATATTCAAGAAAAACATGCACTACTGATCATTAATGAGTTAAAAACCAATAATTAGTAGATCTTTGAGGAAAAGGTGCAGTCCCTCAAGGAAAAGGAGGAGGTAACGACGTGAAATTAGCATCTGGAAGCAACGTGAATTTAGCATCTGGAAGCAACTATTGCACTGGCCTGTAGTGAGCTTCCTAAGCTCCAAATTCCAGCTGAAGTGGCCTTTGCAAAAAACATTCAGAAGATAGTTGTTGTAGGTAAGGAGTCATAGGAAGAAATAAAAAAAGTCATGTTTGAGTTGCAGTTACAAATATCGGAGCTACAACTTAAGTTGCAACCCACTACCCCTCCAAAAGTCCGAGAGCAATGTGAAGATGATATTAAAGAAGGGATAGACAACTTGGAAGCTGCAGTCAAGGTCTGCACTTAGTTGCTCAAACATGCAATGGAATTATGGACCTTGTTGTATGAGGATCCAACTCTGCAGAAGGTTGAAGCGGACATCTGAGAGAAGCAGAGGTAGTTTGATGAAATTAGGTTGACAACGTGAACCTTAGCACCAGTGCAAAGGTTCGCCAGATTAAAGGAAGGCAAGCTCATCCAGAGCGAAATTGATGAGCTGCATCACAAGGAAACCATCATATATTCAAGGATGCAGCATTGGGTAGATGAGGCAATTCAGCTGAAACTATCAGTGCAGAGTAAGCTTAAGGCAATGCAATAGATGCAGAGAACCATGGGCCTTGCAGTTGAAGGTATGACCACCAAAAATTTAGTTGAAGAAGTCTGTTAGGCCACAAAACAGGGGACAACAGACCTGCAAGTGTTAAAGAATGAATTTAGTGAGATGCAGGCAAAGATCGAGGTGCCAATAGGAGAGTGACTCGAGGATAAGTCACGACTTTGTGCTGGGGGGATGTTGGGACAGGGTCCCCTGGGGTCAATTTTGTAATAATTTTTGTTATCTTTGTAAATTATCGATGTTTAGAGGAAGCAGAGCGCAAAGGTCATTAGAAGTCAAAGGGGATTTAGGAAGGTCAAATCCCTTTAGTATGTTAGAGGTTAAGATGTTTTCTGACCCACCCATGATTTGCAAACCATGGTATTGTAATTAAAGAAGCTATATAAAGGAGTCATAGCAAGTCATAGGAAGTACTTAATCATTGAATATCTATGTATGTGCAAGCGATATAAGGAAGAGGAGTTTATTTTATGTACTTAGGCAAAGTGAACGACACCTGCAACTATGTGCGCAGAGACCTTGGTAAGTCCACAGCTAAGTGCGCGGGGCCCTATAATTGTGTGCACATGGAAGAAAGAGACTGTAACAGAAGGATTGAACATAATAAAGACTATTTTGAAGCAATATCTTTGTATCTATGCCTTTATTTTTACTTCCGCATTTTCTGTGTATTCACTTTGTTTCCTACAATTATCTTAGAAACACTTAACTGATGTGTGAAAGTAGTAGATTTGTTAGATTACTTGATGTTATGAATGTTTAAATCAATCAACACAGAGTTATAATCTCTTATCTGTAAGTTATATTGATTTTTGTATTTCAAGGGTTAGGGTTTGTGAACATTGTAATAAGGCCTTGGAAGCAACAGAAAACCATCACACGGACCTATGGATGCAGAAACCTGGTTCTATCAACTCCCAATGCTACATCGAGTGAGACTATAGCTTGCGCTATGTAGGTTGTTACCAAAAGGGCCAACATTTTAGGGTTTTATTGGTCAGCATAGCTAACTCTAAACCTAGGGTCCAGATCCCCTTAAGCCAATAACTTGGTCGTGGAGTTCAAAGAACCGAGGGTGAGGAGCAGGTCTATCACCCAAGTGCTATGAGTATTTCGGAGGTCAGAATTTTAGAACTGCTTGAAATTGAATTAAGAGGAAGTCCTGATATAGGGAGCTTCGATGTGGTAGTGGTTGGTCATAGTCGATGGTTATGGCACCCAGTCCCATGGTGAGAAATAAGAGAGGCTAACCAAGAGGGGCTTGGAATATTAGAATCTTTCATTTTCATAACAATTAAATAATAAAATGTTACAATATGTGGGAAGCCATGAAATTGCAACATGATGGAGTATGAAGCCATTGGTCATAGGCAACAGTCCTATATAGGGGAAATAGGAAAAGGGGCTAAGAAAGAAGGAGATAAAGGAATCAAAATATTTTGATATTTTAATATTGCTTTAATAAAAGTTACAATGAGTGCAGATCCAATAGCGTAGCACAAAGGTGTTAAAGGATGGATGGGTCAGCAACAAAGTAAGTGTGTGCCCAATGAGGTTGGTCGATGGACTCAATGACGACTATTGAAGGCAGGAGACCCTGATAGAGAGGACCACGACTGCACAGGATGAGGTATCGGGCCTGTCATGAGCAGATACATGCCTCAATGAATTAAATGAAGTGCAGAGAAGCCATCCTGGGCTACAGCCAAGCTCAAAGATTCATGAATAAGTATGGAGAGCCTCATTGAGTGTGCAGGTGGATTGAGGATTTGCTTCTCAGTATGGAGAATTATTCAGACACCCATTCTCAGTGGTTAATGAGGTAGCATTGGTTAGTTCAGACGTAATAGTAGGATGGAGAATCCATGCAGAGGTACACTCGAGAAGAGTGAATGATAGAGTGATGGGAAACAGACGTAGCATCAACTAGTGTGCAACAACGGAACAAAACATAAGAGCACAATTGAGAAATTGGGGGAATGCATCATAGTGGCCTATGAGCTAAGTGTGGAGATCTTTGTGAGTGTGATTGCACTACTAAGAAGAGGTTGAGTGAGCCTAGACTACAGAGAAAGGTTGAGAGTGCCTAAGCAGAATAAAGAGACCCCGAGAGAGAGAGGTTGTTGTTATGAGAGGTCATGAGAGAGAGAACCTATGTGTTGTGTAAAAGGCTGAGTGTTAACTATATGTGTTGGGAGAAGACGGATGAGAGAAAATATCCCAGATGAGTAAGTTTCTGCATAGTGGGAAAATTTCTGAGAGAGTTGTGATGAGTAAATGTTGTTGAGAAGAAGAGTAGGTTGCTACAGAATGAGCAAAGGACAAAGAAAAAATATGAGATTAGGCAGAGTTGCTACCAATTACAATGAACAATGAGTTTCTTTTGAGTGTGGGTTGGAGCTTGCATACAAGAAGTTGGTGCTTCCATCTTTAGTGGATGCTTGAGAAGGCTTTGGGGTTGGTGCCTCCTACAAGTTGGTGCTTGCATAAATCCAAGGAGTTGCAAGTTGGTGCTTTCATAAATCCAAGGAGTTGCAAGTTTGTGCTTGCAACAAATCCATGAAGTTGGTGCTTCACATGGTACTTCTGGTAAGATAAACACGTTTCTACAAATGGAGGGAGTTGGTGCTTCCTGCTAGTGTGTGCTAGCAAATAATCAAATGGATTTGGTTCTTCCTATGAGTGGTGTATTACAAACAGATTGATGTAATAAAGTAGGTGCTCTTATTTTACATCAATAAAAATAACAAACATTGGTGTTTTTTCTTGAAAGGGTTTCCATGTAAAACCTTGTTTTCTAATATGTTTGCTACTCACGATGTGTATTCTAGTATGGGTTGATATGGCCATTGATATGGTTTATTAATGGTTTCTAACATGTAATGGATGCCAAGTTTGAATGAAGAAATATAAATTAGCATAAATTTAAAATTGGCTTTAATACTAATTCACCCCCCTCTCAGTATTAACATTGTTTCCAACACTTGCACCACTCCAATTTACCGGTTGATGGTGATGGACCCACCAACATGTCAGGGGCTCTCCCAAATAAGAAGTCCCAACTAGACCTCAAAATGTTTGGTGTAGGAGTCCTAGCAGTGGGTCGTGCAGTATCGCCTTGACCGCGGTTGCGCGCAGAGGAAAGTAAGATGTCCCTATTGGTAGCGAGGGTGTGACATATGCAACAAGTAGAGGAAGGTGCATGAGTAGTTCTAACACATGGAGGGTGAGGTGAGTGCACCCCTTGTAAATCTCTGAAAGAAAGGAGTTAAGAAGGGAACACATGAGAAAAGATGCATCATAAACTGGAAGGCACTAAGCTAGCAATCCAAAGTGATGGTTAAACCAATAGCACATTTTAGTAATATTCATACATATATATACAGAAAATAGCTACACATGCATGCGTAATCAAACAGATACATATATCATTTAGAGTAAACACGATAGCTGAAATAAAATATGACATATGAATGAAACGTGTTGGCTCTATTATATTAAGAAGTGAAAGTTCCATTCATATAATGAAACCATGACCAACCACTAGTTCTAACAGCAGAACGTTATAGTCACTACCACCTGCTCCTCCAAAGAGATATACTAGCTCCGCACAGTGGAGAAGCCAAGGCTCGTTACAATACTGTCCAGGCTCTCTCGAAGATACTCCTATTGGAAGCTTGGCTGACCAAAAGCCTCTACAATGAGTTATGAGGTACTATAAATAGAAAAGGGTGGGGTGACCCTTGACATTCCCCTTTATGACTGTTCATCTACCCTCATGACTCTTCAACTACTCTATGAATGTTGCATTCAACTATCGACATTTGAAATTCCACTTAAAAAGATGTTACATACAATCTACACATGTACCCATGTGAGACAAAATGGATTTAGCAAGCCACACAAGACATCACTGACAATTGGACCTTTGTGGTGAGACCAACTCTCTTACATCCTTGTGATTTTAGATGGTGGTGAACTGATGCCAAGCTTGGTAATCTGTGATGGTGTTCTTGCACTCAATGGTGACATCATGTTGAAAGAGAACTCTTGCCTCCATTGCATCTGGGTACACTGATATGGACCCTTTGTCCAACTCATTTTATAGCATGCACATCATTTCCTTGAGTGTGGCTGGACTAGCAACATACTGATGCATAGCATCTGTGCTAATCTCCAAGTGTGTGCTAGTGACCATGCGCATCAACTTGTCAAAGTACATGTTTAGCTCCAGTCAGACTTTCTTCTTATCTTCACCTTGATGAGTGTGCCAAATGGGTGGGATCGCATGCGTGTGCAAAATGACATGCATGCTACTGAATTCCCTTGCATGCGATCAACAACATTGTTCACCTTGTCTACTCTGTGCCAGTTGCAGGGATGGATCTATAACTTGTGTGGGCGCAGTTTCATTCATCTATGCATGTTGCGTCCCCTATTGTACCTATTCTTGTTGCAACTCATTCTCTCGTCTGTGCAGCTCATGTTCTTCCTTGAGTTGTCACTCCAGAACATGCAAATCCTTCTTTGTTTCTCTCTTTGCCTTCGTGCGATCTTTGTTTCACATCATCACCTCATAGCTTCAATCTCCAAAGATACTTTCATCACGAGTGGATTTGCTTTGAACTCAAATATTTGCTCCATATCTATGCTGTAAACAACCTTTCTCTTGCATTCTTCACATGCAGGTGTGCTACCTTCTGCTTTTGATGATGGTGCTACTTGTTGCGATGTCATTTCCATTCATCTTGATATCCTTTTCCATGAACACCTTGATGTCTTCATGGATAGGCAAGTTCATAGACACTTGATCGACTGCATCCCAAGTTGCACTCTTAACGATGTCTTTGACTCTGCTCTCCTATAATCCATTGTACCAGTGCTGTTGGGAGGCAGATGACACCTGTGATACCTAGAGACATAGAAACACTCATGGCAAGAAATATGTCAGTTGAAAACCAAAACAATTTGGAGGACTAACATGCAACATACCTGTGTGACTGTCCGTGAAGATTGTGTAATTTTCACCAGGAGCCTGGGAGACTGAGTGCCAAGACTGCGCACGACATAGTTTGGGCTACTGGGAGGCTGACTAACTACTGGAATTATGCAATGGACAGTCCAGCCTGGCCTGCTGAGCACTTGATCTTTTTTTGTATGATTATTTTTGTTGTGCTAATAATAATTACAGATGTATAAACATGTGCTTGCTTCTTGCTTTTTGTGCTGAGGTTTCCCTAATTGTTGGTGCTTACAAATATGTAAATTTCCTTAAGTTGAACAATAAATTCATGAGAAAAATAGCTTCAGAAACTAATAATTAAAAGCAAACATGTATAGTGCAGCAAACCATCAAAGAGACACATTAACACAATGTTTTTATGAAGGAGTTCACCCCTCTTGGGCTACATCTCCATTCGATGGCCCTTGGTTTTCTGGTGCACGGTCACATAGGGTGGGGACTAGCCCGCAGGGATGGCTCCTACCACCCACACCGTCCCTCCCCGCATTGGACATAACTATGGAATTTGAATATCATTTCGTGGCTATTCATTTCAAATCCTTCACCAGTGGTCCAATAATAAAGCATGGAATTCGAATGGGGGAGGTTACAGGTTCAAACCCGCCTCCATGCAAATCATATATATTTTTACCATAATATATATATGCCATTTGATTCGAACTTTGGACCTATGCGGACTTTATAAAACGTTGCACCATTTATGTAATTCAATGCCTTTGGATTAATACGAAATTTGGAACATATAGATTTGTATAAATAATGTTTAATATTTAAATATATATCATTCATTTATAATTATATATATATATATATATATAGTTAAAAAACTATATATTATAAATAATAACTATATATATAATATATAATAATATTTAAATAAAAACAAATTCGAATTCTACCTTGGAGCCAACTAGGAAAATTCCCCTTCACACAACCACACTGGCAAATCCAGAGGTGACACTTGTCACAACCCCATTGGGCGAAAACTGAAGAAGATTCCCCTTGCTGACTGGATTACTGATTGGACTGCCATGTCATCATTCTGTCCCATTCTGCAAATTTTTTAGCTGTTTAGGAAAACAAACAACATGCCTTTTCTCCTTCATCCGGACTCTGTTTTCAGTGAAACGAATTTCGTTGCGATCATCTTGAAGAGACAGACGCAATAATATAGTTTTTGAGCCAATCTTATAACTTTGATGTTTGAGCTAAATATTGAGCACCTGATCATTCCTCCCCATTAGAAGTCTTTTGGACCCCAAAAGATACTATTATATGACAAGTAGATGAGGGTACAACTCCCTCATCTTTCCAAGCTCGATCCAATTGGCTTTTGATGAATTTGTTTCATTGATCTCCTCTCTAAGGAAATCAACATTCACTTTCCTTGAGGACCCCATTCTATACTTGTACTTGTCTTTGGCCTTTTGAAACTAATCTTGCACTGTTTGTTGCACCATTTTCAATCATTCATAGAAACTCATGGTTTTTTCCATGTCGCCATCAAAAGCAACATTCTTCTTACCAAGATGTTAGTTGGGGAAATTATATGTGTTATAATTCCAACATTAAATTATCAATCCGAGACTCATAAGCTTCGAGGCGCAAGTGCAGGTAATGCATGATCAAAGCATCTAATCTAAACTAGAAATGAAATCAATTTACTATTTAAGTACATATTTTCTTTTTCTAATTGAAACTAATCAATTAAGGAAAACATGCTCAAACAATAGAAATAAGAAATTCTAATTAATGTGCAAACGAAACTAAATATAATTTATCATAAACCAAGAAATACAAATTATCATTCGAACAATTTCAATCTTAATCTAAGTAATGTAAATCTTAAATAAAACTCTAAGATCTATTTAATCTAAATGCAAGAATCTTAAACCAATCGAGACTAACTCAAAATGGCATCAAGATTATGCTAATTTCAATTCAAACAAAACTAATTATAATCCAAACGATTTAAGCTAAGGAAATAAAAAAATCCAGACAATACTGCAACTAATCTAATTCTCAGGATCACACAAAGATATACTACTTTACTTAATCATCAAAAGACTAAATTATTGCAATGGCCATTTCAAGACTAAATTACTTCAATTGCAATGCCAATTCAAACCTAGACTACTCCTAATTGAAATTGAAATACTTTAACTACAAGATTTAGATTGCATCTAATGGAAAACAAAATCATTCAAATCGAAATCAAAATGCTGAACTGTAAGATTCAGATTGCATCTAATGGAAAACAAAATTACTCTAATGGAAATCGAAATGTTGAACTATAAGATTCAAATTGAACTCATGAAAACATTCATGAATTAAAATCACTCTGCAAATGGGGGGGGGGGGAAAGGTAACGTGATATGGAGGGGGCTCGGTGTGTTGCTCAGCCCTGGATCCGCTCGCTCTGTCTGCTCAATCCAGTCAATGAAACATGAGTTACTAGCAAAGGTGCGGGAGCGGGTGGGTGGAGTAATCCCTATGATTGGAATGAACTACAGAAATTTCTTCCAGGTGGTGGTGGGACCTTTCCACTCTTGGAGCAAGTTAGATTAACTCAATGGAAATAAAATTCAAAACACAGTCATAATACTTACAAAGGATTTAGAGATGAAGCAAAATTCAATTAAGATGCAAGTATTATTAGAAAAGAGCTTCAATCAATTCTCTATTCCTTCCCTGCTTCTTTTCCTTTTACAAACTTCAAAATCTTATAATACAAACCATGGATGAGCCATTTATAAGATTTACAAGGTGCATTAGTCATTTTCCTCAATTATGGAAAATTGAACAATTTTAACAAATTCACCCCAAAGATATTGGCATATCTTGTTAACCATGGCGAAATTTGGAAAACTGTTTGGAGGGAACGTAAATTGTTACATTTGCAACAAAACAATCTCTTTTATTTGTCTCATTCAAATCCATATCCTTGGAAAGCGTGCCCAACGTTGGCTGTCTGGCTCTTTTTGCAAGATTCTAAAACTCTCGAAAATCAGTGATTGTTTATAAAACTACCTCCAAGACCTACTTATAACTTTTAGACAAATTCGAATCTATAGAAATGGTTTTGGATATATATAATTTGTTATATGGTTAACAAACCCAATTGTTCATATTTTCCAAATTCACCTCCAACTACCCGGAACTATAGGTCAAACTTGGAAGTTTGGAAACTGTGCACATTTTGAGAAGATTTGTTAATTAGCCCCTAGGGACCCACATGTACGACCTGGTTGCAATCCAACACATGGAAATGTATTAAAACAATATTTTTGACAATAACCTACCTTGGATTTCCCCGGAAGCGTTCTGAAATGTTGAAACCCCAAATTGGATATTCTCGTACTCTACTTGTACCAACTAGTTCAACTGACTTGTGAATAATTTCAGCGATGGAACCCTGTGACAAATGAACTTAGCAAAACCAGAATTAGTAAATCATGAAAAAATCATCTTTAATCATAGAAAATATAATAAAACTAATGATAATCAACCATGAGGCATAAGGCGTGAGTTGGCGATAAGTGATGGAATTATGGTGTGAAATGAGTGTAATAATACATGAATATAGGTTATGAATGGTGGTATTTAATGATGAAAACATGGGCATATTTGAGGCCCAACATCCCCCTCATGCCTGAGGATTTGTATGTCCTCATGCAAACAAGTACTTTTCTCATTTATAGATTTTATGGCATCGTGGCTTTGGGCAAGGTTACTTCTTGTGGAGAGACACTGTGTGAATATTTGAGGGTGTTGGTTCTTATGGAGCAACACCATTCTTATTTGACTTCCATATATTTGATTTTGAGAGCAATACAAATTGAGGATAAACAATATATGTGGTAGGAGGAAATGATAAATCAGATGATAAGTGGCAATGGAAATGGTGGATGAGATGAAGTGGTGATAGAGATGGTAAAATAGGTGCTTGCATACTTAGTTTTTATGAGGCTAATGCTTATGGATGGTTCTTTTATGAAAGGCAGCAATGAATTCATCCTCCATTGGATACATTCAACTAACAATATATGTGAATGTAGGAGGGGAAGGTACTATAGTTATTTCTTTGTTTACATGAACCAATATTCATGATTATGACCTTATTAGAGTAGCATGCATTCTATTATGAATTGTGAGTTTGCAAATGGAGGGTATATGGAAAGAAAAAAATATGGAATATTTGGTGGTTAATCATCAAATCTTTCTTAAATCTCTAATGAATTAAAGAATATTAAGCCAAATTCACCTCAAGTTTTACCTTTACTGTCATGATAGTTGCAGGCTGAAGTAGAGGATGGAATGGTTAGAGCTGATGTGACCGTTGATCTGACCTACTGAAGAAGGCCAAAGGCTGAACTAAAGAGTAAAAGGATGAACTGAAGGTCCCCTTCTCCCCTATTCTTGAGGAGTTGTATGGCCCCAAACACTGAGGAAAGGTGACTGCTGCTACAAATGACAATGGAAATGTTGATACAAAGAACCAAATTGTTGCAAATCTATGTTGAGATCACAAAACTGTATAGTCTTCAACCACTGCACACTCGTGTGCAATCTTGCATATGTAAATAAATGGTGTCGATGTCAAACATAAGTAAGAATCATTGGATTACCGAACATTGAGGAAGTTGTTAACTAATGAGAGATATCCCACCTTTGATGTCAATGGGAATCAAAGCACTAGGTACATTCTACTAGCCATGAATAGATTTGTCGAAGTCAAATGGACTGGATAATTCATCCACCAAGAAACATTGATGAATCTCCTTAGTAGATGACAAGGATACCTACCATTAAGGCATGCAGGCTCCCAAGTACCTTATCTAACCCTAACCTTGATCCCATATACTTTGCTGATCTCGATGGGACAAGGCTTGTTGGCAGGTGGACCTTAAGGGATCCCAAATCAACCAACTTGAGTAAAAACATAATGACTTGAAAGATACATGATTTGAAGAACTCATACAAATTTACAATATTTATTGGGAACTTTGCCCACTAGTTACCTGATTTTCAAGCAAATTCCTTGTCCAGTTGCGCTAGACAAGCTAGTTTTCACAAAAGGACTTATTTTTCTCTTTACTATTTTCATTTATTTATTGCGATATTAACTTTCCTACTATACTGAAGAAAAGACATCCTCCTTCAAGTGAAAGAGAACTTCCAATGAATCCATGTGCAAATCAAGTACAAGGATATATTCATGTTGAGATTTAACATATAAGAGTTAGAATGTACAAGAGCATGAGAAATCAGCAGCTTTGAAAGACGTGATACAAAGAGTATTTGAAGATGAGAGTGGTACTTTGACTAGATTTTGATTTGGAACCAATGCTTGATGTCTTGGTGGCATTGGCCCATTTCTTCATTTGAACCACTCTAAAATTCCTCCTCGGTCATACCTGGAAAACTTGGATAATTTGTCTTCAGAATGCATACAAGGCTTGCTGCTGGGCATGGTGAAAGTTCTTCGATCTCGGGTTTAGCTCGATGCTCCCCATCAGATTTGGTACATGATTTCTCAATCTCCTTGGTAGATAGGAAAAATGAATCAAGGGATATTTCCAAATCCTCTTTTGGTTGTGGAGAGACGGATAATTTCTTGAATGTGGTGAAGATGAACTCTTCCGGAGAGGCCTAAATCCCAACTACTACTAGGATTTGAGAAAGTACTTCGAGGGACATTCTTCAAGCTCTCAATCGTTCTTTGAATTTATCCTCCTATTTTATCATCCCTGTATAGCAAAACTGATTAGTGCAAAGGGGTTCTTATGGCACCCCAAAAATGTTTGATCTTTAAAGAGCTTTGATATTTTAACCTAAATGAATTAAAAATCTCTAATTGCAATAAAACTCACCAAACTTGGTTATTTGGACAATCAAAATTTGGAGCAACCCCACAATAGTGGATGCGTGGCTCTTCACTCATGTCTTACTATACACTCTCCACCCTCTAATTGCCCTCCAACTAAGATCACACAAAAATCTTGTGAAAGAAACTAAGTTGTAATCCCTTTAGCACCTCCCCGACAACGGCGCCAAAAATGTTGGGGAAATTATAAGTGTTATAATTCCAACATTAAATTATCAATCCGGGACTCATAAGCTTCGAGGCACAAGCGCAAGTAACGCAGGATCAGAGCATCTAATCTAAACTAGAAATGGAATCAATTTACTGTTTAAGTACATATTTTTTATTTCTAATTAAAAATAATCAATTAAGGAAAACACGCTCAAACAATACGAATAAGAATTTCTAATTAATGTGCAAACGAAACTAACTCTAAATAATCATAAACCAAGCAATACAAATTATCATTAGAACGATTTCAATCTTAATCTAAGTAATGGAAATCTTAAATCAAACACTAAGATCTATTTAATCTAAATGAAAGAATCTTAAATCAATCGAGACTAACTCAAAAACGCGTCAAGATTATGTTGATTTCAATTCAAACAAAACTAATTATAATCCAAACGATTTAAGCTAAGGAAATAAAAAATCCAAACAATATTGTGACTAATGTAATTCCCTGAATCACACATAGATCTACTACTTACTTAATCAACCAAAGACTAAATTACTGCAATGACCATTTCAAGACTAAATTACTTCAATTGCAATGTCGATTCAAACCTAGACTACTCCTAATTGAAATCGAAATACTTTAACTACAAGATTCAGATTTCATCTAATGGAGAAAAAAATCATTCAAATCAAAATCAAAATGTTGCACTATAAGATTCAGATTGCATCTAATGGAAAACAAAATTACTCTAATCGAAATTGAAATGTTGAACTATAAGATTCGGATTGAACTCATGAAAACATTCGTTAATGAAAGTCACTCTGCAAATATAATCCCTATGATTGGAATGAACTAAAAAACTTGATTTCACATGGTGGTGGACCCTTTCCACTCCTGGAACAAGTTAGATTAACTCAATGGAAATAAAATTCAAAACACAGTCATAATACTTGCAAAGGATTTAGAGATGAAGCAAAATTCAATTAAGATGCAATTATTATTACAAAAGAGCTTCAATACATCCTTTATTCTGTTCCCTTTACAAACTTCAAAAGCTTACAATACAAGCCATGGCTGAGCCATTTATAAGATTCATAAGGTGAATTAGTCATTTTCCTCAATTATGGAAAATTAAACAATTTTAACAAACATACCCCCAAAGATATTGGCATATATTCCTAACTATGTCGAATTTTGGAAAACTATTTGGAGAGAACCTAAATTGTTATATTTTCAACCAAAATCTCTCTTGGATTTGTCTCATTCAAATCCATATCCTTGGAAAGCGTGCCCAAAGTTGGTTGTCTAGCTCTTTTTGCAAGATTCTAGAACTTTGGAAAAACAGTCATTTTTCATAAAACTGCCTCCAAGGCCCGCATATAACATTCATAAAAAATTGAATCTAGTCAAACGATTTTGGATATAGATAATTGGTTATATGGGTAACAAACACAATTTCTCATATTTTCCATATTCACCTCAAGCTACACATAAATCGAGGTCAAACTTGGCAGTTTGGAAACTATGCACATTTTGAGCAGATTTTTTAATTAGCTCCTAGGGACCCACATGTGTGACCTGCTTGCAATCCAACACATGGAAATGCATTGAAACATTATTTTGGACAATAACCTCCCTCAGTTTTCCCCGAAAGCATGTCAAAATGTCAAAACCCCAAATTGGATATTCTTGTACTCTACTTGTACCAACTAGTTCAACTGACTTGTGAAGAATTTCGGTGATGGAACCCTGTGACAAATGAACTTATCAAAACCATCATTAGTAAATCATGAAAAAATCATCTTTAATCATAGAAAATATAAGAAAACTAATGATAATCAACCATGAGGCGTAAGACGTGAATTGCCAATAAGTGATGGAATTATGGTGTGAAATGAGTGTAATAGTACATGAATATAGGTTATGAATGCTGGTATTTAATGATGCAAACATGGGCATGTTTGAGGCCCAAAAATGACAACAAAATATAATGCAAATGGATGACAAATTTCGCTACTTGGTTTTCTTGACTCAAGCCCAATTGTACATCTTGAAAGTATGAAATTTTTTGAACATAACTTTCATGTGAAACATAATGACTTCTGAGTACAACAGTTACATAACCAATAGGCCTTAAAGGCATAACAATGAACTTGTTGCTTATACCTCTTTTCTACCTTCGAACCAAGTGAAATGTTTGACAAGTATCCATCTAATGAAAGTGCATGGATCGCTGCAACTTAATCTTTACACCATGAAAATATTCTGAATGAAATAAGATGGTGAAGTTGCTTGCATAAACTTGAAACTCAAATGAACATTTCAATTTTGAAAGAGCATAAAAAAGAATTGAACTAATATTTTGGTTTGAAGCAACACATGCCTCTTATTGTTTGCCTCCCCACTGGAAGACTTTGCACACACATGACAATGCATGCCAAGGAGCTTCGAAAGAAGAAATGTCAACAAAAACTCTCCTCCAACATTGGGCTGCTCCCAACAAACCTCTTATCAAAATGACGATCTTGGGTATTGACCAATCAACAATGGCATCCAACTTGGAGAGGCTTGCCTTCAACCTACCTCCTCCAATATCATGCCGCAAATGCATCAAAGAAGTGAAACCCAACTTGTACTTTGATATATTCAAAACATCAAACAAATTTCCTTCATAGATGACATGTTCATAAGAAACTTTCTAAACATCTTTATGTCACCCAAGTGGACAATTTCTTCAAGAAATGACTCTTTTTTGTCACAATTCAAATACATGTATGTAATGGAAGTGCTAAAAAGAACATACAACAATAAAATCCATACAAACCATTCTTGTTTGGTGTTATGTATATTCTTTCACTGACCTCTTTTTACAACTTTGCTTTGGCGAAAACTACTCCTTTTGTCCTCTTTCTGGAAATACTTACCATTCCTCTTTGGCACCATAACCATCAGTGCACAACATGGTGTAAGGGATGATTGAATGAGCCCATTGTTCAACAAAATTTTTCATTGCATTGGTGTCTCTACACTTGTAATTTTTTCAACCCTTGCATGCTAACATCACAAAGAGAAACCTCTTGCTGCAAAGATATTTCATGTGAAGTTTCTTTCTCCTTAAAGGATGATTCTTTCACAACCTGAAATACTTCATCACTCTGATGAACTGAACCAACCAAATCATAATTGAAACTTGCATTACATGCAACAAAATTTTTATAAACAATATCATCATTTGGCTTGAACATGAGAAGTTCTAAATGTTTACTTGAATTCACTAGCCTTTTTTCCTCCCCTACATTAACCAAAGAAATGTTCAATTTTTTGTGATGGGCTCTCATTATGTACTCCACAACATCCTTGAACAAGTGATACTCACTTTCATGGTGGTAAAAGAATGCTTTCTGGTCATACAGATATGGACTACCCAACATCACACCTGAAATATCAAGTGGTACCTCATCTAACTCTACTTCGTCAACAAAATTTGCAGTGATTTCAAACTTAAATAAACATTTTCTTCTAACCTGTAAACTGGTATCTCTTGTTATCCATCCCAAAGGGTATGGTTTATGATGAGGTATAGTTTCAAGATTCAATTTTTTGACTAAGTCTTTAGAGATTAGATTCCCTTGTGACCCACTATCGAAGAGTGTGTCAATCTTGGTGTGTTTAGAGATGACCCTAACATGAAATAACTCAATTCGTCTCCTTTCATCTGGAGTGGTAGTAGTGTTACAATTTTGTGAACTAGTTCTTGCAATATCTTGTTTTCCTTTGATTCCCATTACAGTGATTTTATTTTCATCACCTAATTCAGAACCTAAATATTCTGGAGTGATAGCAGTGCTTTTCGCTTTCCCTTTATTGTTGAACTTATTTGGTCTCATTTCTAGATGTAATTTCTAGCAGTGGGCTTCTCATGCCCCTCTTCGGAACAGTGTTTGCATGTGATTTTCTCCCCTTATTTCTTCACACATGCATTCTTCTTCCCTTTCCATTCTCCTCCTTCCTCTTTCTCCTTACCCTTAGGTGGCGTTTTATTACTATCCTCTTCATAAGTGTTCTTTCCTCTAGACTCAAGATGCATGGCTTGCACACATACCTCATCTAAATTGTTTGGGTTAAACATAAGGATAATATGTTTCAAATGGGAATGTAAACCCCCAATATATTTCAACAGTGTATCTTGGGAATTCAAATTCACTCCTAATAACAAAGCCCTTTTTCTAAACTCCTGTGTATAATCTTGGATTGTTTTCCCTTTAAGCTGCCTAAGATTATGCCAACTCATAATGGCTTTTTGCATATGGGCTAAAGGATAAAATTTTCTTTTAATTGTAGAAACAAATTCAACCCATGTGATGGATATCTTACCATGGATTCTCGTTTCCTCTTGAGTCTTTTCTTCCCACCAAACTAGTGCAACTCCTTCTAGCCTCAATGAATCCAACTGGATCTTGATGTCATCTTCTTGAAGGTTCTAAATTATGAAATATACCTCCAACTGTCGAATCCAATAGTCCAACTTTTCTACATTCACTTCTACATTGTACATGGGAAGTTTGAATTTTATGTCCAATTTCAGTAATGGAGTTTTCCTTTTGGGGTTTTGGAATGAGTATGGGTAGTTTCAGTGGCGGTAGCGGAAGATGATGCTATGTGAGATGGTGAAGATGATGAGGAAGATGATGAGGATGGTTGAGATGTAGGTGGAATTCCACCATTCCCTTTAGAATCCTTCTTCTCATCTTCTTTGTCCTATGAGCTTCCTTCTCCATGTGGAGGTTTAGAACTCTCTCCAAAACATTTTGTGTTCCTCACTTCATAGAGGACTTTAACCATATTAGTCAAAGTATAGAAAGCTTTCTTGAATTCTTCCTCTTCTGAAGAGGGACCTTCAGGCTCTCTTTCTCTAGACATAATGGCTATGGATTCGGGCTCAGAAATTTATAATGATTGTACCTCTTCAATCTCAATTGAAGGCAAAACTTGAGGAGCTTCAAGTGCAACTGGAATTGGAATGTTGGGTGGTGGAGATTGTGGCCTTGTGGCTCTCCTTCTTCTAGGCATTACCTCAGGAGTTGCAACCAATAGCTTCCCTTCTCCTCTCTACAGCTTTAACCTTGTAAGCATCCCAATTTTACAACCATTAAAATCCTAATTGCACAAACTCAAGAAATCAAGCAATTCAACCTTGGGCTCCGATACCAACTTGATTTATTTTTATATGATTAGTTTTGTTGTGCTAGTAACAATTACAGATTTATAAACATGTGCTTGCTTCTTGCTTTTTGTGCTAAGGTTTCCTTAGTTGTTGGTGCTTAAAAACAGGTAAATTTCCTTAAGTTAAATAAGACATTCATGAGAAAATTGGCTTCAAAAACTAATAATGAACAACAAACATCTACAGTGCAGCAAACCATCAAAGAGACACATTAACACAGTATTTTGATGAAGGAGTTCACCTTTCCTAGGCTACATCTCCTTAGTCCAGCTTCCATGGCTTGAGCCTCTATATTAGATCAATGTGGAAAAAATGTTGTTTAAAAAGCTCTATGGCTCCTAATACCTTCACCAATGTGTTTAGAAGGTCCAAATTAGCCAATAACACTTCTTTTTTATCTCAATTTGGTCGAAAATTTCTCAAGTTATGTTGCATTCAATTTTTTCCTAGGAATCCTGCTAAATCTGGAGAGACTCCAGTTAAGTCCGCTAAAACTGGCAGTTTCTACCTAATTTGGTGCACTTCCAAATCTGTTACCAACTTAATAAATGGTTTAATTAAATGTTAAATGGAATTTGTTTATTAAAACACGATTAGCGCTAAGCACTTCCATTCGGTGGCCCTTGGTTTTTTGGTTCGCGGTCACATGGGGTGGGGGCTGGCCCATAAGGCTGGTTCCCACCACCCCCACCATCTGACATAACTGCGACATTTAAATATCATTTCATGGCTATTCATTTCAAATCCTCCACTAGTGGTCCAATGGTAAAGCATGGAATTCAGGTGGGGGAGGTTATGGGTTCAAACCCGCCTCCGCCCAACCCATTTATATTTTTACCATAATATATATATGTCATTTGATTTGAACTTTGGATTTATGCGGACTTTATAAAAGGTTGCACCATTTATGTAATTCAATGCCTTTGGATTAATATGAAATTTGGAATATGCGGATTTTTATAAATAATGTTTAATATTTACACACACACACACACACATATATATAGTTAAAAAATTATATAATATAAATAATAACTATATATATATAATATATAATAATATTTAAATAAAAACAAATTCGAATTCCACCTTGGAGCCAACTAGGAAAGTTCCCCTTTAGACAACCACACCGGAGAATCCAAAGGTGACACTTGTCAAACCCCCATTGGGTGAAAACTGAAGAAGATTCCCCTTGTTGACTAGACTGTCATGTCATCATTCTATCCCATTCTGCAATTTTTTTAGTTATTTAGGAAAACTAACGCGGGCCTTTTCTCCTTCATCTAGACTTCGTTTTTAGTGAAAAAAATTACATTGCGATCGTTGTGACGAGACAGATGTAGTCATATAGTTTTTGAGCCAATATGAGAACTTTGATTTTTGAGCTAAATCTTGCAAACCTGATGAGGAAAAAACTGTGCAATGCGCAATTTCAGTCGATAGTGACATGTAACCAGCAAACTTCATTGCGCAGTTTCTTGGGCCAGCAGGACACTACCTCCGATAATTGCACAATGCAAGCTTGGAGGTCATTGTTGGGCCAGACTTGTGCAATTTTTGGAGGGAAGGCAGAGCCTTCACTTCTGAAAATCCATAGTGCTAGCCAGGTGTTGGGAGCGGGATCCCCCGAGGGCAGTTTTGGGGCTAAGAGACCATGTTCAAGTAAAATTTTGTAATATAATTATAAAGACTCCACATTTTGTGGTCACGGTGTGCGACGATGTCATGTGTCAAAAATGGTAGTCTACCCTTAGTTTCGTAAAGTAAAGTCGGTTGTAAGAGATCTACGCATGGTCCATCGACCATGGGATTGTATAAAAAGAGCTAAGCTCTAAGTCATTTTAGAGACACAACATGTAAGAGAGTCATAGCTTTAAAGCAAGAAGTCTAAGTCTTGGATCGTAGCGTAGGTAGAGAATCTGTTGCTAAGTGCATAGAGGCTTAGGGTAGAAGTCTGCAGCTGAGTGCGTGGATCCTTGCAGCTATGTACGCAGGGTGGATAGGGTCTATAAACACTTGGTAGATATTAATAAAGAGATATATGCTGCAATTTCTTTTTCTTTGTTCTATTGATGCATCTAGATATTTTATGTATGAATTTCCTTTATTGTGCTTATACGGTGTGCGAATGACCGCAATTACATTGAATAATTGAACGCATTTACGAATATCTGTTTACACGGTGTTAACTATAATTATTTTATAAGATAAGCAAGTCACTCAGATTAATTAGGGAATCTCGACGGCACGCTACCATAGCAGCGTGGAAGTACCTAGGCAGCTGGTTAGGGTTACGTGAAGGTTGATCGTACCTTTTCGCGGAGGTATTGAAGGCTGGAATAGAGGGCTCATCTTGCAAGCAGGGAAAATTTTAAGAACCCCCCCTAAATTTATAAATATAATAAATGGGCGAATCTCCATGGTATATAGGAAAAATGGAAGGCGATTTTATCAATAATATAATATGTATATATAATTTTTTGGCGAATCTCTCACCAGGCATGGCGAATATTTTACTCAAGTATAAAATCTTGTAAGATCTTGGCGAATCTTTCACTAAATAATAAAACTTTGTAAAGTCCTAGTGAATCTTAGCATAGGCTACATGCTGGTTTAATTCCCCCATTTAAATAGGCTACATTCCAGGTGAATACCATGGGTCAATACCATGTGCCATTTTGGTGAATACCATGGGTCAATACCATGTGCCATTTTTATTTTTATTAATTCTAATATTAGGGTTAATAATGGTTTTTTGCATGGTATTAATAACAATCTAGTCCATGCTATTTGCCCCATAGTATTTTGGCCATAGGTTTCACCTAAATATAACCCATTTTTGAGTTTTCGTAAATATAAGGTGACTTATGGAGTAAATATAAAAAAATGTTTGATTTGTTTACCATACCTCTAGTTTATTTATATTTTTATTAATTTACCATACCTCTTTTACAAATATGGTATTTGGCCCATAGGATTCACTTAAATAAAACCTCTTTCTTGAGCCTTCATAAATAGAACGAGGGTTATGGACTAAATATAAAAAGAGGTTTTATTTATTTACGATACGTCTAGTTTATTTATATTTTTATTTATTTACCATACCTTTTGAGTAAGTATAAAAAGACGTTTTATTTATTTACCATACCTCCACTTTACTTATATTTTTATTTTTTTACACCCTTACATGTATATAAGGTGACTTATGGAGTAAATATAAAAAATGTTTTATTTATTTACCATACCTCTCATTTATTTATATTTTTATTAATTTACCATACCTCTTTTATAAATATGGTATTTGGCCCATAGGATTCACTTAAATAAAACCTATTCTTGAAAATGGGCGAATGGATTCACTTAAATAAAACCTATTCTTGAAAATGGGCGAATGGAAGGTTGTAAGTCCTAATTTCAAGGGCTAAATTTACCTTTTTTACCCTCTCCCTTAAAATAAGGTGGGCTATTTGAGGTGATTTGTAAAAATGTACTATGATACAAAATATTCGCCCACTAAAAATTTAAAACCCCTTAATTTCGCCAAAGGGCGAACATTCGCCCCTAAAATTATCCTTGCTTGCAAGCCCTAGATCGAAGCAACCTGCATGAAGGCAGGGATAGAAAGAATCAAACGACATCAAAACCATATCAGGGTGTGGAAACTTGGTTCCAGCATCCCCCCATACTGCCTCGGGTGAGACTTCAATGCGCACTCTGCAGGCTGATGCTGAAAAGGCCAGTAGTGTAGGGATTTGTTTGGCTAATTAACATTGTACATAGGTCAAGCCCCCTCAAGCCAAAAAATGGTTCCATTGTTGGGAACGGAATGTGCATAAGGGATGTGTGATGTCGTATCACTGGAATCCAACTAAGAAGGAGATTGGAGACTAGTTGGATAGGAAGATCCACGAGTTCTCAACGTTGGAGAATAGAAACCTGTGACTAACAAAGGAACATTGGTTGGATAGATACCTATATACAAATCGCGTCATAGGAGGATTTGTGACTGAATTCACGGTCGACACCTTAGTCAGCTATACCGAGGTAGAGCAACGCTTTTTCAAATGACCGTGAGGTAAGTACGTAAAATCTTTGAGCACTTAGATTAAAATTCTATTGTGTGAAAAACGGATTATGCAGCTACCTTGATGTTTGGAAGTACGTGAAGTGGAAAAACTTACAGGAACGAAGGAAAAAAGGGTCCGAAGTATAGTCCATTGATTTCACGTCCACGAGGTGACAAGGAAGGGATAGCAAAGGTTTTTCCGCTCAGTTAATAGGACAAGGATTCTTGTGAATACCACCTCCACCCGCACCACCTCCAACTTCACTCATACCACCTCCACCTCCACGACAGTTCAGTATGGCTAACTCAGTGAAGCTACCTTTGTTCAAAGGCTTGGGAAATGAGGACCCAGACCAATTCTAGTTCATTGTGAAAGCTGTATGGGAAGCTCAAGGTGTTACGGATGACCATATAAAGAAGGCAACATTGGTTAGTGATCTGCAAGATCACACGCTAACTGGGTATATCAAGTACTCTAATGGTAACCCGAATGTTGGAGTGGCATACATCCAAACAGCACTGAATAGAGAGTTCAGCAGGCCTAAGTCTGAGGCACAATCAATTGTAGGATTCAAGAAGATCGTGATGCAACTAGGTGAGATGCCTAGGGAATTAGATTAGAGGTTGAAATGTACAATCCATGAAGCCAACATGAATTTAACAAATGGATAACATCGTGAGTGGTTTGTGGCTTCGCTACTGCCACACTTAAGGGTTTCATTGTCCAAGCAGAAGATAACAAGTCAGGCAGAGGCCTTGGAGATTGTAGTGAGACTGCATGAAATGCTGATGCAAGATCCAAACCTGGGGGTTCAGCAGATCCATGTGCAATTGAAGAATCTGTGCCTTGAGATGCAAAGTCTGAAGCGGGACAAGATGGTTCAACCAGAGGTGCACGAGGAGGTATGGTGCTTGAAATGCAAGAGTCAAGGGCATGACAAGTAGCATTGCCCAATATTTGCTAACTATATTGTAGGGGGAGGATCGATGCCTTTGAGGCTAGAGGCTCAAGCAAGACCTAGCATAGGGCCTGCATTGTGGTGGGATATTTGTCAGGTAGTAGGAAAACATGCCACGGATAACTGTCATTTGCTACAGAAATTTATACAGACACCACAACAACTGTTTTGTAACTTTTGTAGGTCGGTAGGGCATGATGAGCGTAATTGCAGGAGTTATGAATTGATGATGGATAGAACTCCCACCTATAGGGTTCAGGCTAAAACGCGACCCCCTAACTAGAGCGCAAGGATGGCGTAGACAGGATTTCAGGGGCGCGGACGAGGCCGAGGCAGAGGAGGACCTGGAAAAGGTCGAGGACAATTGATTTTTTACAATTGCGGAGGACCAAGACACTATTCCCGTGATTTCTCTAATCCAAAACGTCCGTCATGTAAGTATTGCACATTGTTTGACCATGAAACGGAAGACTATCCTACACTGATAGTGAGGATCCGTGACAAAGGGGCGCTACCACCTCTGCTGACTCAGAACCTACACATGATGAGGTATGAGCCGCGTGAAGAAGATCCAAACATAAATATAGTGCTCAGGAGTGGAATCATGACAGGAGATGACAAATGGAAATAGCCAGAAGATAGTGCGTGGGTCCGCAAAGCTTCGGTGAAGGAGGTGGAGTTCAATTTGGAGTGTGCATGTAAAACCTTCCTGGAAGCTAAGAATAGCTTCACTGAGGCCTCCACCTCAGGAAGAAAGGATAAGCCTAACCAAGAGATGGACCCCTCTATGCTCACAACTTTCCTAGAGCCATGTATGAAGTTACAACGTGATAGTAAGGTTGTGAAAGGATTACAAGAGCTCATCAATAGATGCACTAGAACCATGTCGGGTGAGTCGCACGTAATACAAAAGATTGGAAAGCATAAAACAAGGACGGAACAGGAGATGAGACTGACCGTGTAGATAGGAGAGTATGAAATGGATTAGGTTATTTTGGACCTATGGTCAGAGGTGAATGTTCTGCCAAAGCAGACTTGGGAATAGATGGTGAGACCCGCACTGCAATGGTCTTCAATTCAGTTGAGGATGGCGAATCAACAGAAGATCATCCCCATGGGACGGCTGCAGGGGGTAACTGTGGATATTGAAGGTGTGAGTGTGCTGGCTGATTTTGAAGTAATAGAGATAGTGGATGATAGAAATCCCTATCCTGTGCTCCTAAGAATTGACTGGGCTACTAATATGAAAGGGGTAGTCAACCTAAAGAAGTGGAAGATGATCTTTGAGAAGAAGTCGCTACCCATAATAGTACCCCTAGATCCTACTAAGGGATCACTCTATACGGAACCAGTCCATGATTATGACAGTGATGAAGATTTGAATTATATCTATAAGATAACAGCGTGAGACCAAGACTGGGTGAATGCCACTGTAGATGGATGAATTACTTGGGATCGCAAGAGTTCCTGCACTTTGGACTCCGATGAAGAGATAGAATGTTCGCAGAATCGGTTACATGAAGTAACTATGCTGAATTGTAACATGATGACCCAATCACTACATTGTGTGTCCTCAGAGGTAAGGAATTTGCCTACTTATGATGGCCTGAATGAGGTAGATATCATTTTGGATGCATTTCAAGGGAGGTACTAGAAAAGCGGCACTTCCAGGCATTGGACTAGGCACTGCGTGCTATGCCCACAAGATGGTGGGGTACGCATAAAGGAAGCTTTGATGATTGGCGTGAATGTGGAGGATGATAAGAACACGATTTGGGAAGGATAAGATGTGAATGATAGACAAGTATGATGGGGAGGAGGATCCACGCACACATTTGGCCAAATGGGAACAAGCTTATGGAGAAAATCCCCAACCTGAGTGGGTGCACTTGTTCTGTCATACCCTAGATGTTGCTCCGATGAATTGGTATGTAGAAACTGAGCTCTACCATGGTATAGGTCAATGGGATGTTCTGCATGAGGGCTTTGTGATGACATTTAGTTTTGAAGATGAATTTGATTGTATTGATGAGGCGCTACAAGAAGTGAAAGCAGCTATCTTTTGGATACCACAGGATCCTTTGGACTTGATTCATCCTGATAGGGCTACTCAGCTAAGTCACGTGTTGGAATGCTATAATGTGACCGTTGAAGAAGAAGATGAGACCTGTGGAGGATTAACATTACGGAAACAGAAGGTCACCGCGAGGTTAAAGGACCACAGATTGAGAACCCTAATATAACCATGTCATTGAAAATGAAACAAGTGAACATTGGCACAGAGGCAGAACCCAAATTCATGAAGATTAGAGACTATTGGGACGAGGCGATGGTAGATAAGGTCGCTGAATCACTCTGCTAATATCAGGATTTATTCCCTACCAAGTCTATGGATCTAAAGCGGATAATTGGGGACCTAGGAATGATGAAGATTACATTGAGGCCCGACGCGAAAGCAGTTAAGTAAAGGCCTTATCATCTCAATCCGAAATATAAGGAAAAGGTCCACTTAGAGTTAGACAGGATGCTTGCGGCAAGCATCATTGAGCCTGTGAAGGAATCTGACTAGGTAAGCCCAATGGTGGTATAGGAGAAAAAGCTGAAGGATGAAATAAGGATATGCATAGATCTCAGAAAGATAAATGATGCTTGTGTGCATGATCCTTTCTTGACTCCATTCACTAATGAAGTGTTGGACAATGTAGGTGGCCAGGAAGCATATTCCTTCACTGATGGATTCTCTAGGTACCACCAGATCAAAATCACGTCGGAGGATAGGAGAAAGACAACCTTCGCAACTGAGTGGGGTTGTTTCCAGTACACTATAATGTCGTTTGGATTGAAGAACGCACCTCTGATCTTCTCACGCGTAGTTGTTGTTGTGTTCAAGGAATTGATTCACAAGTTCCTGGAGGTATATTTTGATGACTGGACTATATTTGGGCTGTTTAAACACCATGCAGAAAGCTTGTGCCTGATGCTAGATACCTGCCGAAGATACCAGATCACGCTCAATCTCAAGAAGTGTCTGTTTTGTGTTCCTTTTGGGAACCTATTGGGGCATGTGGTTTGCAGACAGGTACTGATGGTAGATCCCGCAAAGATAGTGGTGACATTGAACTTGGAAGCATCAAGGAGTGTGAAGCAGCTACACACTACTGTGAGATATACAGGATACTACAGGAAGTTTATCAAAGGCTATCCCAAGATCACCACACCTATGGAGAAATTGTTGAAGAAGGATGTCACATTCTGCTAGAACGATGATTGTAAGAAGAGCTTGGATATATTAAAATAAAAGATGGTCACTGTGCTGATTGTAGTCTTCCTGAATTGGAAGAAAGAGTTTCATGTGCATGTCGATGCGTCATGTATAGTGTTAAGAGTAGTAATGACACAAGCTGGTGGAGAAGGCTTGGACCATCCTATCGCATTCGCAAGCCGAAGATTATCCAAAGCAGAGAAGAACTATTCCACCACTGAGCGCAAATGGCTAGCTATGGTGTATGCGCTCAAGAGGTAAAGGCAGTACTTGCCCGGAGGCCATTTTAAGATGTATACAGATCACTCCGCGCTGAAGTATCTAGTCAATAAGCATGCGTTGGGGGAGAGAATCTGCAGGTGGCTCTTATTGTTGCAGAAGTGTGATTTTGAAAGTTGTGTTGAAGCCTAGACAACTGAACGCGAGACCATACCATATGTCGCGCATAAAAATAGGGGAAGAGCCCACTAATTTGGAGGAAGGATAGCCCGACACACATCTATTTGCAGTGCATGTCACGGATGGTCATTTTGAGGATATAATACATTTCCTAACAACAGGAACTACTTCGGAAGGATACACTGTTACAGGGAAAAGTGTCTATTTAGAACTGCTCTATCCCACTAAGGTGTGACAGCTGCCTTAGAAACAAACAGAGAAAAGCTACTTATGTTTTTCCTTTATGAATTATAGATAGAGAGGAATAGAAAGACCAACCTCTGTCTTGCGCTAATCCTTTGATTCGATCCCTCTCTTCTTTGATAGTCCCCAGCTACCTACTACCTTGCACGCCCAGCTTCACAAAGTACCTGTAAGATCACAGAAGCATAGCACTATACAAAGACATGGATCTATATTCATAAACAATCTAGGATCAGATGTAAATTGACCATACAAATGTAACAAGCATCAATGATACAAAAGCATGGAGGAAAAGTAAAATAGCTTTTATTGATAAACAAGAAAAGATCCAGGAGGAGTTACAACCAGTTGTTCTGACCCAGCATCAACCTCCCAGCAAAGAAGCCCCTCTTCACCTCAAACAAAGCTTAGATCACCCAACAATCTGATGTTTGTCTCTAGAAACCAACAGCAATTCCTTACAATATGCAAAATTCCAGCCTCTGGATCTCTGGGATGAGGGATCCATATATAGATATCTATAAGGGGGATGAGTCAGCTTGTGATTTGGTTAGTGTCTTCTCTCTGACATTTCTTGCTTCCACTTAGAGACTGTGGGCCTCTTACTCATCCTTGGTCAAATTCAGTGAGGCAAGTGTCACAGGAGAAGATTCTGGAAGCTTCCATTGCCTCTCCACCTCGCGGAATGTCCTGCCATTTGTCATTTCTCGCCCATCGCACCCCACAGAAGGGACTTTTGAAATGAAATGCACCCTCATAGTGTATTTGGGTGAGATGCAACGCACTTAGCCAGTGGAGCAGCTGCAATGATCCTGTTTTGACCAATTCTGAGTAGTTTCTCATGGAGAACTTCTGGGAGAAGCTGTAATCAGTTGACCTTGTTCCTTTAGGGGTTAGAACACCACTTTTAGGGACTTAGGAGCCCTTTTTTTAAGGACATTTCATGCTTGGGGTTGTAGGGCACAAAAATATCTATAACAGTTGCCCCCTAAAGTATGAGGCCGTTAACCTTTTGGTGTCGGGTGAAATGCTTTATTATGAGGATCCGAAGTTCTTTCAATGCTGGGAGGAGACCTGTAATAAGATACAATACAATACATTATCTTCATAATATTTTCATGATCTAACTGAGGCGGGCATTCCCATGCTCAGCTTTATAAATTCATTTTCATGTACATAGGACAGACAACCCTCTGAGTGTAGACTGATGATTCTGATAGAGCCATCATCCTTTTGAGTGGATGATTATCTGTGCGGCAATGATGTACATTTAATATCTTTATTTCCCTAAATATATATCGCAGCCCGGATGGATGAAACTAGATCCGGGGTCTTCAATTTCATCCGATCTTCACTCGAAGTACAAGTCGATCCATGTGAGAAATGTTCTGAAGTCGAACATGGAAAGACATCGCTTGATTACCAGTCAATGATGTAAACTGTTAACAAGCGCGAGAGGAATCACTGATAATGATAATGACCCTCAAGGTACTGCAGTACAATTCACGTGGTGTGAATAAAGGACTTGGCATCGAACACCACGCAAAATCTTTCGGTCGAAGGCCATTGATGTAAACCTGTCGCCGGAAGTGAGAAACTTGCCATTGAGGCATGCAAGCTTCAAAGTGCTGAATGGGGTGTTCCTAGATCAACTTCTTGGATAATGAGCTGATGTCGACAAGAAGTGATCCGTCACAGGAGGGCTTTAATGAATCCCACATCAATGACATGGAACGGAGCAAATGATTTTAATGGAGGTGAAAACGATCTGGTGATATAAGGTTCAAGGTGGCGGTCATGAAAGAATGAGTATAATGTATGGTAGTGGGTGAGACACAGGTGAATTCTCTGAATGACTTCTCTTGAACATATCAGTGACACTGATGTGATGGATTGGTAGCATTAACCCCAAATGTGGATGGTATGGCGTGACCATGGTGATGTGACCTGTGAATGAAACAACCCAACCCGACTCGGACACGGAGCGGAAGTGTCATGTTCAAGAGCGACTTGCTACCAACAAAGTTTCTTTGAGTTTTCTTCCCAATTTTTCCCCAGTCATTGCTGACCAGTACCTCTTTATTTTTGTCAAGCTTGAGGAGGATAACATATGCTTGTTCTATAATTTTCCCTTCGGGAAAACCCATCGCTATGTTTTAACGAGCCTAGCGATAGTGAAACTCGTTCTCGTCTATAGACAAGTTTGTCGCTATTAATTTTTTTAACGAGTTTAACGACAAAGATAACTCGGTCCTTTTCAATTTTAGAGAGTCTGAAAAGGAACATAAAGGTAACTCCAAAATTCCTTTTTCGTCATCTAATCCCTTAAGTCCGAAAAAGTATAAAACAATACAGAAGGGATGGATTTTCGATACTTTTAACGAGCCGAACAAAACAAGCGCTCGATCTTTTTGTGTAATAATCCCTCAGGTCCAAAAAGATTAAAATCTAGAGGAGGGATAGCACTTCCTATCCCTTTAACGAGCTGGAGAGGCCAATGGCTCGGCAATCTTTTCATATTTTACGAGTCAATTGAAAAGAGCTTAAAGGAGACTCGTCTTTTGAGGAATGAGTGATGAAACGGGTAGCAGCTGATTCCAGGTAAGGTTTGGAATTTTCCAATCACGGTAGTGTCACAAGGATGGCTAGTGAAATCACTCTTCGCAGCTGTTCCTCAAAATGGGTAAACAATCAAATGGAGGTGAATGATCGGCCAATGCAAAAGTGGAGGTGACGGTGCAAAACGACCAAGGCTTTAAAGGCTGAAGTACTACATTCACGATGGTTATCTACCAGGAAATAATTCATTTTTCAACGAGCTTAAACGCGGGTGGAAACATTTGCTCATGTCTTATGTTTATTTTTTAACGAGCTTGAACTATGTGCTAAAACTGCTCGATTAGATGGTCCCATGTTGATTTTACCATAAATAGCTTTGTTCTTTCAAAGATCGTACTGTATTTTCAACTGCTTCATCAAACTAGTCAGAAATGAACAATATATGCTTGAAAACGAGTTAGAACACTAATATTTTACTTTGAACTACGTAAAAGTAATGAAAAAGTGTTTTTACCTCTCATTTTATCATTTCATTTGAACTTTGGTTTGTTGGAGCTTTGGAGGTGCTTTTCCCCCTTGATTTTCATCAGCTGATTTCGGGAGATTCTATGGACGATTCTCGGTGCCGTCTGGACCAGGTAGGAGCTAAACCTGAGCTATTTCATTTCATGGTTTCCATTTTGCATTTCGAGCTTGATTCCTAGCTTTTCTGAGCCCCTGGGGTTTGAAGAACTCGTTTTGCCTTCAACGCACCCTCTGTGTATCGAAAGCTGCGTTAAATGTTGGCCTGTCTAAAGGCTATCTGACATTCAACGCACCTAGAACACTGCTGCTGGTGGGTTGGGCGCAAAAGTGGAATTTGATGCACAATTTTTTATGGAAATTTTGCCTGTTTCTTACCAAAATCAGGATCTAACTCTTCTCTTGTTTGTTTTTCAGAGATCTTTGGAGTAATATGACCATTACATGGCGAGAACGTGAGCGTGAAGAAGAGGACATGCTTGCCCTACATGATCCGGTTACATTGAACGCACTGCGGAACTGTGGCTTGTTGAAGTTCTTCCGCATTTCTAGCATGAGATAGCAGATCAACTTACTACAGTATTTGCTCGATGCTTGGGATCCTACCAATCAGGTTTTCCAGATCAGGGGCAAATCTATCCCCTTAACTGTAGTAGACATCTATTTCTTGACTGGCTTGTCGAGGCAGGGTTCCCCCATCTCTTTGTCAGGTTCGGCCCGAGGAGACGACTCTGTGAGAGATTATGTTCACCGGTACTGCAGAGAAGGATCTCAGCTGAGTAAAGACAACAAGATCATCATTCATGATGTCACTAACAGGTCCCTCAGGACTATTCTGTTTACTTTTTTTAGGATGGTCGGTGGTGCGGCTCTTCATGTAGCCAACCGATCTTACATGCAGCATGCCTTGGAATGCCTCCAACCGAAGGTGTTCAACTGGTGTGACGCAGTACTTCTTGTGATGAAAGAACAATTGACCAAGATAAAGAGCGGGAGGTTGAAGAACTTTGGGTATGGTTCTATTTTGACCGCCTTTGCCTTGGAGAAGATACCACTGATGCAGCCGCAGTATATTGCACTCGACTTACCTTCTCCTGCTGAACCACGTATGCAGAGATGGGTTGACCATATGTCTAGGCATGCTGGCCAGTCTCAGATTTCATTTTTTGATACCTTCTTCAGGTGGTTTGATCGTCAGGAGATGGTTTATTCCGAGTATCCATATGCTGGCATGGACTTCTGGGGTGATCCAGATTTAGTACTGCCGGATGGCTAACAGTGGGGCGCCATTGGCAAAATATTTGACCACATCCCTGTTTATTGTTTTTTTTTGTTTATAATGTCCTTGTGCTTTATTCTATCAAGACTTTAATCAAACTCATGTGTACATGCAGATGTTGGTCCTGTTCGTCTAGTAGTTCGCCTGAGAGTACCAGTTGCTGCTCCAGCAGGAGAGGCCATCAAAAGGGCTATTATTCGTGACCTCGACGTGGCCAAGACTCTCACAGCATTACAGGAGCAGGTTGAGGGCCTCACTCTTGGTATTCCAGATGTGAGGGCTGACGAGCTACCTTTGCGGTTACAGTGGCATACTACTGGTGTTCCCAAACGATGGACTCGTCTCTTATGCATGATCGCACAGGCTGTGACTTGCTATCACGAGCATCATTAGACTAGGGTGCCCCCTAGCATTTTGAGTTTTTGGGTCATTTGCCTGATTTTGTCTTGGTTATAGAACATTATGTGTAAACCATAAACAGTTATATATATTTTTGATTTTCGGAGTTTTACTTTGGTTAAGTTACATGATCCACATGGAAACATTGATGGTGTGTTTCTTTTTATAAATGTTGCAAATGTCTATCTAACACATAATTTGCTAATGAGTCAGTTAATGTGTTTAAGTTTCTGGAAATATGTTGATATTGAATAAAATCAAATTGTCTTTCCAAAATCTTAACCCTAAGGAACATGCGATAAATAGCTAGGTTTCGGACGGAATATATACCATTGAGTTGTAGTATTACGAGCTGTGAGTCTAGCCTGACAATTAGTCGGCGTATACCATGTGTGATGGCATCAGAGAGAAGTTCTATCAACGCACTATATTCAGCGATGTTATTTGTTGATCGACCAATACATACCCCTCTGAAACTTACTAACTCGCCGCTTGGATCAAAAATAACCAGGCTACGGAGGATAGGTTCCGTGAACTACGACTCGCTCCGTCGAAATATCCAACACATGACTCCAATAGGTTTGACATCTGCAATAAATGTAAAAAGTGGATTTTTTGACCAAAATAAACACTTTAGCGAAATCAAAAACATAACAAAAGCATACAGTTTACCATTACGCATAGTAATTCTTGAGGTACAACCCATTACGAGGTTGTGCCAGTGGGATTATGTCATAATCCATTAACTCGTAGGCTCCTTTTGCTAACACTCGTTTAACAATATAGGGGCCCATCCATAAAGACTTAAATTTACCTTCTCCCAATTTATCGAATTCTTGGTCGTAAAGCAAGACCAAGTCACCTTCTGAGAAGACACAGGGTTTGACATTTTTGTCGAACTGTGCCTTGACTCGTTTCTTATGGGCTTCGTTAGCCAAAGCGGCATCACGACGAGTTTCATCCAATTGGATTAATTCCAAGAAATGAGCTTCTTCTTCTAAAGTTCCGGGGAGGAGATCAATTGCGAGTTTGAGAGACGAGATTTCACACTGGATTGGTAAGACTGCTTCCAGGCCATATACCAGTTGGAAAGGTGTAAACCCAGTTGCATTCCTTACTGATGTTTGGTAAGCCCACAAAGCTGAGTATAGGATTAGGTGCCATTTTCTCTTGTGAACTCCAATCATCCTTTGCAGCATGTGCTTTAGGACTTTGTTGATTGCTTCAACTTGTCCGTTGGCTTGCGGATAATATGGAGTGGAACTGTCGTGAGACAACCGTAGTTTGGCAGCTAATTCAACCATCATGTGATTGCGAAAATGCGATCCATGATCTGTGACTATAGCCTGTGGTACGCAGAATCTGGCGACTACATGATTGAAAAAAAAGAGGGCAGCTGTTTCACCAGTATTATCTAATGTAGGCATCGCCTCGGCCCATTTGGTAAAATAGTCAACTGCGACTATGATATACCCATGCCCCCCGGTCGAGGTGGGGTTACATGTCATGAAATCGATGCCCCATTTGGCGAATGGCCCAATAGCAACTATTTGCTGCAGAGGTGCGGGTGGTCTTCTGGTTTTGCTATCAAAAATTTGACAAGCATGGCAACTTCTGACTGCGGTTATGCAATCTTTGAACATTGTTGGCCAGAAGTATCCTGCTCGTAAGATTTTTTGCACTGTAGCATACCCAGACTGATGTCCCCCACACGCGCCTGAATGACAATCATTCAGGACTTTTTCGGCCTCCTCATGGGTGAGGCACCTTCTCAGAACTGTATCGATACCACGATGGTAGAGCATGTCACCGACGATCATGTAGTCTTTTACTTGGTATCGAATATGTTTTTGTTCGGAGTGTGAGGTGTTTGGCCTGTATTTTTGGGTTTGGAGATAAATGATTATATCTCCATACCACTCATTTCTTGCAGATATCAGAAACAAATTTTTGTCCACGATTGTTTCTTCGGATGTGTTATCGTTGGACGACGATGGGAGATCGCATAATAATTCTGTGAATACTAGAGCTTTCTTCGACTTGGATTTTACAAATTCCAGATCAAATTCTTGTAGGATTGCTATCCATTTTGAATATTTTCCCCCCAACAACTATCGCAACAATATATAAGTCATGGGGTTGCAATCTGACAGAATGGTAGTTTTCCGAAAGATGACATAGTGTCGAAATCTCTGTATCACTTGAACAGCTGTGAGTGCTAGCTTTTCAACGTGAGAATATTTGCTTTCTGTATCATTTAAGTTTTTACTTAAATAATATATAGGATGTTCAATTCCATCGACTTCTTGAAATAAAACCATTGCGATGGTTGTATCCGCTGCAGCCAGATACAGGTTAAAATCTTTTTGATAATCAGGAGCGTACATTAATGATGCTTTCATTAGGGATTCTTTTAAAGCATCAAAGGAAGTTTGCGCGACCTGATCCCAGAGAAAGGGCACTTCCTTTTTCAAAAGACGTGTATAGCCTTTAGCAAGTTTGGCGTAATTTGGAATGAACCCCCTCAGAAAGTTTTCTTTCCCTTGGAGTTTCTGAATCTGAAGCAAATTCGAAGGTGGAGGCAAATTTATGATTGCCTGGACCTTACATGGGTCGAGATGAATTCCGTCCTTTGAGACTACAAAGCCAAGCAAACGACCAGAACTGACACAAAATACACATTTGTGTGGATTGAGTCGTATCTTGTAGTGTCGGCAACGTAGAAATATCGCTCTTAAATGCTGCGGGTGATCAGTCTGTTTTCGCGAATGAGCCGGAAGGTCGTCGAGGTATGGTTGAAAAATGTTTTTGATGTCGTGGAAGGCATAATTCATTGCCCTCTGAAACGTCGCCCCTACGTTCTTCAAACCAAAGGGTAATTTTTTATATGCGAATGTGCCCCACGGAAAAATAAATACAGTCTTTGACTGGTCCTGTGGGCGGATATTTATTTGATTATACTCGGAGACTCCATCCATGAGTGAAAATATTTCGCATCCACCGTATTCATCAATTATTTGGTCAATGAAGGGTGTAGGGTAGTTGTCTTTTGGACAAGCTTGATTTACATCCCTATAATCGACGCACACTCTAATTGTTCCTTGTTTTTTCATAACAGGGACAATATTCAATACCAAATCGGTTAGAGGAACCGGGTAGATGAAACCAGCATGGAGAAGTTTTTCAACTTCTGCCTTAATGGCAGCGACTTTCTTGCGGTGCACCTGCCTTAGTCGTTGTCGTACTAGTTTGACATCTGGATACATCTTAATTTTGTGTTCAACGATACTCGAGTCAATGCCTGGCATTTCACTGTATGACCAAGCAAAGACATCTCTGAATTCGCGAAAAAGAGCGTTATATACTTCCAATTCTAAAGGAGAACAACATTTTCCAACATAAATATTCTCTACAACATCTGTTTTGGTCGAGATATTTACGGCGATTGTCTCTTCAATGTTGGACAAGTTTTGCTCGGAATCCACCGTGTTTACAGTATTTGATAGGAATTCAAAAACTGAAGGATGATAAAGGTCATCTTGATTATCTTCTCCACAATCCAGAAGAAGGGAACGATGGTGGGAATCATTCCATGGTGCCCCTTCAATTACCATTGATTGGACAATTCCTTCGTCGGTGACATGCACTCGCGACCAAGGATCTGAAGGGGTACCATATTCTCTAGACCTATCTATCCAAACGTTTGATGAGCGCTGATTTGGGTTTGCCTCCCATGCTAGGAACATTGATTGCTACAATATTTCCATTGGGCTTGGGGGTAAAACCACTGCATGATCCATGTCGATATCATTTTCTGAGATCTTTTTAGAAGATATCATGTTGCAGGTTCCTATCGACGCCACTTCCGCCAGATTGATTGGAGGTGGAAGGGTGAAAGTTCCCATTAGTATAGGATCTTTTAGTAGGCCTACTCTAATATTTTGAAGCGAATGGGGGCTTCCATGGATCATGGGAATGCTTCCTGTAACTTGAGAACCATTGGGGAGGAAGTTTTGTTGATCGACGATTGTAATCCCTCCTTGAAAGGGAAATGCAATCTTCCTAAAATAGGTCAACACAACAGCCGCCATAGCATATATCCATGGTCTTCCTAGTAGGATGTTGTAATCAAGATTCCCATCGATGACTTCAACATCTATTTCTACCGTTTTCCCTCCTAGTTCAACTTTCATGTTACTTAGTATACCATATGGGGTATATGTCCTTCCGTCGAATGCTTTTAATGTCGTCGAAGATCTCGACAAGGTTGGAGATCCTAAAGTTTTCCAGCAACTCATCGACATAATGCATGTAGATGCCCCCTCATCAATAATTGTTCGATGAACAGTTTTGTTGAGGGCTTTCACTTGAACAGGGAAAGCTAGTTGAGCTAGTAATTGAGGATCATATCCTTTATGATCGAAGGATACAAGATTGGAATCCTTTGGGTCTATCCCACCAATGGCTGATAATAAAGCATGCCTTTGGGATGGGCAATTCTATAGTACTTCAAGAGTCGACATAGGGGATGGCGATTGGGCCAAATCTTCCACTATATTATAATGCTGTGCCGCTCTAGCGCGGGGATTAAACATCGACTTTTGTACTACTCCCTTTGGCGGTTTTATTTTCAATTCAGGGATGATGGGTGGTGCAACTTCTGTCGAAGTTGTTGTCGAACTACTGGGTTGATCTTTATCCTTGTTGTTCGACAGCTGTGGATTCCCATAATCTTTGTTCCTTGTCGATATCAAAGCATCATTTTGTTGTTTTGAAACCAACAACATTAGCACCTGCTCCCTTGCATTCCCAGCTTCACAAAGTACCTGTAAGATCACAGAAGCATAGCACTATACAAAGACATGGATCTATATTCATAAACAATCTAGGATCAGATGTAAATTGACCATACGAATGTAACATGCATCAATGATACAAAAGCATGGAGGAAAACTCAAATAGCTTTTATTGATAAACAAGAAAAGATCCAGGAGGAGTTACAACCAGTTGCTCTGACCCAGCATCAACCTCCCAGCAAAGAAGCCCCTCTTCACCTCAAACAAAGCTTAGATCACCCAACAATCTGATGTTTGTCTCTAGAAACCAACAACAATTCCTTACAATATGCAAAATTCCGGCCTCTGGATCTCTAGGATGAGGGATCCATATATAGATATCTATAAGGGGGATGAGTCAGCTTGTGATTTGATTAGTGTCTTCTCTCTGACAGTTCTTGCTTCCACTTGGAGACTGAGGGCCTCTTACTCATCCTTGGTCGAATTTAGTGAGGCAAGTGTCACAGGAGAAGATTCTGGAAGCTTCCATTGCCTCTCCACCTCGCGGAATGACACTACCATTTGTCATTTCTCGCCCATCACACCCCACAAAAGGGAATTTTGAAATGCAACGCACCCTCACAGTGTATTTGGGTGAGATGCAACGCACCTAGCTAGTGGAGCAGCTGCAATGATCCTGTTTTGACCAATTCTGAGTAGTTTCTCATGGAGAACTTCTGGGAGAAGTTGTAATCTATTGACCTTGTTCCTTTAGGGGTTAGAACAACACTTTTAGGGACTTAGGAGCCCTTCTTTTATGGACATTTTATGCTTGGGGTTGTAGGGCACAAAAATGTCTATAACATACACTATCCAGCAAAAGAAGGAATTAGTGGTGCACATGGCAGATTTCTCTGTCATTGCTGGGCATCTGTACAAGATGGGGACTGATGAGATATTGTGACGGTATGTACCTGAGTTTGAAAGAAGAAGAATCCTCGTGAATGCTCATGGGGGTGCTGCGGGAGGCCATTATGCAGGAAGAGCAACCACGCAGGGTTCTGGTGGCCAACCCTTCATCAGGACTCAAGAGCATATTTCAAGGTGTGTGATGTGTGTTAAAGGACTGGCAGGCCATCATGGAGGGATGAGATGCCTTTGAATCCATAGATGGCATTGCAACCCTTTGAGAAGTGGGCGATAGATTTTGTGGGACCTATTCAGCCACAAGGAAAGACGGGAGCAAGGTACATTATCTCCACGATGAAGTATTTAACTCATTGGGTGAAGGCACAACCTGTCAAGGATTGCAAAGGTGTGACCACTACAAAGTTCCTCTTTGAACACGTACTAACACGATTTAGTTGTCCAAAGATATTGATGAGTGATTATGGTACGCACTTCCTAACTGAGACAATTAGTGCGCTAATGGAGGAATTTCAGGTATACCACTAGAAGAGCACACCTTATCACTCGCAGGCTAAAGGGATAGTGGAAGCATTCAACAAGGTGCTTGAAAATGTGTTGACCAAGGTTTGAAATGCTAAGCGAAGTGATTGGGACCTAGGCATACCTACAATATTATGGGCTTATCGAGAAACATGCAAGAAGTTGACTGGACAAACCCTCTTTAGGCTCGTCTAAGGGATTGAAGCGGTAATGCCTATGGAGTATATTATGCCTAGTCTATGCATAGCAATGCTCACACGTATGACAGATTATAAAGCCCTAGAGGAAAGGCTCGCACAACTGGATGAACTGGAGGAAGAGAGATGTTTAGCTGGATTTCACCAATTGGTCCAAAATCAATGCAAAAAGGCATGGCATGATCGACATATTAAGTCGCGCACATTTAAGGTAAATAGCCTGGTTTAATTATATGATAGTAAGTTTGATAAATTTCCAGGGAAATTTAGGATGCACTGGTTAGGGCCCTATCTCATTAAGGAAATTACCGATGGAGGAGCTATACAGCTAGTCAAATTAAATAGAGAACCCTTCCTAGGAAAGGTGAATTGCATTCGCTTGAAGCCATACACCAGTGGCCCGACCATGTGACTAAATGAAGGTAGCACAGTCTTAACGCTCCAGGTAGCTGAAAGGAGGCACGGGACTATAAACACACTATCTAGGTTGGGGAGTTGCATGATTCAAGGATGGTGCGAAGCAAGGAAGTTCCATTGGGTCTGCGGCAGCGTAGAGGCAGCTGCGCTGCCCAGGGAAAAGTCACACAAGTCAGCCGGAAAGTGATTGTTATGGTCACTGTTCATGAAAAGACAACAGAAGTGAGGCCAAATGGAGTGGGCGACTGACATTTAAGATGAAATTTATGGCCCAGATCCTTGAAAATCTATCGCCAATCTGACATTAATGGATCAATTTTGGGGGGAACAGTCAGATTTGAATTCAAAATGCCCTATAAATTACAAGTGGTTGTCCAACAAGAAACACTTGGCATTTTTAGTATTCAGTTGTTGAGCTCTCAGAAACCTATGGACCTAGAGTTCTTCGAGGCTTTCAAACATACTCTTGCATTTGAAAAATTGCCCGAGAAGTCGCGAGCACTTTTAGAGAGTGTTATGTCAGCATCCCCAGAAATTATAAATACAGAGCAAGTAGTAGAAGAGCTAGCACAAGAAATGGAAAAAGAGGCAGAAGTAGCCGAAGTATTGGTAGAGGTCCTAAGTCGCCGAGAATGCCAAGAATGAAGCCAACCCCGACCAAGGAAACCAGGAAGGACAAGAAGGGTAAGCAGCCTGCCATACTAGTGCGCGCCTTGCCAAGGCGAAACCCACAAAAACCCACTGCACAAGAGAAAGGAAAGGCTATAAACGTAGAAGCAGATGAGGAAGATATCAAAGACATCCCGATGGATGATGATGATGTGGGAATGGAAGTGGAGGAGATTGAAGCACAGGGTTTTGACCCTAATACACAATTGTTGGAGTAGGTTCCCCCAAGCAAGCCTAAGTCCAAGGTCCCAAAGGACATTGATGAGAGTAAGACTCCCCTGCAAACCCCTCTGCTACCGGATGAAATTTCTTTCGACAGTCTGCATTTGGCATGGGTGCCAATACTAAATCTTGAATACTGCGACTTGTCAGACCACGAGAAGTTCCCACATCTGGCGACTGAGTAGCTGATGCACCACATCATAGACACAAATACGGGGATGACCGCATTGGAGCTATGGAGGTGGCTCAAGGGCATAGAGAAGGAAAGGTTGCTCAACCTGCCCTGGGTTCTGCACTATAACCGCACCCCGGTGACAATTTTGGTCATCAAGCAGCTCCTGTGCTTGGTGCATGATGGGAGACTGTGGTTGGAGGAGTCGATACCCATCATAGATAGGTTGATTCACCGAATAATGTACCTGCTGTATACAAGTGAGAATCCAGCGATGATCTTTGGTGGCAAGGGTGGTGAGAAGGCTCCCGTAGAGTTAATGAAGGAGAAATTCAAGCTGGTAAAGAATCCTCAGGGGTATGCTATCTCTAGCATCTGCAACCCTGTTATGAAGGTAGCAAAGGAGATCCTTGCAAGGAAGGTGATGCGGAAGTGTCGCACTGATAAAGTTCCTGTGTTGTCATCGCACTCGCATAGCAATGCACGAAAGGATTCCAATTTAACTGGTCGAACTACCTTCACATATAGTTCCCGGCGAACTACCGCGAAGCACAAGAGCTCAGGAAGACGTTCCACTACACGTGGCTTTGTTGTAGATTGTGCTGGTAGTGTGGGAGCTACCATAGGATGGCTAGTTCCCTTCAGTCACAACAGACCTCCCTGAAACAGTGAAGTACGCTTCGCTGTGGGTGACCAAGGATGTGCAGCGAGTTCGGGACAGCAAGATCTTTTGGATCTTGATGGAGATGAATATCAGGATGGCCATTAATGGCAAGCCGCGATTATCACCCACGGTGTATGCTAACCTGCAGAGCTATGCTGAGTTTAAAGCTGATTTCCATCGAGTCTCTATTAGGGCATGGAAGTACCCTGCACAGAAGTGGTACGACTTGCCGTATCTGGCCAAAGATGACACCATTGATGTGGTGCTCGATCAATGGCTGGTAGAGTTGCACACTACCATAGACTTGGCGGTCGGTGGGAGCAAGTTCATCGCACAGAAGAAGAAGGAGGAGGCCAAGCTGAAGATGGCATAGCTGGTTGTGAAGAGGAGAAAGTAGGCCACTAAGAAGGCCTAGATGGAGTAGGAAGGAAAATAGACAGGTGGCATAGAGCAGGGATCTAACAAAGGCGTGAGGTCGCCTTCAGCTAAGATTGAAGAGGAAGACACAGAACAGCATGGTGCGAACCCTCAGGAGACATCCACCTACATTAGGCGACCAAGACCTCATTGGACCCAATCACATTGACGGAGGGTGACTTACATGATGTCAATGACATAGTCAAAGATATCACCGCAAAGGCCCAGCAGTAATTTGAACAATAGGAGTAGATCATCCTAGGGGCCATCCATACCGGGTTGTAGGAGTTGCAGACCCGTGCATCAAACACTGGTATGGTGTCTACCAGCTTGGTTATCGACACTTTAGAGGCTACCGATATGCCATGCACGAAGGCTTCCAGTGCGATAGTGCTACTGGATGGAGCCCTGACCATAGAAAATGAGGCTGATAGGGCCACTGTCAGTGCCTTGAAGGGAGTTGGGCTGAACCTGGTAGCCCTTCCACGTGAAGCACTCCACCTCTTGTAGGATGGAGCTAAGGGCCCATGAGGACTGCACCCTCCATGTAATCAGTGAACAATGGATTAACAACGAACAGATGGCCCTACAGAGAAATTTTGTCATCGCCACTAAGACCGAGGCGACCAACCAAAGTAAGAAGATTATGCAGGTCATTGAAGAAGCATCCAAAATGGTCCTAGAGTTCACCATTCCGGAGGAGGATCCAGTCAAGGTATGCATCTGTAAGTTGGCCACAAGGGTATGTGACACTCGGAATGAGATGGCACGGGTTCATCTGGAGTTGAACTTGCAGATTACAAAGCTACACTTGAGGGCCCAGCCTTCAACGTCGCCAGAGGTAAAGGAACAGCGGGCAACCACTATCACAGAGGTAGTAGCAGCGATGGAAAGTGCAGTAGCAGACAACACACAGCTATTCAAGCAGTCATTTGAGGTCTTGACAAAATTTCAAGAGGACCCAAATATACAAAGGCTGGAGATGAAAGCGCGTGAGCTACAACAATGCTACAATGAAGCTAAGGGAACAACGCGAACCATCACGCTGACACAGATGCTAGCCAAGCTGCAAGAAGCCAAGTAGCTGAAGAAACAGGTGGACGCAGCACTGCATAAGGAAGCAGTGTTGAAGGTGTGATGAAAGCTCTGACTAGAGGAAGCTTATGCAGTCACAAGAAATATTGAAGGCAAGCTTGTGACTCTGCAAGAGATGCAACAAAAGCTTTAGGCTGACAGCACAGGATCAGTGATCGAGAAGACAGTGGGAGATGCGAAGCAGGTGGCATCTCAGTGCACGGCCGAGGTAGCGGTCGTCCAGGTCGAGCTAGATAGGCTTCATGAAAAGATCTCTACACCTACTAAGGGACTCGAGGGAAAGTCACGATGTTTGTGTTGGGGGCCTGTTGCGAGTGGGATCGCCTAAGGGTAGTTTTGGGGCTAAAACCCAATGTTCGAGTAAAATTTTGTAATATAACTGTAAAGACTCCACATTTTGTGGTCGCAGAGCATGAAGGTGTCATGTGTCAAAAAGGGTAATCCGCCTTTAGTTTTGTAAAGTAAAGTCGGTTGTAAGAGATTTACCCATGGTCCACAGACCATGGGATTGTATAAAAGGAGCTAAGCTCTAAGTAGTTTTAGAGACACAACATGTAAGAGAGTCATAGATTTGAAGAAAGAAGTCTAAGTATTGGGTTGTAGTGTAGGTAGAGGCTCTACAACTGAGTGTGCAGAGGCCTAGGGTAGAAGTCTGCAGCTGAGTGCACGGACCCCTGCAGCTGTGTGCGCAGGGTGGATAGAGTTTGTAAACACTTGGAAGATATTAATAAAGAGAGATATTATGCAGTTTCTTTGTCTTTGTTCTGTTGATGCATCTGGATATTTTATGTATGAATTTCCTTTATTTTTATTATATGATGTGTGAATGACCGCAATTACATTGAATAATTGAACACATTTATGAGTATCTGTTTATGTGGTGTTAACTATAATTGTTTGATAAGATAAGCAAGTCACTTAGATTAATTAGGGAATCTTCACAGCACGCAACCATAGCAGCACGGAAGTACCTGGGTAGCTGGTTAGGGTTGCGCGAAGGTTGATCATACCCTTTCACGGAGGTATTGAACCCTGGAATAGAGGGATCATCTTGCAAGCCCTAAAGTGAAGCAACCTGCGCGAAGGCAGGGATAGAGGGAATCAAACAACATCACAACCATCTCAGGGTGAGGAAACTTGGTTCCAGCATCCCCCCATACTGTTTCGAGTGAGACTTCTTTTTGTGCTCCATGAGCTGATGCCGAAAGGGCCAGTAGTGTAGGGATTTGTTTGGATAATTAACACTGAACCTGGGCCAGGCCCCCTCAAGCAACCACTAGGCAAGGCACGGTTCAGGCCAAGGCAACTCAGATCAGCCGATAGGTGACCGAAAACATGATAATTATGAATGCATACAAATAGAAAGTGTAGGATTCAAAAAATGTGAAATCATGCATGTGTGTGAAGCAAATCACCGTAGTGGTGACCGTCTGTGAAAAAACAGTGTCATGCATGTGAAAATAGCGAGATGAAAATGAAAAATGAAACGATTCTTCTACAAGCTAACATACTTAAAAACAACACCAAGCGCTCACTGAAATCAAGCAGACAACACTCACACAAAGAAAAACACAAAAAGCAATAGAAACATTGTGCAAGACATGAAAAGTGGGGTTACCCCAAAACAACTAAGTTGAATGTCGACGACTCCTAGATGCAATGTGTGATGTCATATCTACAAGATTGATGTGAGGAATGAGCTTCGCAGCATCCAATTGATGAGTTTTGATAAAATCAAGGTCGTGACGCGCATGCCACTAATATAGTAAAAGAGACACTTGGCGGGAGGTTTCCGAAATGATCCTTGCATGTAACCTCCATCTCCTATAAATAGATCCCTGAATCAAGAGATTCGTTTGGATGCTACCTTGGGAAAATAATTTCATGCATGCAAATCATTTTTTCTCGATCGTAGAGGGAACCAATCAACCTAAAGGCACATGCATTGGTCTATGAGCCTAGGATGAAAATCTACATAGTTTCTGGGCTCAGCAGCTATCTTGCGTTAGACTGCGCAATTTTCTCAAGGAAACTTTTCTGACTGCATTGCGCAATTTCTAAGCCCAGTGGGCTACTTGGCTAGATTTGCGCAATTTCTGCTAGCTGTTGGGCTAGATGTCCCAGAGGGATTGTGCAATTTCTAGGAATAGCGAGTGATTGCTGCCCAGAATTGCACAATTTATGGCTAAGCATCTATCCTGGGACGAATTGCGTAGTTTTTGAGTGGAAGACTGAAAGGAAGAATTGCACAATTCTGGAACCCATCTGGGTGTCTAGCTCGATTTGTGCAATTTCTGGAGGGAAGGTTGGTTCCCCTCTTGAATTGCGCAATTCCCAGAGGGAGCTATTCAACCAGCAACTGACACTAATTCTGGAAAGCAACCTATGATGGAGGTGGAACAAACTTGCATCCATAGCCTGACAGGACTCTATGAAACAGTTGGAGCCTATGTGCTCGATGGTGTAATACATGCTACTGAGGATGGTTGGTAGGCAGGCTCCAAAGTGAAGCTAAGGAAAAATTCTGGAGGGTGCTTGTAGCCGCTACAACACTTGGCGACACACTGGTAGAACTCTAGCTCTCTTAATGGACCTTGTCTGTGAAACGCAAGTCTAACACCTCTGGAAGTCTTGTTCAGTTCTTTGCTCATCTTGGTTTCCACACTTACTTGATTGTAAGATGTAGCATCTACCAAGCTCTTGGTCGGTAGACACACATTCCAAGCCAAGTCAACATAGTTGTTTCGCTTTAGGATGAGGGGAATATTGGTGCACAAGTGATATGATCATCAGAGTTTTAGTTTCATCTCTAGTGTTGCTCCACTACCAGCAGGCCTGGACAGTATCCTAGCAGAGTCACACAGGAACATAAGCATCGCTCCGCTGCGAAAGAGCCTGGTCATTACCCAGGAGGAGTTACTTGCATCACCTCTCTATGCAGGAAGACTTTTTCTTCTTTCGACTTTTTCATTTTTCATTTTTCTTCGAAAATTTTTTACATTTTCATTTTCATAACTATGCATGACACTTATTCATTTCAGAGGTGAAAGAGGGATCCCAACTTATTGAGAGTAGAAGAGGTTGTTCCTTTAGAAAATTAGTTTATATATACCTCTGATGTTCTTGTTAAGGTTTTCCACCTCAGCTTACCCTACTTGACTGAGTTGACAACGATTAACCCAAAAACAACCAACTAGAGTAGGTGACACTAGTTAGCATGCAAGCATAGTGTTTTCACCAAGGTTCACTTTGAACAGTATGTATTTTCCATTGATGTATCATGGACTGAAGGAAACAAGTTCCTCATACAGAGGCAGAATGACAGATAACCAAGTATTGATAACTACACAAGTCCTCTTGTACTTTACCAATCTTGTTCCAAGAGTCGCACATGGTTCATGCAAAGCTAACCTACAGACAGACACAAGAATATAAACAAAAAAACAAAACAAAAGAAGAAGTAAATGCATAAGCAAAGAAAATAAGAAAACAAGCATGCAAGCAAACAAACATGCAAGGTAAGAAGCAAACGTACATGCAAGAAAACAAACCAAAAGCAAACACTACTCCTACTCCTAAGCTAATGGTTCATGGGCCTGATCATGTGAAGTGATATTTCCAATGTAGCCACCAATGCATTAGTCGACCCATGTTAGTGAAGACATGGTTGTTACCAGGAATAGTGTCTATGCAGAACTGCTAATCCCACTAAGGCTGGTAGCTACCTTAGAAAAAAACAAACTAAAACTACTGTCATTTTCCTTTGTGAAAGATAGATGAGAGAAGAATAAAGGAGACCAAACTCTGTCTTGTGCTTGGTTCCTTGTGTTAGCCTCCTGTTGCAATAGGTGTTCATCTTTCATGATTGATAATTTTACATGCCAAATATGTCATACTTTGCATGCTACAATGCTCCATATTTCCAGAAAGAGGTCAAAAAAAAGAGACCATGAAAGTGTGCTAGTATAAATGCTACTACTGTATTCCAAAATTTGATGAGTTAACCATTTTTGAAGAATTTTCTATTAAGGGAACTCCAAACAACCTAATCTTGGTTTCCCTAGGTTTCAATTTCTTGTTTTAGAATATAGAGAATGAATATCTGTCCAAACAGCTTAATCTTGGCAGATTTGTAGATAGGTAGAGAAACAAAGGAGCCCAACTGCCTAATCTGGGCCCTTGGAAGAAATAAGTGTAGATTTAGATAGGAAGGTAGTCAAAAGAAAAATGGTAAAGCAGGGTCTGCAAGTCTAAGTGCACCCAAACCAAAAAGAAGAAAAAATGCTAGGTAAGTAGGCTGGGTAGGTAGTTTTGAGGTTGTAGAATGTGGATCTATGATCAATTTTGTGTTTCAAAGTGATATTGTACTTAAGATCACAGGCACAAGGTAGTTTGCATTTGGAGGAGCTCAAGAGAGGCATGGCTAACTCCCCTTTCTTCTCATTCCCCAAATCACTCACTAATTTCCTGAAGAGGTCAAGATCTGCTTGATACCTCTTAGCTTCATCATTTTTTTCATATCATTTGCCTTGGTAAAGATCTACTTTACTCAAGGAATGTTCATAATTCCTCTATGAATCATTTTCCCCCTAAGTAGCCTAAGATTCACATACTTATCGCTTTCTTATCACTTCATATTAACTGCTAATTTTACTATGTAGCTCCCTATCTATCTCCCCTTCCCCTACTAAAAATATGTTAATAAATCCCCCTATGTACATATTCCCATCCCCTGGCACTATAGCCCTATAAATATCAGTTTGGGAAATGCCGAGTTCATCTGGGACTTAGCATTAGCCTTCCACGTCCTAACCCTGGGATTGACTTGACATTCGGTTAAGTTAATAACCTTTTCCCTCACCCCTTAACCCATAACATTTCATTATTCTCACCCTCTCTCGCTTATTGTTTAAAGTTTAGTGTTGAAATGTTTGAACAAACATTAAATTTTACCCCCGGCACGCAAACCCGCAAAAAACCCACTAAACCAAAGTCTAAACCCCCCGCGGCATTGTATAAATTATTCGAATATTCGCGCGGGCCCCGTCCCTAACCCTCCACCGCCTTGTCTATTCCATCGGCCGTCAGATCTGGCGCGCCACAGATCAACGGTGGGCGGGTCTTGTCATCTCCGAAGCCGTCGATGGTTAGCGCCCGGGAGATGGGCGGTTTTCCCATCGTACTCCCGCCACGCGTCACCCTCTCGACTGTGGCGGAGCCCCCTCTGCCAAAACCACTTCTGCTCAAAGGCGGTGCGCCCGAAACCAGATACCGCCTTCCCCCCTCCTGCGTCAGCGCCACGTCAAGCTGACGTCACCATCCCGCGTCGGCCTCCTGCCGCCGTGTCCTTGCCACGTCAAGCTGACGTCACCATCCCACGTCGGCCTCCTGCCGCCGTGTCCTTGCCATGTCACCTGCCACGTCACCTCCTCCACCGTACTGACACATCACCCGCCGTACTGCTGACGTCATCCTGCCACGTCACCGCCGTATTGGGACCACTGACGTCATGCTGACATCGTCAAAAAGCGCGAAAGGCGCAAATCGCATCCTAGGAAGCCGGAATCAAAACCTGAGACAGTTTTTCATGCGTGATTAGCGCCTAGCGCTAATCACGCATGGCTACGGGAAATAGGCCAAAATGGAAATCCCTTCATGGCTCGCCCTCCAGCAGACCCGAAAGGCGCAAAATGACCAGAATTTCTTCGCACAGCATTTAGAAAGGGGAAAACACAGTTTTTAAAGCAACGGAAGGCCAAACAGCAGACATAAAAGGTCGATGAGACAGTCTAAAGCACTCAGAAGATGTTAAAGAGGCCAGGTTCAGCGCCCAAAGTGTACCAAGGGAAGCGGCAAAGAGTATCAGTCGAATGTTTTTAATGAAAACTTTTATTTCCAATACAGGTGAACATTAAATGACCTCCAACAAAGTCAAAGAAAATGGTGGAGCTCTAATCAAGGCTCTCCCATCACAGTTAAAAGCATTTAAAGCCACGAACATCAATGGATCAAAACCCAAAGCACAATTATGGCTAAGTGTTCAGCATAGAGCCATAAAGGCAATACATTAATTCCTTTTTGTTACAGCTGCACCCAGCGCAGCTCGAGGATATTTTCCCGCATTTATTTCAGACATGTGTTAGGTTTAGGACATTTATTACAGCTGATCTGTCTGAGATCTTATCAGTGTAGATATTTTTCTTATATAAACAACCCTAATTCACTGTTTAAAGGGTTGGTTGGTTGATAATCCTCATGAGAGACTCGCACTGTAGATCTGATATGTTTTTCTTAATCAAAGATTGCTGAAAGCTTGGAGAATGGACTGTTTGATGTGTTGTTAATGGTTTCTGAAGGATGAATTTGGAATTCTTGTGCTGCAATATGAATCAATAAGTGTTCCTCACCTCTGTTATTTTAATTTCATATATGCTCAAGTTGCAGAACAAAGGATTGGTTTAGAATTTGCTTGGTTGCACTCTATGCTCAATTTCTGTGGCTTCTTAATGTTTTTCCTCTTGATTTAGGCATAAATATGAATTCTTTTATGGCTCATGTTTGATCTATTTCACATATGAATTACTGTTATCTAGGAATTCTTAGTTGCTCCTAGATAGGGCTCATTTATCTTCCCCTTGCTAACCTGAATGAGAGATTCTTAATTGCCTCTCATTCCTTAGCCTTTCAATCCATCTCTTTGCCTTGGATGATTGTTTCATATGCAGCTGTCTTGCTCCATTTTCCTCTCTTGTGACCAAGAAAACGCACCAGCAGTCTTACTCCATGACTCCATGCCCAATGGTTTGAAACTTATCACACTATGTTTTGCCTCTCTACTCAAAAGCATCAATCTTCCAACCAAAATCAAAACAAAACCCCTTGAACTCAATAACTAGCCTAAAATCATCTTCAACAAAGCTAAATCAGAAAGAGAGAGCCCTCTCTGATTGCAGGTGGGCTAGAACCTGCAGTCCAAAGATTGGTTTGTGGTTACCTCGGTCGTATCCTTTCACGAGCTTAAGGAAAACCTGAGTGATAACATAATGGCGACTCCACTGTGGACGTCCTCAGATAATTTCACGAATCAAGTTGGAAAGCTCGACTAGGGAAATCAAACTAATTTTTCCGATTGCTGTCTATTTCTTAAGACTACAGATGAAGTCTGAGTGTCATCCAGGAAGCCTTTGAAACTGTTCTTACTTTGCATTTACAGGATTAAATAAAAGCTGCTTCAGTCAATCTTCATTCTAGATTTAAGCTCTAAGCAGCTGTCTCGAAAATTTAATCAATTCCTTCCTAAACTACAAACATTCCCGGAAAATACCAAAAACAAAATTCGGAAGCTGGCTTGAAAGAGGAAAATGCGTTATACTAGGTCAAATCCCAACCCATACCCTCTAGCTGTTTTTGGCAATCCCAACTTAATCCCAAAGATTCTTAGGAAACACCAAGATATTGCTGATAATAGTCCTAAACCAGTTCACCCAATCAGTGTTCCAACCCCTGTCAAAGTTTTATTTCGATCAACCCCTACTTCCCCTTGTTCATCGTCCACCTCTCAAAGCACTCCTTCCACACCTCCATTCACTACACATACTCCCATTACCACTACTACTGTCCCAGTTGTTCCACTTATCCCTATTGTTCCAGTCGTCCCTGTTGTTCCACTTATCCCTGTAAACATGGCCAATAGATATGCACCCCTGCAACTACCTGCTAACCCTGGGGCTATGCCTCAGGATTATCAAACTAAAATCACATATTTTGATGGAAATGGTACTTGCACAGCCCTTCAGCATACAAAGAAAATGCAAGACTATTTCGAGAACTATGAGATAGATGATGATAGTGTGAGAATGAAAATTTTTGTCCAAAGTCTGACAGGTGATGTCAGGACTTGGTTCAGAGCACTTGCTGCAAATTCCATAACCAATCCGGATGAGCTTTATCAATCCTTTATCAACAGATGGGAGAAAAAGAAAGACCCCTTGCACATACTAGTTGAATATGATACAATAAAAAGAGGCCCTCAAGAGTCTGTCTTGGATTATTGTGCAAGATTCAATAATGTTTATAATGCAATACCACAGAACTTAAGACCTCCACCTGACCTTGCCTTGTATAAATTCCCTAATGGATTCGACCCGGATATGTCCTATCAGTTAAAAGAAGGAGTCCCTCAAACCCTTGCAGACATGAAAAATGTTGCTGTCAGCGTAGAAGCCAACCTAATTGCCAAAAGAAACAGAGCTAGAATGGAAAGAAGAACCACCTTTAAAGAGGAACCCTCAGCCTTAGATCAAAATCTTGATGCTATCATCAGTGGCATGCACAGGCTGGGAGACAGAGTAGAAAGTGTTGAGAGGAAGACTTCATGGGAAGCACAACAACCTAATGATATAAGGAACCCAAATTTCAGGAAAAATCAAAACACAAATGCTGGCAGGTCTAGCCCAGACCATGATGTAAGGCCCCTTTTTCATGAAAATTATGCGGGAGCCTCTACATCTAGTGAACCCCCAGAGGACACTCACATGAACTTGGTGGATTCAAGGACTGAGCAACAAATTTTCCTAACTCAACAAGACCAAGATGAGCATGACTTTAATCAGTTTCAGACCAAGTCTGGTGAGTCTTTTGATTTTAAACAAGGCTATGATACTGCGGTGTATAAGGTCCACAAACAATATAAGCTGAGAACTAGGACCATTGACATTTTTGAACCTAGAAAACCCAAGGATGGCAAATAGCCCAACAAGATTAAAGGCAAGGATGTCATAACAGAACCAGCTGATATACCTATCCCAAGCCCGCATCAAGTGACTATAGAGGACATAACAGAAATGCAGCCTTCTATTGATCAGCCTCTGCCACCTCCTTCCTCGGAAAAGAACTCAAACAGTGTTCCAAAAAGCCCTCCTAAAACTGAAAAACCGCAAGCAGTCACTTCCCATAACACTGATAAACAAGACCAAATTGTTGATACTCCAATGGAAAAAGGGAAGCTTGCCTCTCAAAATACTAAGACCCAATCTAAAAAATCATTTGACTTAGAGGCAGAAATAGGTAAACTGAAGATATCCATCCCCTTATCCGAACTTGCCAAACATGATGTGTATAGGCAACAAATTCAAAGATCACTTCAAATGCCGGAGGTTAAGGATGATGTGAATGTTCTTGATGATCAACCTGAGCTGTTGTTTGGTCCAGAAGTTAATGGAAAATCAACATATGGATTTGTTCTACCTTTTTATGTCAGTTTTCACATACATGACAAAGTCTTGCACAATGCCATGTTTGACTAAGGTGCCTCACACAACCTTATGCCCAAAGCTGTAATGGAAAAGGTGAACCTTGATGTTACAAGACCCTACAAAGATCTATTCTCCTTTGACTAAAGTCAAGTGAAGTGTTTAGGCCTCATCAAAGACTTGTGTGTCTCCTTAGTCCAATATCCCAACAAGACAATCCTCATGGATGTGGTGGTTGTTGACATTCCACCAAAGTACGGCATGCTATTGTCAAGATCTTGGGGAGAAAAACTCCAAGGGTCCCTCTAATTAGACCTCTCTTATGCCACTATATCTATCTTTGGGCAACCAAAGAGACTATATAGAGAAACACTAATGAAGTATGTGGTAACTAGTGAGGACAAGCCCCAAAATTTTCCTATTCACTCAATCCATTCTGATATGGATTCTTTTATTTTATTTAATGATGAAACAAATCCTCTTATTGATGACAAGCCGTTGGCTTTAGAAGTGAACACACACACCAAAGAAGAACTGGTTGCCCATACTGATGAAATGGTCAAAACAACTGATGCAACCCGCATACAAGAAGAACCTCCCCAAACAGAAAGTTCAAATTTGTCCACTGCAAGAATGACTGAAACTCTTGATATTAACCACAAGCAAGAAATCACATGGTATTTAGAGTTTGATGGCTCTGTTAACAAGTTAGGAGCAGGGGCAGGTGTCTGGATTCACAATACACATAACAATCATGCAGAAGGCCATGCCTACAGACTGAACTTTAAATGCACCAACAACATGGCAGAATATGAGGCTCTCCTGTTAGGCCTTAAACTGCTCAAAGCTCTAGGAGCTGCAAAAGTGTCCATTCTAGGTGACTCCGATTTAATCATACAACAAATGAAAGGTAACTTTGTTACCAATGACAATAGAATGAGGGCCTATAGGACTGTTGCCACTAATATACTCAATGCATTCACTGAATCCAAGCTTGCTAAGATTTCAAGAAATCATAACATTCATGCACACAGCCTAGCCACTTTTGCTAGCACATGCAAGCTTCCCTTTGAGCCAAGTCACTACTTTACTGCTGAGATAAAACATAGGCCCGCTGTCCCTAATAACGTTAAAGACTGGCAAGTATTTGAAGATGATGCCCAGATTAACAATTTCCTCACTCTTGAGCATGAGTTTTCAAATATTAACATTGACATGGATGCCATGACAGGTGAGCAACAGCAAACAAATGAAAATCAGCAAACAAATCTTGAACCCAACCGTTTTTGACAAAACCAACATAAGAGAGCTGAGACAAATGCATTTGGAGGAAATAGCCAAAACAGAGGCCAAGATCATTGACTTAAAGGATAACTTTTTGCCTGCTGGACTAACTCCATTAGAAGATATGTTTGATGCAAATGATGTTCCCAAGAAACCAAAAATGCAGCCCTTAAACACTGATATAGAAGAGCACAACATTAGAACAGCAGAGCAGCCCAAAATGATCAAACTATCTCAATATTTGCTGCCCGATCAAAAACCCAAATATGTTGATTTGTTCAAAGAATTCCAAGATGTATTTGCTTGGAGTTATGAGGATTTGAAGTCCTATGACACCTCAGTGATTCAACACACCATTCCCCTAAAACCAAACCAAAATCCCTTCAAACAGAAACTGAGGAGAATCAATCCTATGCTTCTCCCTTTGATTGAAAAGGAAGTGAAAAGAATGTTTGAAGCAGGTATCATAGCACCCATCAGATTTTTGAAATGGGTATCCAATCTTGTTCCCACAAGAAAAAAGACAGGTGAGATTAGGCTATGTGTAGACCTAAGAAATTTAAATCAATTCTCCCTAAAAGACCACTACCCCTTGCCAAAAATGGACCACATTCTACAACGAGTAGTGGGGTCATCTAGAATCTCTTTGCTAGATGGCTTTTCAGGTTTTAATCGAATACTGGTTCACCCGGATGACCAAGACAAGACAGCCTTTACCACACCGTGGGGAACATTAAAGTATGTGAAGATGCCTTTTGGACTTAAAAACGCTGGTGCTACCTTTCAAAGGGCAATGGATATTGCATTTGCTAAGGAAATACATGATATCCTAGTTGTCTACCTTGATGACTTAACCCCTTTCTCTAAATCTGATCAAGAGCACCTAAAACATTTGAGGCAAATATTCATGACATGTAGGAAATATGGTATTTCCTTGAACCCCAAGAAATCCCTTTTTGGCCTTGAAGAAGGTAAACTCCTTGGCCATATCATATCAAAGGACGGGATTAGAATTGATCCTGAAAGAATCCAAGCCATCCTCCAAATCCCATATCCAAGAAACATAAAAGAGTTACAAGCATTCCTTGGAAAAATCAACTTCCTAAAAAGATTTATTCCAAATCTAGCCAAGCTAATAAGACTGTTAAGTAACATGTTAAAAAAGGATGCCAACGTAAAATGGTCTCTTGAAACCAAGCAAGCCTTTGAGGGTATAAAATCTGCCTTGACCCAAGCCCCTGTCCTCACAAGTCCACAATTTGACAAAGATTTCATCATATTTTCATTTGCATCGGAGCACTCCATAGCTGTTGTCCTTTTGCAAAAGGATGATCAGGGAGCTAAAAAGCCAATTGCATTTTTTAGCCGAGCCTTAAGAGATGCCCCTTTGAAGTACCCAATCATGGAGAAGCAGGCCTATGCCCTGGTCAAAGCAATCAAAGATTTCCGAGTCTACATTTTATATTCACATGTGATTGCTTATGTGCCAAACGCTGTTGTAAAAGACATATTAACCCAAGAGGGGTTAGAGGGCAAAAGAGGCAAGTGGATTGCTAACATCCTTGAGTATGACATAGAAATAAAACCAACCAAACTGATAAAGGGACAAGGTTTAGCCAAACTAATGTCCGAAACAAACTTTCAAGCCTTAGACATTAACCAATTGGACAATGAATAGGAGCTGGCGACTCCACAGATCAGTGAAACCTTTTTGAAATCCCCATGGTATGCTGATATATGCTTTGTATTGTTAAACCTGTTTGCACCCCCAGGATTGTCCAGAACTAAGAAAATATTTTTAAGAATGAAGGCTTCAAAGTTTTGTGTCATAGATGGTGCTTTATTTTGGAAAATTCATGAAGTTATATTGCTTAATTGTTTAACCATGAATGAAACTAACAATGTCATGAAAGAATTCCATGCGGGTGACTGTGGAGGAAATCTATATTGGAATTCCACAGCTGATAAAATTCTAAGGGTTGGTTTCTATTGGCCCTCTCTTTTTGTGGATGTAAAGAAATTTTCCATTTCATGTCACAAATGCCAAATCTTTGAGGGCAAAAGCAAGTTGTTTCCCCTGCCCCTTAAACCCATCTCAACTGAAAAGCCTTTTCAACAATGGGGTCTTGACTTCATTGGAGAAATCTATCCCTCCTCCTCAGGCCAGCACAAGTGGATTCTAACAGCCACCGACTATTTCACCAAGTGGGTTGAAGCCATCCCATGCAAACAGGCCAATGACTCATCATTATCCAGTTCTTTGAGTGCAACATCCTTTCTAGATTTGGCTGCCCTGAGAAGATCATTACTGACAACGCTGTTGCTTTCAAATCCAAAAGGATGATCAATTTTTGCCATAAATTTCACATCACCTTGGGGCATTCCACAGCCTATTACCCCCAAGGTAATGGCTTGGCTGAGTCATATAATAAAAGCCTGATTAATATCATAAAGAAAGTGCTAGAAGAAAACAAAAAGAACTGGCATAGAAAGCTCACAAATGCCCTATGGGCAGATGGACTTTCAACAAAGAAATCCATTGGGATGAGCCCTTATGAGCTAGTATATGGCATGGAGGCCAGATTTCCTTCATCCTTGGGCATCCCTACTATCAAACTGTTACAGGAGATTTAGGCTGAACCAAATGACATTCAACGAAGAATCAATCAGACCATTCATCTTCATCGAACCAGAGAGCAAGTTTATGACAGAGCTCAGATTTTGCAAGAGAAGCTCAAAAAGATGTTTGATAAAAGAGCTAAGGCGGAAGATTTCTGTGTTGGCAACAAAGTTCTAAGGTGGGATTCACGAAGAGAAGACAAGGGAAAACATGCAAAATTTGATTTTTTATGGAAAGGGCCATTCGTTATTTCTGTTGTTCAGGGAAATAACACATATTTTCTCAAATCTGTAGAGGGCAGCACGGCTGAAGAAGGCCCTGTAAATGGCCGAATGTTAAAACATTACCATGATCCCTTTTAAGGGATACCATGCAACTCTATATATATCTCTTTGTACATCGATATTTGTATATATCAGCACTTTGTTTTTATTTTTTATAAGCAGTCTAAGTGTTAGAGGAGCAGTAGCAAAGTTTGTGAAGACACAGCCAATGCCAGTATTCCATTTTTAAAGCTCTGTCTCTGCAGCTTGTAGTCTTCAGTCAAACAGTATCAATAAGAGAGGAGTTTTTTTTTTAGTTTCACATCAGCAACTGTTTCCAAATCAGAGCCTAAGGAAATACATCAGTTCTGATCTATGTTTTGGATCTATTTCAAAGGCAATGCTCAAGCAACATTGTATATAATATCAAGCACGCAGAAGAAAGCAGGCAGTGCTTCACTTTTCATAACAATTCAGTTGAGTAGAGGGCTGTTTATATTTCCAAGTTTCACACTTTTAGCAGCCAGCATAAAGAAGTTTTTCAATCCACAGAAACAATATAAAATCAAGGCAGTCTGACCTGCTGTTCTTGGCTTTTCACAAGGAAAAGCCATCCCCAAGTGGAGCCACTGTTAGCCACCTGTTGCAACAGGTGTTAATCTTTCATGATTAACAGTTTTACATGCCAAATATGTCATACTTTGCATGTTGCAATGCTCCATATTTCCAGAAAGAGGTAAAAAAAAAGAGACCATGAAAGTGTGTGAGTCTAAATTCCACTAGTGTATTCCAAAATTTGATGAGCTAAACATTTTTGAAGAATTTTCTGTTAAGGGAACTCCAAACAGCCTAATCTTGGTTTCCCTAGGTTTCAATTTCTTGTTTTAGAATATAGAGAATGAATATATGTCCAAACAGCTTAATCTTGGCAGATTTATAGATAGGTAGAGAAACAAAGGAGCCCAACTGCTTAATCTGGGGCCTTGGAAGAAATAAGTGTAGATTTAGATAGGAAGGCAGTCAAAATAAAAATGGTAAAGCAGGGTCTGCAAGTCTAAGTGCACCCAAACCAAAAAGAAGAAAAAATGCTAGGTAAGTAGGCTGGGTAGGTAGTTTTGAGGTTGCAGAATGTGGATCTATGATCAATTTTGTGTTTCAAAGTGATGTTGTACTTTCAATCACAAGTACAAGGCAGTTTTCATTTGGAGGAGCTCAAGTGAGGCATGGCTAACTCCCCTTTCTTCTCATTCCCCAAATCACTCACTAATTTCCTGAAGAGGTCAAGATCTGCTCGATACCTCTTAGCTTCATCATTTTTTTCATATCATTTGCCTTGGTAAAGATCTGCTTTACTCAAGGAATGTTCATACTTCCTCTATGAATCATTTTCCCCCTAAGTAGCCTAAGATTCACATACTTAGCGCTTTCTTATCACTTCATATTAACAGCTAATTTTACTATGTAGCTCCCTATCTATCTCCCCTTCCCCTACTAAAAATATGTTAATAAACCCCTATGTACATATTCCCATCCCCTAGCACTATAGCCCTATAAATATCAGTTTGGGAAATGCCGAGTTCATCTGGGACTTAGCATTAGCCTTCCGCGTCCTAACCCTGGGATTGACTCGACATTCGGTTAAGTTAATAACCTTTTCCCTCACCCTTTAACCCATAACATTTCATTATTCTCACCCTCTCTCGCTTATTGTTTAAATTTTAGTGTTGAAATGTTTGAACAAACATTAAATTTTACCCCCGGCATGCAAACCCGCAAAAAACCCACTAAACCAAAGTCTAAACCCCCCGCGGCATTGTATAAATTATTCGAATATTTGCGCGGGCCTCGTCCCTAACCCTCCACCGCCTTGTCTATTCCATTGGCCGTTAGATCTGGTGCGCCACAAATCAACGGTGGGCGGGTCTTGTCATCTCCGAAGCCGTCAATGGTTAGCGCCCAGGAGATGGGCGGTTTTCCCGTCGTACTCCCACCATGCGTCACCCTCTCGACTGTGGTGGAGCCCCCTCTGCCAAAACCACTTCTGCTCAAAGGCAGTGCGCCCAAACCAGATATCGCCTTCCCCCCTCCTGCATCAGCGCCACGTCAAGCTAACATCATCATCCCGCGTCAGCCTCCTACCGCCGTGTCCTTGCCACATCAAGCTGACGTCACCATCCTGCGTCAGCCTCCTGTCGCAGTGTCCTTGCCATGTCACCTGCCACGTCACCTCCTCCATCGTACTGACATGTCACCCGTCGTACTACTGATGTCACCCTGATGAAATCATCCTACCACATCACCACTGTACTGGGACCCACCGCTGACGTCATCGTCAAAAAGCGCGAAAGGCGCAAATCGCAGCCTAGGAAGCCCGGAATCAAAATCTGAGGCAGTTTTTCATGCGCGACCAGCGCCTACTACTAATCGCGCATGGCTACGGGAAATATGAAAAATGGAAAGCCCTTCATGGCTCACCCTCCAGTAGACCCGAAAGGCGCAAAATGACCAGAATTTCTTCGCACAGCATTCAGAAAGGGGCAAACACAACTTTTAAAGCAACGGAGGGCCAAACAGCAGACATAAAAGGTCGATGAGAGAGTCTAAATAACTCAGAAGATGTTAAAGAGGCTAGGTTCAGCGCCCAAAGTGTACCAGAGGAAGTGGCAAAGAGTATCAGTCGAATGTTTTTAATGAAAACTTTTAGTCCCAATACAGGTGAACATTAAATGACCTCCAACAAAGTCAAAGAAAATGGTGGAGCTCTAATCAAGGCTCTCCCATCACAGTTAAAAGCATTTAAAGCCACCGAACAGCAATGGATCAAAACCCAAAGCACAGTCATGGCTAAGTGATCAACACAGAGCCATAAAGGCAATACATTAATTCCTTTTTGTTACAGTTGCACCCAGCGCAGCTCGAGGATATTTTCCCGCATTTATTTCAGACATGTGTTAGGTTTAGGACATTTATTACAGCAGATATGTCTGATATCTGATTAGTGTAGATATTTTCCTTATATAAACAACCCTAATTCACTGTTTAACGGGTTGGTTGGTTAATAATCCTCATGAGAGACTTGCACTGTAGATCTGATATGTTTTTCTTAATCAAAGATTGCTGAAAGCTTGGAGAATGGACTGTTTGATGTGTTGTTAATGGTTTATAAAGGATGAATTTGGAATTCTTGTGCTGCAATATGAATCAATAAGTGTTCCTCACCTCTGTTATTTCAATTTCATATATGCTCAAGTTGCAGAACGAAGGATTGGTTTAGAATTTGCTTAGTTGAACTCTATGCTCAATTTTTGTGCCTTATTAATGCTTTTCCTCTTGATTTAAGCATAAATATGAATTCTTTTATGGCTCATGTTTGATCTATTTCACATATGAATGACTATTATCTAGGAATTCTTAGTTGCTCCTAGATAGGGCTCATTTATCTTCCCCTTGCTAACCTGAATGAGAGATTCTTAATTGCCTCTCATTCCTTAGCCTTTCAATCCATCTCTTTGCCTTGGATGATTGTTTCATATGCAGCTGTCTTGCTCCATTTTCCTCTCTTGTGACCAAGAAAACGCACCAGCAGTCTTACTCCATGACTCCATGCCCAATGGTTTGAAACTTATCACACTATATTTTGCCGCTCTACTCGAAAGCATCAATCTTCCCACCAAAATCAAAACAAAACCCCTTGAACTCAATAACTAGCCTAAAATCATCTTCAACAAAGCTAAATCAGAAAGAGAGAGCCCTCTCTGATTGCAGGTGGGCTAGAACCCGCAGTCCAAAGATTGGTTTGTGGTTACCTCGGTCGTATCCTTTCACGAGCTTAAGGACAACCTGAGTGATAACACATTGCTCGATTCCTCTCTCTTCTGATAGTCCTTTGCTACTTGTTTTCATACACAGCTTCACGGAACCTCTAGAATCAAAGCAGCATAGCATTATACAAGAACATGGATCTATTATCATAAGCAATATAGGATCAGATGTATATTAACCACACAAATTCATAAAACATCAATCACACAAGTGTATGGAGGAAAACTAGAATAGTTTTATTAATAATCAAGAAAGAGCCAAGAGAATTACAGCCAATTGTTCTGACCCAGTATCATCCTCTTAGCAAGTAAGCCCTTCTTCACCTCATGAAAAGCTTAGATCACCCAACACTATGATGTTGCCTCAAGAAACCAATAGCAATTCCTTACAAGATGCAAAATTCCAGCCTCTGGATCTCTGGGATGAGGGATCCATATATAGATGTCTACAAGGGAGATGATTCAGCTTATGATTTTATTAATGTCTTCCCTCTGATAGTTCTTGATTCCACTTGCAAATTGATGATCTCTTACTCATCTCTGGTCGAATTCAGATAGGCAAGTGTCACAGGAGAAGTTTCTGGAAGATTCCATGCTTCTCAACCTTGCGGATTGACCCTTCCATTTGTCCCTTCTCGCCCATCGCACCCCATAGAAGGGCTTTTTGAAATGCAACGCACCTACTGTGTGTATTTAGGTGGGATGCAATGCACTTTGCCTATGGAGCAGGTGAAATGGTCCAGTTTTGACCAGTTCTGAGTAGTTTTTCATGGAGAACTTCTGGGAGATGCGGTTACATTTGACCTTGTTTTTTTAGGGGTTGGAACAACACCTTTATGGACTTAGGAGCGCTTGGTTTATGGACATTTTATGCTTGGGGTTGAAGTGCCCAAAAACGTCTATAATAGGTCGTCGGAAGTGAGAAACTTGCCATTGAGGCATGCAAGCTTCAAAGTACTGAAAGGGTTGTTCCCAGATCGAATTCTTGGATAATGAGCTGATGTCGAAAAGAAGCAATCCGTCATAGGAGGGCCTTAATGACTCCCACATCAATGACACAGAACAGAGAAAATGATTTTAATGGAGGTGAAAACAATCTGGTGATATATGGTTCAAGGTGGCGGTCATGAAAGAATGGAGCGAAAATGTATTATAGTGGGTGAGACACAGGTGAATTCTCTGAATGACTTCTCTTGAACATAACGGCAACACTGACATGATGGATTGGTAGCATTAACCCAAAATGTGGATGGTGTGATGGAACCATGGTGATATGACCATTGAATGGAACAACCCAACCCGACTAGGATGCGGAGTGAAAGTGTCATGTTCAAGAGCGACTTGCTACCAACAAAGTTTCTTCAAGTTTTCTTCCCAATTTTTCCTAGTCATTGCTGACCAGTACCTCTTTATTTTTGTCAAGCTTGAGGAGGATAACATATGCTTTTTCTATAATTTTCCCTTCGGGAAAACCCATCGCTATGTTTTAACAAGCCTAGCGATAGTGAAACTCGTTCTTGTCTATTATGGACAAGTTTGTCGCTATTAGGTTTTAACGAGTTTAACGACAAAGATAACTCAGTCCTTTTCAATTTTAGAGAGTCTGAAAAGGAACGTAAAGGAAACTCCAATAAATCCTTTTTCGTCATCTAATTCCTTAAGTCCGAAAAAGTATAAAACAATACATAAGGGATGAATTTTCGGTACTTTTAACGGGCCGAACAAGACAAGCGCTCGATCTTTTGTGTAATAATCCGTCAGGTCCAAAAAGATTAAAATCTAGAGGGGTAGCACTTCTGGTCACTTTAACGATTTGGAGAGGCCAATGTCTCGGCAATCTTTTCATATTTTACGAGTCAATTGAAAAGAGCTTAAAGGAGACTCGTTTTTTGAGGAATGAGTGATAAATTCGGGTAGCAGCTGATTCCAGGTAAGGTTTGGAATTTTCCAATCATGGCAATGTCACAAGGATGGGTAACAAGATCACTCTTCGCAGTTGTTCCTCAAAAGGGGTAAACAATCAAGTGGAGGTGAATGATCAGCCAATACAGAGTGGAGGTGATGATGAGAACACAACCAAGGCTTTAAAGGCTAAAGTACTACATTCACGATGGTTATTTACCGGAAATTAGTTCATTTTTTAATGAGCTTAAACGCGGGGGGAAACACTTGCTCATTGCTTATGTTTATTTTTTAACGAGCATGAATTTCGCAATAAAACTGCTCGATATAATGGTCATTACTTGACTTTACCACTAATGACTTTGTTCCTTCAAAGGTTGCGCTGCATGCTCAATTGCTTCATCAAACCAGTTAGAAATGAACAATACATGTCTAGAAAATGAGTTAAGACACTAAAATTTTACTTGAATTACATAAAAAGTAATTTAAAAGTGCTTTCACCCTGCATTTTACCATTTCATTTGAACTTTGGCTTGTTGGAGCTTTGGAGGTGCTTTCCCCCTTTGATTTTCACCAGCTGATTTCGGGAGATTCTGTGGACGATTTTGGGCGCTATCTGGACCAGGTAGGAGCTAAAACTGAGCTCTTTCATTTCATCCTTTCCATTTTGCATTCTGAGCCTGGTTTCTGGTTTTTCTAAACCCCTGGGGTTTGAAAAACTCGCTCTGGCCCCATCGCACCCTTTCTGCATCGAAAGGTGTGTTGCATGTTGGCCTACTCACTCAACAGTTGACATGAAACGCACCCAGGACTAAGCTGGAGGTGCGATGGGCGCAAGGAGGTAAATTTGTGCATATTTTTTAATGGAAATTTTTGCCTGTTTCTCACCAAATCAGGATCTAACTCTTCTCTTGTTTGCTTTCAGATATTTATTGGAGTAAGATGACTATTACATGGTGAGAACATGAGCATGAAGAAGAGGACATGCTTTCTTTACATGATCCGGTTACAGTAAACGCACTGCGGAACTGTGGCCTGTTGAAGTTTTTCCGCATCTCTAGCATGAGAGAAAAAATCAACTTGCTGCAGTATTTGCTCGATGCTTGGAACCCTACCAGCCAGGTGTTCCAGATTAGGGGCAAATCCATCCCCTTGACTGTTGTGGACATCTATTTTTTGACCAGCTTATCAAGGCGGGGTGCCCCTATCTCTTTATCAGGTTTGGCCCATGGAGGTGAATCTGTGAGAGATTATGTTCACAGGTATTGCAGAGAGGGATCTCAGCCGAGTAAAGACGACAAGATCATCATCCGAGATGTCACTGACAGGTCTTTGAGGACCATTCTCTTCACTTTTGGTAGGATGGCTAGTGGTGCGGCTCTCCATGTGGCCAACCGGTCTTATATGCAGTACGCCTTAGAATGTCTCGAACCGAAGGTGTTCAACTAGTGTGATGTAGTACTCCTTGTGATGAAAGAATAGCTGACCAAGGTGAAAAATGGAAGATTGAAGAACTCTGGATATGGTTCTATTTTGACCGCCTTCGCCTTGGAAAAGATCCCACTGATGTAGCCGCAGTATATTTCACTTGGTTTGCCTCCACCGACTGAACCACGGATGTAGAGTTGGGTTGACCATATGTCCAGACATGTTGGTCAGTCTCAGATTTCCTTTTTTGATACCTTCTTCGGGTGGTTCGATCATTAGGATATGGTTTTTTCCGAGTATCCATATGCTGGTATGGACCTCCGGGGTGACCCGAATTTGGTACTGCCGGCTGGCGAGCAGTGGGGTGCCATTGGTAAATTCTTTGACCATTTTTTATGTTTATCGTTTCTCTTTATAATGTCCTTGTGCTTTATTCTATCAAGACTAATCAGAACTCATGTGCTCACGCAAATATTGGTCCCGTCCGGCCAGTAGTATGCCTGAGAGTGCCAGTCGCCGCTCCAGCAGGAGAGGCTGTGGGAAGGGCTATCCTTCACGACCTTGATGTGGCTGAGACTCTTCAGCATTACAGGATTAGGTCAAGAGCCTCACTCTCGGTATTCCAGATGTGAGGACTGACGAGCTACCTCTAAGGTTGCAGCGACATACCACTGGCGTGTCAAGTCAATGGACTAGGCTTTTACGCATGATTGCACAGACGGTGACTTGTTATCACCAGCATCATTAGCCTAGGGTGCCCCCTAGCGTTTGAGTTTTGGGTCATTTGACCAGTTTTGTCTTGGTTATAGAACATTATGTGTAAACCATAAACAGTTATATATATATTTTTGATTTTCGAAGTTTTATTTTGGTTAAGTTATATGATCCGCATGCAAATATTGATGAAATGCTTCTTTTTATAAATATTGCAAATGTCTATCTAACATATAATTTGCCAATGAGTCAGTTAATATGTTTAAGCTTCTGGAAATATGCTGATATTGAATAAAATCAAATTGCCTTTCCAAAATCTTGACCCTTAGGAACATGCGATAGATAGCTGGATTTTGGACGGAGTAGATACCAGTGAGTTGTAGTATGACAAGTTGTGAGTCTAGCCTGACAACAAGTCGGCGTATGCCATGTGTGATGGAATCAGAGAGAAGTTCTATCAATGGGTTATATTCAGCGATGTTATTCATTGATTCACCAATACATACCCCTCTGAAACTTACTAACTTGCCCCTTGGATCAAAAATGGCCCAAGCTGCAGAATATAGGTTCCGCAAACTACGACTTGCTCCGTCGCCATATCCAACAAAAGATTCCAATAGGTTCGACATCTACGAAAAATGTAAAAACTGGATTTACTTGACCAAAACGATTACCCTTAGCGAAAATAAAAATGTAACAAAAGCATATAGGTTACCATACTGATTATGCATAGTAACGCTTAAGGTACAACCCATTACGGGGTTGCGCCAGTGGAATTCCGTTGTAATCCATTAACTAGTAGGCTCCTTTTGCTAATACACATTTAACAATATAGGGGCCCATCTATAAAGACTTGAATTTACCTACTCCCAATTTATCGGATTCTTGGTCATAAAGTATGACCAGGTCACCTTCTGAGAAGACACGAGGTTTGACATTCTTGTCGAACTGTGCCTTGACTCATTTCTTATGGGCTTCCTTAGCCAAAGCGGCATCATGATGGGTTTCATCCAATTGGATTAGTTCCAAGAAACGAGCCTCCTCTTCTGAAGTTCCGAGGAGAAGGTCGATTGCGAGTTTAAGGGACGATATTTCACACTGAACTGGTAAGATTGCTTCTAGGCCATACACCAGTTGGAAGGGTGTAAACCCGGTTGCATTCCTTACTGAGGTTCGGTATGCCCACAAGGCTGAGTACAGGATCAGGTGCCAACTCCTTTTGTGGACTCCAATCATCCATTGCAGCATGCGTTTCAGGACTTTGTTGATTGCTTCAACTTGTCCGTTGGCTTGCGGGTAGTATGGAGTAGAGCTGTCGTGAGACAACCCTAATTTGGCAGCTAATTCGGCCATCATGTGATTGCGAAAATGCGATCCATGATCTATGACTATAGCCTGTGGAACGCCGAATCTGGGGACTACATGATTAAAAAATAAAAGGGCAGTTGTTTCACCAATGTTATCTAATGTAGGCATTGCCTCGGCCCATTTGGTAAAATATTCCACTGCAACTATGATATACCCATGCCCCCCAGTCGAGGTGGGGTTACATGTCATGAAATCGATGCCCCATTTGGCGAATGGCCCAACAACAACTATTGGCTGCAGAGGTGCGGGTGGTCTTCTGGTTTTGCTATCGAAAATTTGACAGGCATGGCATCTTCTGACTGTGGTTATGCAATCTTTGAACATTGTTGGACAGAAGTATCCTGCTCGTAAAAACTTTTGCGTCGTAGCATAACTGGATTGATGCCCCCCACACGCGCCTGAATGGCAATCATTTAGGACTTTTTTGGCCTCCTCATGGGTGAGGCACCTCCTCAGAACTGTATCAATACCACGATGGTAAAGCGTGTCACCGACGATCATGTAGTCTTTTGCTTGGTATCGAATACGTTTTTGTTCTTAGCGGGAAGTATTAGGCCTATATTTTTGGGTTTGGAGATAAATGATTATATCTCCATACCACTGATTGCTTGAAGATATAAAAAACAAAGATTCATCCACGATTGCTTCTTCGTATGCTTCATCATTGGACGACGATGGGAGATCGCATAATAATTCTCCGAAAACCAGGGCTTTCTTTGACTTGGATTTTAGTAATTCTAGATCAAACTCTTGTAGAATTGCTATCCATTTTGAATATTTGACCCCCAGCAACTGTCACGACAATATATAAGTCATGGGGTTGCAATCTGACAGAATGGTAGTGTTTTGAAAGAGGACATAGTGTCGAAATCTCTGTATCGCTTGAATAGCTGCGAGCACTAGCTTTTCAACATAAGAATATTTTCTTTCTGTATCATTTAAGTTCTTACTTAAATAATATATAGGATGTTCAATTCCGTTGTCTTCTTGAACTAAAACCATTGCGATGGTTGTATCTGCCGCAGCCAGATACAGGTTAAAGTCTTTTTGATAATCAGGAGCGTACATTAATGATGCTTTCATTAGGGATTCCTTTAAAGCATCAAAGGAAGCTTGCGTGACCTGATCCTAGACGAAGGGCACTTCCTTCTTCAATAGACGTGTATAACCTTTAGCAAGTTCAGCGTAATTTGGAATGAACCTCCTCAGAAAGTTTGCTTTCCCTTGGAGTTTCTATATCTGAAGCAAATTTGATGGTGGAGGCAAATTTATGATTGCCTGAACCTTGCATGGGTCAAGACGAATCTAGTCCTTTGAGACTACAAAGCCAAGTAAGCGACCAGAACTGACACAGAACACACATTTGTGTGGATTGAGTTGTATCTTGTAGTGTCGGCAATGTAGAAATATTGCTCTTAAATGCTGCGGATGATCAATCCGCTTTCGCGAATGAGCCGGAAGGTCGTCGTGATATGGTTGAACAATGTTTTTGATGTCATGGAAGGCATAATTCATTGGCCTCTGAAACATTGCCCCTGCGTTCTTTAAACCAAAGGGTAATTTGCGGTATGCGAATCTGCCCCATGGACAAATAAATGCACTCTTTGACTGGTCCTGTGGGCAGAAATTTAGAGGAACCCAATCCGTTAGAGGAACCGGGTAAATGAAACCAGCATGGAGAAGCTTTTCAACTTCTGCTTTGATGGCAACATCTTTCTTGGGGTGCACCTGCCGTATCCATTGTCGTACTAGTTTGACATCTGGATACATCTTAATTTCGTGTTCAACTATACTCGAATCAATGCCTGGCATTTCATCATATGACTAAGCAAAGACATCTCTTAATTCGCGAAAAAGAGCGTTATATATTTCAAGTTCTAAAGGGGAACAACATTTTCCAACATAAATATTCTCTACAACATCTGTTTTGGTCGAGATATTTATGGCGATAGTCTCTTCAATGTTGGACAAGTTTCGCTCAGAGTCCACCGTGTTTATAGTATTTGATAGGAAATCAAAAACTGACGAATGATGAAAGTCATCGGGAGTATGTTCTTTACAAGTCGGAAGATGGGAACGATGGTGGTAATCTTCCCATGGTGCCCCTTCAATTACCATTGATTGAACAATTCCTTCGTTGATGTAATGCACTTGCGACCAAGGATCTGAAGGGGTGCCATTTTCCTTAGACCTATCTATCCAAACGCTTGATGAGCGTTGATTTGGGTTTGCCTCAAATGCCAGAAACATTGATTGCTACAATATTTCTATTGGGCTTGGAGGCAATACCTGTGTATGATCCACATTTATATCGTTTCCCGAGATCTTTTTAATCGAAGATATCATATTGCAGGTTCCTACCGACGCTACTTCCGCCAGATTTATTGGAGGTGGAAGGGAAAAAGTTCCCATTAATATAGGGTCTTTTAGTAGGCCTACTCCGATATTTTGAAGCGAATGGGGGCTTCCATGGATCATCGGAACACTTCCCGTAACTTGGGAACCATTGGGGAGGAAAGTTTTTTGATCGACGATTGTAATCCCTCCTTGAAAGGGAAATTCAATCTTTCTAAAGTAGGTTGACACAACCGCAGCCATAGCATATATCCATGGTCTTCCCAGTAGGATGTTGTAATCGAGGTTTCTGTCGATTACTTCGACATCTATTTCCACTGTTTTCCCTCCTAGTTCAACTTTCAAGTTACTTAGAATACCATATGGGGTATATGTTCGTCCGTCAAATGCTTTTAATGTTGTTGAAGACCTCGACAAGGTTGGAGATCCTAAAGTTTTCCAGCAACTCATCGACATAATACATGTAGATGCCCCCTCATCAATAATTGTTTGATGAACAGTTTTGTTGAGGGATTTCACTTGAATGAGGAAAGCTAGTTGAGCTGGTAACTGAGGATCATATCCTTTATGATTAAAGGACACAATATTAGAATCCTTTGGGTCTATCCCACCGATAGCTGATAATAAAGCCTGCTTTTGGGATGGGCAATTTTGCAATACCTAAAGTGTCGACATAGCGGATGGCGATTGGGCCAAATCTTCCACTATATTATAATGTTGTGCCGCTCTGGCACAAGGATTAAATGTCGACTTGTGTACTACTCCCTTTGGCATTTTTATTGTCAGTTCAGGAATGATAGGTGGCGCAACTTATGTCGAAGTTGTTGTCAAACTACTAGGCTGATCTTTATCCTTGTTGTTCGACAGCTGTGGATTCCCATAATCTTTATTCCTTGTCGATATCAAAGCATCATATTGTTGTTTCGAAACTGACAACATCAGCACTTGAGATGGGGAAGCATTTCCACTGTCAACCAGATTTGTTCCTGGATTCGGAAACGGATCAGTTAATACTGCTGACGTTTTTGAATTCTTACAGAATTTTTTAAGCTCAGCTTTAAACGGATAGTCTTTTGTCCAATGATCCTCATCACATATTATGCATGGATTTCTTGGTTTCCTATCTCCAGGAGGGTTTGTAAAATATTTTTCAAGTGATGATTCCTCCTGCTTCTTCTTCTTCCCTTTGTTTTTCTTCTTGCCTCCTGGTTGCTTGGTTTCTTTGCCTTTATCAGTCAAGATGGCATTTACTTTAGAGGCGAGAATTTCTTCCTTCGCATTTTGACTGGAAATATTACGGGCCATTTTAGATGTAGCCTTTGTCGATTTCGTGTTTGTCATGCCAATCACACCATCGCTGGCATGAGAGTCATTGTTCGATTTAGGTGGAGGGGGGAACGAAAATTCTGGTCTGGGAGCGTCAGGGATTTTATCATAGAGTGTGCCAAACTGAGTATAAATCAAGTCTAAATATTGCGCACGAACAATAACTTGCTCTTCGGTGATGACTCCTCCTTTTGCCACATCTTCTGTAATGGAAGGTAACAAATACTTAATAAACCATTCACCTAAAAGATGATCAGGAACGTACATTTTTACCATTCTACGACGACGTCGCCACTCATGAATATGATCGGATATGTGAGTGGCCGTTGTTTGCTTGAAATTGGTAAGAAGTTCCGTTCCTGTTTCGTACCTTATCTGTAACTGAAAATGGGTTAAAAAGGTTGTGGCTAGGGCACTAAAGTTGTCAAACGAAGCTCTGGGTAATTCGATATACCATTTTGCTGCCAGACCAGTTAACGTCCTCTGAAAAAGGCGAAGCCTAATCGAATCATCGTTTAGGGTGTTTTATGAACACCAGAGATGAAAGGTCATCACATGATTCGAGGGATCCTCATCCGGATTTCCATTAAATTTAGGAATATCTTACGGAAGTTTATGCGGAATCGTCGGCCACCAAGGGGCGTAGGCGATTGGATCGTTTGTTAACCGATTTAGATCCGGTAACTCTAAAGTTTCCACGAAGGGTAACTGTTGATTTAGGTTAGGCGAAGCATACGCAGGATAAGGTGGAATCGCCTAAGCAGTTGGTCTCTGCATACCAGCATAATGCATTTGATGTTGGTAACTTTGGTAAGGTTGATGGGCATAACCATTGTAGAATGATTGATTTTGACCATTTTGAATATACGGTTGCCCACTATTTGCAAAGATTTGTTTCTCAGATCCTTGGTATACATGTTGGAATTGCGGTTGTTGGTATTCCACCAGCCATGGTTATGAAGCCATGTGTTGTTGTCCAATACTGACTGTTTGACCAAGATGAGAGGTAATTGTACCCGTTTGGGCCTGTGTCATTCCACTAGTTGGCGATTGTGGCTGAATCGCAAGGACAAGAGGTTGTTGGATTACCACCTGAGAAACCTATGGTTGGCATACAACATGCAGCACTTGTACTTGTGACACCGTCACAATAGCTGGTGTAGTTGGTATATTTGACATAGGTAAGCATTGTTGCATCGAATATACAACTCTTGGTTGTTGAGGTAGTATCGGTACCCAACCGCTAGATGTAATTCCAGCATAACCTGAATTTTGTTGTGAACTCCCGTATGGTTGTCCTCCCGGAGGAGACAATGAAAGGGTATACTACCCCCCATACGGCGGTAATTCGGTGCTTAAAGGTATGGTTTTACCTTGAGGACCGGACTGCCCAAATTGAAACCCTAAAGGATCAATTTGCTGAGACTCAACATAAGAGTTTCTGGATACTATTCCGGATGAACAAACAAGAACGGACCATACTGTCGAAATAGACCTTGAGTGGGCCCCTTCTAGCGATTGAGAACTAGTTGGGACATATGGTATACCGGCGAACATTGTTGGAGTGACAGCAGGAAGTTCTACCATCGCTGTGTCGGACGACACAGTCCTAGATGTTGACGGTTGTTCAGACATTTCTAATCTATCCAAAAGATTGCCTAGCGATTCTACAGGAGCTTCCGATGGCGGTAGACTAATTTCTGATGAAGAAGGATACAGAGTGATCGCGACTCCAAATTGCGATGGAGTACTAGATGGAGGATCCTCCACAATCTCTTCTATAGCAATCAGATCAGGTGGAAGAGGTAGGCCGTCTGGTCCGTAAAATATTTCTAGTGCCGAAGAAGGTATGGAATCTACAGGGACAGATGTTTGGGGATTAACACCCTCTGCATCAGTTGTAGATGGAACTGGTTCAATAACACAAGTGTTTACTCTCACACTAGGATCAGTGCTACTATCCTTCAGTGGCTGCTGAACTTCTTCTGTAAAGGTAGGGATACCAAAAATGTTTGGAGTAAATAGAGTCTCTGATGGTGTTGGAACACTTGTTCTAACTTTACCAGGGGATTTGGAACTAGTTAAACGAGTTCGCTTTGTCCGTAATAGTTTTGATTCCGGAGACAAAGACGGTTGACTCGTAAGCCTCTGCGAACGACGGGGTTTCAATTGACTTTCTTCACGATTCCGGATTACTCGATCAACTAAAAATCAAGGGGAAGTATATTTCTGAATTAGGTGAATTTTAGACGCTTTGACACAACTTGTTTTTTCAATTTTTAAGAGTCGAGAAAAAACAAAAGATGACTCTAGTCGCCTTCAATTTTTAATGAGCCTGAAGTGACAAGTGCTCAGATGGACTTTTTCCGTTAAGGAGTCTGAAAAGGAATGAAAGGGACTACTCTGGAAATCTAGACAGAAGGATTACCAAACCAATTGAAAAACTACATAATACTTTTTACGGTACGGCAATCAATCTTCCCGAATGCTATTTTTAGTGCATTGCAATCGATAGGGCGGCAGACACGGCTTCCTATGGATAAAGGTTAAAGCCTATTCTGGTCTCCAAAAATATACTCGACAGTACATGGGAGCACAAGTCTGTACTGGCACTTATCATCTCAAAGTGGAGGAATCACCCAACCAACAGTGAAAACAATAGTTACCAGGTTTTACGACGCCGGAATACGTCTCTAGCCTAGACTTCTAGATGTTGTGCATTAGGTTCCAAAGCATTGTTAGATTCATTAAATTTATTTTATAGTTGATCTTGCTTAAGAAATTTTCCTTTCAGATTCACCGCGTGATGAAGATGTACAATTCCTAAAATGCAATCTAAGATGATAAACAGACGTTTAATATTCTTTTTTACAAATGAAAATCCTAGCTACTAATGAAAGAGAGATGGCGTTCTTTCAACAAAGAGCAAAGAGCACACACTATATGCACTGTCCTAAATCAAACCAACAAACAATCTAAATGCAAATGCACATGCATGTATTTGTTTTCAACCTTCTTAATGTGTAAATGGTAAAAAGAAAGCTAATGTGCAAATCTGAATTATTTTTCAAAGCGACAATTGCTAACAAGTTTCTTTTCAAAACAAAATGAGGACAATCACAACACTTTGCGATTTGAAATTGAAAACTTGCTTTCGACACTAGAAAAACTACTAATTTAGATCAAATACAATAGTAACAGGGTAATCGACTATCAAGAGCAATTAGACTCTCTTCTATGACTAAAAACGACACTTGCGACACTTTCAAATCAAGAAACGGCAGTACAATTACGTTACTTCTTTGTAAAGGAGAACTGAAAATGACTCAAAAAATACATAAAAAACATTTACAATTCTTTGCACAATGGAGGCGAAATAACAGCAAGGAAAGGGGTTTCAAACAAAGGTGTACTGACTACAAGCAGCAAAACTCTTGAATAGATCTGAAAAGAGTGAACACAGAAACCAAAATTTAGGAACAATGCCTTGTCTGATCAGCGCACCTGTAACACAGTGAAACTGAAATGCAACACACCTACTACACTCGGGAAGTGCGCTAAATTTGAAGTTCACAGAACAGATAGTGCGTTGGACCAGGGACGAGACTTTGATTGGATTCCAGGTCACAGTTTGCAGTTCAGTTCATGGATTTAGGCCAAGCAAGTGGTAATCAGTAAATCAATCACAGGGGTATATCTAAGGAGGTTACTAGAGCCACCACGAGGGAAATTAGAAAGCTTGTAAATCAATTGTTTAATTCATAAACAAAACCCGGAGATTGACTGAAGCAGAGTTGATCTACTTTGCACTTGCATAGAAAATGCAGTTCGAAGGCTAGCTGGCTTGACTTCAGGCTCCGTCTATAAGTTTATAAAGTAAACAAATGTAGATGAACAAACAATGTAATCGCTCCCTAGTGGAGTTGCCATTTTGTTACCAGGAATAGTGTCTATGCAGAACTGCTAATCCCACTATTAGAGCCTAGATTTGTCTTAGGCTGGAAAGACAAGGTTCTAGGTCCACATCAAACCAAGCTCAGCCTCGTAGCTAGCCCTATGAGGACAGGAGAGGGCTCTCTCCGGGTCTATCTCGGAAAAAGGTCTTCAAAGGAGCTGAGATGACTTATAATGGATATTGATTTTAGGCTACTAAATGGATAAGTAGGTTTGATTTAAAAAAATTTGGGGTTTTGTTGGAGAAAAGGGAAAAAACAAATTTGGGCTCGGGGATGAGACCAAATCTTTGCAGAATTCGAGTTGGGGCAAGGTAGGTAGTAGCTTTGATGATTTTTGATCATATGTATGGATGGATCAGAATGACAAGGAGCTGAAAATGGCAAGGGGAAACAGGGATCCTCTCCAAACTGGTGAAAACATATAAAACTAAACAAATTTAAAGGCAGAGCACTGAAACCAATGGATTCTACCTCACTTACTCGTTCATTTAGTTTCAGAAGAAAAATAAGGGAATGGCATACATTAATACATTAAAGAACTTAGAAATAACTGAGAGAACAAACCATCAAAACTGAAAACCACAAGAATCCCAACAGGTGCTGCAAAACCTCTGATCTTTCCTTAGCCAAAATGCAGAAGATATGTAGAATAGTGTGCCAAAATTTTCCCAAAAGTCCAACCCTTGCTACTGACTGAAAATCTACATAATATAGACCATGCCAACCTATCTCCTAGCCTCTAGGGATCGAGCTCCTCCTTCTAGGAGTAGTTTGAACTAATTCCAAACATAGAGCTGAAAACTAGGCATCCCAACAACCTGCCTCTAAAAGAAGGGAAACTGATTCATTTCATTAAATTTTTGCTATTCTGTGAATGAATCATCTAGAATAGGTAAATAAGTGCCAAAGTTACATCATATACATCAAATTCCATCAAGATAAGTCAATTATTACATCAGAAGGTGAAACTAGTGAAAACTGGCCGAATTTCTGAGCTGGAAGATGAAAATTTGACCAAAAATCTCTATGCGCTGCGCGCCTAAGCTCTATGCATCGCGCGCCTTTCAGCCTGATTTTGGGACACTTCCTAACATCAAAATCAAGCTCATGTTAGCTTGTTGGAAATCCCTAGATGTCTACTATCCAGCCCGAGTGGAATTTCCCAATTTGCAGCTCATTTTCCCCTTCAAAATTTCATTCTCCTACAAGTACTTCCTGCTGGTGCAAAAGGTGGCAGAAAGGTGATTTTCATGGTGTTTTTGACCCTTTTGATCATCTAGAACTTGATGAAATGCCTTGGAAATACTAGAGCATGCATAACTTACCATGACAAATCAAAAACTATAAAGTTTTCCTCTAGCAAGTGTCCCAATCATAAGCGCGCGCGTCGACACGCTACGCGTTGGGCTGAAAAATCTGTTTTGCAAGCCAATAATTTCCAAAATGACAAAAATTTCTCCGAATTTGCTCAAATTTGGAGCGAAGACCCTCCATCATGTATCATGCCCAGCCACCGAAGCCTTAGCCAAAATCCAAAGTGGATTAGACCTCTTTCACCGTTTTAGTGCTCTGCTCAACCTCCTTTTCAAAATCTTTATTTTTGCTTTACCGACGTGCATGCGAGCCCAATAGTGATGTTTCATATGACGGAGCATGTCTTTGTCTCTATTGGCCTTTGCCAACAACTCCTCCAGATGTCGATTGATTTTCTCAAGCCAAAATTGCCGCTCAAAAGGTGTCAAATCGCCATGTCTTTTCCGGGCCAACTCTCCATGAAAAAACAGTCACTGCTTTGATTATGAGGGGATTTGACAAGTGAGTAGAAAAGAGAGTAATGCGAGGGAAATAACTATTAGGAACAAAAGTGACAATAGCCCTAGTAGTGTTTGACAAATATCAATGGAGGATGTGGACAAGTGAAAATGGGACTATGTCATAACATGAATGATAAACAGTGTGAAAATGACAATGGCCATAACAATGATAGCAGTGATGTAATGGCAAAGAAAGAGCGTGAGGCTAAGGTTAATAATGAGCAGGGACAGCACTGAAAATAGATGACACAAGCATATATCAATAGCACAAGTTTGGAAAACCCCCACATAGTCCCTAATATTTTTTCAAACCCTTAGAAGTGAATTTGGCAATAAACATAGGTTTTACATTTCTTTACCTTAAACACTTGTTTCTCCACATTCAAAACACCATAATCATGTCCAAAATTCACTGAACAAATGTAAAGAACCTACTTGCAAGCAGTTGGAGGCAATTTGGCATGAATCTGGATGAAGGAGAAAAAAATTTTGGCTCTAAGGTTGTATGCGTCGCGCGCTTACCCAATGTGTATCACACAGTATGTGTGTAGCGCGCATGCAATTTTGCACAGGCCGGTGAAGCACAGTGTGTAGCACGCTTCTTGTGTGTAGCGCGCCTGCTCTGTACGTAGTGTGCTTCTTACAGGAGGTTTCTGGAGGCCTTCCCGATGTCAAAATCAGGCACAAGATAGCTCGTTGGAAAGGTCTTTGAGTCTAATTTCAAACCCAATTGGAATTTTTCAATTTTGAGTTCATTTTCCCTGCCAAAAATCAAATCTCCCAAGACTGGTCAAAATGTGCCAAATGAGGCTGCCCAAAGGTAGAGTGTTGTTACAATCAACTTTTGAATGCCTTCCTCAACTCAAAATTGAGCTCATGATAGCTAATTGGAAATATATTTTTGTCTAGTTATCCTTTGACTCATCAAGTAAGTTATTTGGCCAACCAAGCTAGGTGAAAACTTGATTTTCCCAAGGTCACTCCAGAGGTACATTCAATTCTCCTGAGGCAACGGTATTTTTGACATTTCTCTAAAACCATGACAACTGTGTAAAAAGTGAAGGAGGTTTTTCTTCCTTGACCTGTTTTGGACAAAAAAATCTCTCATTTTTCCCAAATTCATCTTTGATTGCTCAGAAACATCATTTGAGTAAAACCTACCCCGATGTGTGGAACAAGAGATTTGTCGAGATGAAGCGAAATGAAGGGGATAGGGAGCTTCTAAATTCTTGAGGAAATTTTTGGAAGTAGGAGGGATGTTAGGAAGCAGGGGAAAGTGGAATATCAGAGATTGAGTGAGGGGAAGGGATCCAAAAGGGCAAAACACAGGCCCAACCTAGAAAATTGCCAGGTTGTAGCAAGAAACTAGGGTTTGTGCAAAAATGAGGAATTCGGGGGGTCTCAGTGATGGGAAGTGTTTAATAAGGTAAATTAAGGATAGGGTAAGGTGTATGAACATCCGGATACAAGTTTTGCTAATGATTTTACCATCCAAGAGAAATTAGCTTCAAAACCCTTGGAGAGGGAAATGAACCTTGCCTAGGCGCAACTGAAGCATGAACAAGGTGTAAAATGACCCATTGGAACCAGGCATGATAAAGAAAACCCTTTGAATGATGGTACACTCAAATGAATGATGACATGGAATGAAATTTGGACAACTTTGGAAGGAGTGAAAGCAATCCCTAGACCTAATGCCTAGTGACTAAATTTTTCTTGAAGACTTACTGAAATGACAAAATTTGACCTTGACACTCTGAGACCACTTTGTAAGAGCATATTTATCACTAGAGGAAGGCTAGAAAGACTGACACTAACACCCACTAAGGCTGGCAGCTACCTTAGAAACAAACAAACTAAAACTACTGTCGTTTTCCTTTATTAAAGATAGATGAGAGAAGAATAAAGGAGACCAACCTCTGTCTTGTGCTTGGTTCCTTGCTCGATTTCTCTCTCTTCTGATAGTCCTTTGCTACTTTTTTTTGTACCCAGCTTCACGGAACCTGTAGAATCAAAGCAGTATAGCACTATACGAGAACATGGATCTACTATCATAAGAAATATAGGATCAGATGTATATTAACCACACAAATGCATAAAACATCAATCACACAAGTGTATGGAGGAAAACTAGAATGGTTTTATTGATAATGAAGAAAGAGCCAAGAGAATTACAACCAATTGTTCTGACCTAGCATCATCCTCTCAGTAAGTAAGCCATTCTTCACCTCATGAAAAGCTTAGATCACCCAACACTATGATGTTGCCTCAAGAAACCAATAGCAATTCTTTACAAGATGCAAAATTCCAGCCTCTGGATCTCTGGGATGAGGGATCCATATATAGATTTCTACAAGGGAGATGATTCAGCTTGTGATTTGATTAGTGTCTTCCCTCTGATAGTTCTTGATTCCACTTGGAGATTGATGATCTCTTACTCATCCCTGGTCGAATTCATATAGGCAAGTGTCACAGGAGAAGTTTCTTGAAGATTCCATGCTTCTCCACCTTGCGGATTGACCTTGCCATTTGTCCCTTCTCGCCCATCGCACCCCATAGAAGGGCTTTCTGAAATGCAGCGCACCTACTGTGTGTATTTAGGTGGGATGCAACGCACTTTGCCTATGGAGCAGGTGAAATGGTCCAGTTTTGACCAGTTCTGAGTAGTTTTTCATGGAGAACTTCTGGGAGATGTTGTAATCAGTTGACCTTGTTCTTTTAGGGGTTGGAACAACACCTTTAGGGACTTAGGAGCCCTTGGTTTATGGACATTTTATGCTTGGGGTTGCAGTGCCCAAAAATGTATATAACAATGGTTCACGAACATCACAGTTGTGCAAACCTGCAAGCGTGAAAGATATAATGATGAAGACATACACACTCCGAGCTTACAAGCGTCTGTAGAACAAAAATGAGTGAAAGCGCATGATATGCACTCTATAGACTTGTCATGGTGTTGTGCTACACTGCATGCAGATGTTGAGTGTCTACATTCTCTTGACTATGACATGCAAGCAAATGTGAGAAAGGTAGACCACTTACGTTATGCAAGTGTGCTTGCTGTTTAAGATTCCTCAAATGCATGTGCGATGGGATCATGTAGTTCGAGTGGAGGAAGTGAAATCTGAGTGTTAGATTGATCTTGAATGCAAAGCAGAGAGTAATGTGGAGACTTTCATGTTTCAACAATTTCCTGATCAGAAGTGAAACCAACCTCAAGATAGCGAAGGCCTAACATAACCATTAGCTTGGGCTGAAGTGCCTAGACAGTCTGTGGGGTTTCGACTTCGTCGACAAATAGATCATCGTAGACGAGTGGCTTAGACGAATTAATAATGAGTTAATGAACATCATGATCAGAGGAAGAAGTAGAGAGATCACAACAACCAAGATCAAAAAATATAGGATGTTCATCAGTATCATCATGATTTGATGAATCATGCAAAGGGGTAGATGAGAAGCAAGGATGTTCAGCCTTTGTGTTTTCATAAATGAAAAATGATAGATTGGACAGATTTTCAGAGGAAGATGTGTCCTCTCCACAATGTAATGATATGCTGACATCCGACGTGTCCTGTGAACGATCGCAAGTAGAAACATATGGAAATGAGTTTTCATAGGGGAAATCAACAATGGCCTAATCATCAGTTTTGTCAAGATAAATTAGATGAGGTGCAGCTGGAAGGGAGTCATCCTTCATCGTGAGCTCTTCTTTAGATTCCTGCACATACTCATCATGAATGATGGTGCAGGTTTGTTGCATAACACCAAATTTGTTGACAACTTGATCCTCGTTCACAACAGTTGAGGAGTCTAGAATGGAAGAACACAGGACGATACAATCTGGAGGATCAACAGAACGCGAGGACGGAGGTTGAGGGAAGGAATACACGTGACAACCAACAGGCTTGCAAGCCAAATCTATGCAGATATCAAGAGCAGGTGGGGTGGGAGGATTTGACTATTCAACAAATGTGTGTGCATAATCTCTCACGTCACTCTGCAGTGGTGGAACTGTTTGATGAGGTGAAGGCAGGAAGTCACTTGTGATAGCAACTGTTCCTGCCTTTGATTGCACAACCCCATCACGAAAGTGTGTTGAGTGGGATCCGAATGATTTCAAGAATTTATTATTTAATGTGTACACATAATCTCCCACATCACTCTGCGGTGGTGGAGCTGGTTGATGAGGTGAAGGCAGACAGTCACTTGTGACAACAACTTTGCCTGCCTTCTATCACGCAACCCCATCACTGAAGTGTGTTGAGTGGGATCCGAATGATTTCAAGAATTGTGTATTTTCATATATCTAAAGAAGATACTCAGTTCTTCCATTGAGAAATTCCTATTCAATTTCATCTTCAGGAAATCGGTATGCAAGATTACAAAAGTGTGTGTGAAACTATTCAATGGATTCATCGGGTGCTTTTTGTAATTTCATAAATTCTTTATCGAGTGCTTTATAGTTAGAGTGATTGAAATCATGATCTATCTCTGCGACCAGATGAGCAAGATAACGAGTAGATTTTTCAGGCAGCGTGGCACACCATTTCAACGCATGCCCTCGAAGCGTGCAGATGAACAATGTGCAAGTCATGTATTCTTCAAAGATTCCATGTCTTTTGCATTAGCCTACAATGTTGACCGCGTGCATAACCAAAGCTACATAGCCTCCACCATCATATGTTTTATGTGACAAGTTATCCGAGAGATCTTCTGAGATTTCGAGGTCGTTTCCATAAGACATACACTTCGGAAGAGAAACTCTGTAGTTAGTCATGATGGATATGCAGAGATTCAAAACAGATGTGAGGTCTCAGCTTGTCATCTTGACCTCCTTCTAGCGCAAAAATTTTGACAGTGTTAGACCCACCAACATGTCAGGGGATCTCCCTGATAAGATGTCCCAACTAGACCTCAAACCATTTGGTGTAGGAATCCCAACAATGGGTCGTGCAGTATTGCCTTGACCGTAGTTGCGCACAGAACCAAGTAAGATGTCCCTGTTGGTAGCAAGCGTGTGGCATACGTAGCAAGTCCAGGAAGGTGCATTAGCAGTTCTAACACATGAAGGGTGAGGTGACTGTGCCCCTTGGAAACCTATGAAAGCATGGAGTTAAGAAGGGAACACACGAGCAAAGATGCATCATAAACTAGAAGGAAAGTAAGCTAGCAGTCCAAAGTGATGGTTAAACCAACAACACATTTCAATAAGATTCATACATACATATACAGAAAATAGCTAAACATGCATGCGTAAGAAAACAAATAGATATATCATTTAGATTAGAAAATATAGTTGAAATACAATACAACATATGCATGAAAAGTGTTGGCTCTGTTATATTGAGAAGTGAAAGTTCCAGTTATACAATGCAACCATGACCAACCACTAGTTTCGATAGCAGAACGTTATAGTCACTGCCACCTGCTCCTCCAAAGAGATATTCTAGCTTTGCATAGTGGAGAAGCCAAGGGTCATTACAATATTGTCTGAGATCTCTCGAAGATACTCCTATCGGAAGATTGGCTAACCAAAAGCCTATACAATGACTTATGAGGTACTATAAATAGAAAAGGGTGGGGTGACCCTTGACATTTCGCTTTGTGACTGTTCATCTACCCTTATGACTCTTCAACTACTATATGACCGTTACAGTCAACTATCGACACTTGAACTTCCACTTGACAAGACGTTACATACAATCTGCGCATGTACCCATGTGAGACAAAACTGGCATGAGCAAGTCATTCAAGTCATCACTGACACTCGGACCATTGTGGTGAGACCAACTCTTTCACATCCTTGTGATGGTCGATGGTGGCGAACTATGCCAAGCTTGGTCATCCATGATGTTGTCCATGCACTCAATGGTGACATCTACTGAAAGAAAACTCTTGCCTCCATTGCATCTGCGTACACTAATATGGCCCCTCTGCCCAACTCGTTTCATAGCATGTGCATCATCGCCTTGAGTGTGGCTGGATCATAAACATACTGATGCATAGTGTCTGTGCTGATCTCCAAGTGTGCGTCAATGACCATGCGCATCAAATTGTCGAAGTACATTTTCAGCTCCAGTTAGAATTTCTTCTTGTCTTCGCCTTTGAATCAACTCCGCAATCAGGGTTTTGCACATGGTCGTATAGGCTCGTCGAATCACTAGTACGTGCAAGTCCCAATCAATGTGTCTCGCCTAGTGAACCCTTTTTAGTACTTCGCACACCCTATCAAATGCTTCTCCATGGATAATTGGTAGCACTCGTCACCTTTCCTACTGCTGTGTTTTGTTCGTATTCTCTATTCTGGGAGTGGTGTGTGCTTGTGTGGGTTGTACAACATATGTCCGTACCTGTTAGGAACTGCGGTCTGTGCAATAGGCAGGGCAACTCCACCATGCGAAGTGCATGCAAAATATGAAACTAAGCAAGCCAAAAAGCAAGTTTATAAGGTGTTGTGCGAGTTGAGGGGGCGGTCCCATGAGTTGGGCGAGCCGACCATCCTCTTGGGCGAAACAACACATGTTGAACGAGTCGGCTTGGGTGTTTGGTGTGGTTCGGCCGGGTGACATAACCCGCCACCTACACGTATATATTGGAGGTTGTTTGGAGGCAAATGACCATCATTCGATCAACACGAGTTCGAATAAGGAGTTCTGCAGTGTGTGGATGAGCCCGCACGAAGGGTGGAACTCGGGTGTAAACTTGTTTAGAAAAGTCGTTCGGACAGTCGTTCGGGAAAATTGTTCGGACTGTCATTCGAGAAAATTGTTCGAACAGTCGTTCGAGAAAGTCGTTCAGGAAAATCGTTCGGACATTCGTTCGGGAAAGTCGTTCGAATAGTCGTTCAGGACAGTCATTTGGACAGTCGTTCGAGAAGTCATTCGGGAAGGTCGTTCAGGCAAGTCGTTCAGGTAGAACTCAGGCGAGGTCGTTCGGGTGCCTCGGGCGAGGTCGTGTGGCGACCCAGGTGAGGTCGTTCGGGCGAACCAGGTGAAGTCGTGTGGCGACTCGGGTGAAGGCGTGTGGTGACTCAGGTGAACGAAGTTGGGTGAATGGGTAGACGTGCAGATGGGCAGCTGGGCGAGGGCACACCGTGCACACTAGAATGAAGAATCGTGTGGATGGGCGGCTCGAGTAGGGTGCGCCATGCACGATGAAATAGAGGAAACGGTGAAGTGTTGAGATTGTGAACGAAGGTGTGACTCGTGCAGAGGCGCCCATGTGTGGCGACTTGGTTACAACAAGACATGCCCAAGTTGGGCAAACAACACGATCATGTGACGAGGTGAACGAAGGGTTGGTGAGTCATGCGGCGACCCTGCGGAGGCACCGACGAGCTGGGCAACCGAGATTGCCGAAGTTTGAAAATTGGCTAAGTGTAAATTTGGGGTTTCCCAAGATTTAACTTGTAAAGCTTTGTAAAAGTAAAGATTATATAATATATTGATTCGGGCAGACTCATATTGCAGGGAGTTGCCCCTCCCTTTATACTATTGTGCATTTCTATCATATAATGTTGTTTATGTGAATGTTATGGGCTTTCACTTGTATAAAGGAACACATTAATAATACTTGGTTGCGAAACACAAACTAAGTAGGAAAAGTGGAATGTTAGGCATAGTCTACAATCTTAATTATTGGTGAAAAGAAAATGACTGGTAGTGCCGCACCTCGCTATAAGTGGTTGAAAGACTACTACAAGTGTAGGGGAATGACAGGTGGTATCAGAGCTAGTGTCGGGGAGCTGGTGCTGGTGTTGAAGTGTTGAAGCTGATACACACCTGCACTTCATCACAGGTGGTATTAGAGCTAGTGAACTGAATCAAGGAGCTGATTCTATGAAGACCAAAGACTTGCCAAGAAGCTCAAGTTTTGCAGGTGATAGGTGGAATATCAAGGTGATTCATGTGAATGGTGAAACAAGTTTAGCAGAGGTGAAGCTTAGTGCTTGGACCAAGCTAAACAACAAGGCATGGCAGGTTTGGAAGAATGTGAAGGGAAGCTCTTGCTTACCTTATACAGGTTGAAGCGGATGAAAGAAGAGAATCCTCGGATTCGAAAGGAACTTGAAGTCTTGGAAAGGAATGTTGAAGACGAACTTCTTCAACTTCGTTGGAAAATGGAGCAAGATGAAGTTGCAGATTGTGTTGACAAGGAAGAGGAAGCCATGATGTTTGAGTATGTTGCAGATATGACAACGATGGAGGATGAACTTGAGATTGATCAAGTTGGACCAGGATCGTGCAGTTTGCAGACATGGATGGATGAGGATACTCACATGGAGGAGCCTCATGATCATGATGATGATGTAAGTACTAATGATACTTGTGTTTCATTTGAGAATTTGGTAGATGGCGCATATGCAGGGAAGGGCAAAGTCAGTTTGCCGATGCAGGGGAGGATCTTACCATGGATGACTATGATGAGACCTTGTATGGAGAAGCAAGGATTGTTGATTGTTGAAGGACTTGTTGGGGTTGTTTGTGACCTTATGGTAGAAGTACAAGGGCCCATGACAAGGGAGGAACATGATGATCATTGCGGAAGGATTGAGTCATGCTTTAGCCACATGGAGAATTGGTTAAGTGCCCAGCATGACTCATGGACAGATTGGAGGGCACACACTTAGATATGATGATGCTTGGGTGGACTTCTCATGGCCGAGACCAAGAGATAGTCTTGGTGGAACCTTTAGTGGGGGAGCTATGATGGAGAGACTCATGTGATGATGATATGGTTGGGTGACTGAGTTCACTAGACCGAAGATTGTAGCTTGGATAGGGATGACCGATTGTTGTGATGGGTCTACTTGGTTGGACTACATGGGAAACTTAGTCATGGACATCAGGTTGGATACATGGAACATGGCAGTCCTATGCAGGGACATGATGCAGGAGCACTTGAAGAGGTGTCACTTATGGGCATCCAATGAGGAGTGCCAAGGCAGGGATGTTGTGCAGGTGGATTTGCTGGTGTGACATGGAGACTTATTAATTATCAGCCGATGGAGAGGTTGTTCACTTATGTACAACAAGACCATGGACTTGGATGGAGTTGTGAGCAGACTATGGAGCATTCCTACTACATGTAGAGTTGAGGCATCTTGCAGAGACCTTTGGGCCGAGACTTGTATGCTTGCTAGAGTGTTGGTTGGAGATGACTCGTGGAGCTCATGATGACATGAGGTTGTGACTTTTGGGGACTTCATATATGGTGGACTTGGAGGATCTGATGCATTGAGGAGCTGAGGTTAGAGACTTTGATGCAGGATGGGGTGCATACTTTCAAGTACATGTATGGGAATGGCTTGAAAGAGTGACTTGATGTGGAGGATCGATACGAGACACTTTGGAGTGATGGAGTTACAACGATGATGATTGTTAGGTTCCCATATTGTCTATTTTTGACCTTATATTTTGTCATAATGTTACCCTCTTCAACCCATAGTTGAAAGCCTTTGCTAGCATTTTGTCCTAATTAGTCCAAAGGTATGAAGTAACTCTCCTCATTGCTATATGTTTAATCATTCAACACATAATCATGTTATCTTTATAATTAATCTTTGAAGTTGACTAAGTTGCTGAGTAATTGTTGAAACTGTTCAAAGTCTACAGAATTATATTTTGTAGTTGCCGAAATAGCAGAAACAACAACTGTCTAAAGTTGGAAAAACCAGTTGCCAAAACAACAGAAACAGCGACTGTCTAAAGTTGGCAAAACTAGTTGCTGAAACAACAGAAATAGCAACTGTCTAAACCTGGTAAAACCATATTTTGCAGTCGCTGGAACAGCAGGATCAGCAACCATCTAAACCGGCAAGACCTCAGTCGCAGATGCTGAAACAGCAGAAACAGCATGAGAACTTCGAGGAAACAGTTGAGATTTACCAAATCTGCAACAATGGTGAAACAGCAAAGGACAGCACGTGAATTTCAAGGAGATGGTTGAGACAGAAAAGGGATCCAATCAATGAAGGAATACACAGCTACACACTGTTGTAACAGCATGCTGTAACAGGAATTGATTTACTATTTTTGTACAAAAGGGTCAAACTGAAATGAAAAATGACAATCTATTGTAATAGATGTCTCCTCTATAAAGGGGAGACATCTACATTAGAATGGGAGGGAAAAGCAAGTTGTAACAGAGGAAATTGTAGTGAAGGAACAAGATTGAATCTCTATTGTAATTTGGCATATTGGCAGATGAATAAAGCATTGTTCTGAGTATTTTAACTTAGCATCTGTGTCCTGGGGAATCTTGTGAGAAGGACAGGGCCCACCTTCAACACAAGATTCACCCATTCCTTTTTTTTTTGAGTGTGTGTGTGTGATTTCTGTGTATCTCTAGTCCATGAGCATTGCTTCTGATATTTTACCTTTGCTGCTATTCTGTTTTCTTAATCAATTGATGTTGTAGAAGAGTGTCTCACCGGTGATTAGGATTTACAGAGTGTATTGGCAAACTGGATAACAGGGGCAGGTGTTGAATGTTCTTACTCTAAGGATAGGGTCCTGATCCTCTGTTACAAGACAACCATCATTTCTTTTTGCAGATTTGTTACCTTTAATTAGTCATCCATTTCATTCCATTCCTGCAATAGATTATAACTGCTGTAACACAGAGTAAGGGTTTGACAGAGAATAGATTGTTTATACTACAGCCTTTAATGCTTTTAGAATTGAGTGCATACAGTACGAGGTCACCTTTGAGATAAAAGGACTTTCCCGGGTTGACAATTTAATGTGGTACTCGATTGTTTAATTAATAAACAATTAGAGTAGCCAACATTTTGGCGCCGTTGCCGGGGAAGGCGACTAGAGATTTTAAAGGCATTAATGATTTTCATTTAGAATAACATGATGCATGAGACGACACAGGAAAGCTAACTTTACAGGCGGCAAAGGCAGAGGAGGAGGAAGAAAAACTTTCATTGACGAGATCATTTCAAGAGCCGAGACATCCCAGAGGACAAGTTCCCGAAGGCCTCAGATCCAACATTCCTCCCAAACAGATCACCAGACGGAGGAAGTACTAGGACCTGAAAGGAAGCTAGAAACACCAGAGCACATTGAGGAACCGGTAGAAGAACCTGAAGAAACAGAAGATACTGAAGACCGGGCAAGCGATTCAGGAAAAAGACCAATGGAGGACAACAATGATGGACTTTTCGGTGGAGGTCGCAGAGCAGAAGGAAGGGGAGAAAATTCTCTCTCCACCCTGGAGTTCCCTATTGGGGAGCTCCCAAGAGGAGCAACCCCTATGAAGAACATTCCACTCTCAGCACTACCCAACTTTCATGGGTTATCCTCTGAAGACCCTGATGAATTCCTCTTTGAATTTGATATACTGTGTAGGAGCTATGATTATGTAAACCCTACTCAGAAATTAAAACTGTTTCCAGCAACATTGAAAGGGAACGCGTTAAGATGGTTTATGAGCTTAGGAGCTCATGTAATCACTACATGGGATCAGATGAAAGAAAGTTTTCTGGCCAAATATCAGGATTATTGTCGAACAAGAGAAAGGAAGGAAGAACTGTTTAAGATGCTTCAGAAGGAGGACGAGAATCTGGAGGACTTCGTGGAAAGACTGCAGTATAATCTGCAGCGATCTGATCATCCGGATATGAGTAAGGATATTCTTAAGACAATACTGCTAAAAGGGGTACGAGATGATTGCTTGGACATGCTGAATATGCTTGGAAAAGGGGATATTTCCAAAGAATCATTTGATGAGATTGTCAACCTCTGTAAGAGATGTTCAAGAGGGGCAGCAAGTAGACCAAAAAGAAGGGATAGTATATACTCAAGAGTCCAGAAATCAGCAAGTGGAGGAGCAACACGGGTTGAAATAGGTAATTTACTTGAAGAATTTAAAACTGAAATGTTAAGCTCTTTTGCTTCACAAATTGATGCTTTATAGGTTAAAAAGAAGCAGGCAGAAGCAAAAGCTGCTCTGGCTATTTTTTGTTCTAAATGCAGAGAAAAGCACCCACTGAGGGAATGCCCACTGGACAAGGTACCAATTTGCACTATTTGTGAAAAGGACCATGAGACTCAACAATGCCCTTCTTTTCCAGGAATAAAAGCAGCACTGCAGTCAACTAAAGAAGAAGCTGAAGCAGTGTACCTAATGACATAGAGGAGGCAATGGCAACCACAAAGACAAGGTATGAATTCTAACACATCATTTAGTCATTGGAATAATCACCTTCATTTTCAAGCAAATTACCCACCCTTGAATCAAATGCAATACCCACCCTTTAATCCAATGCATTTCCCACCCATGTAGCAGCCAAATCCTCCTTTTGCTGATCCTATCGTGTGGAATCTGTGGGCTCCACAGCAATCCTATTTTAATCAATGGAATCCAAACTGGACAGCCCAACAGATTCCATTTTCCCAGCATCAACAATCTCTTTCCTTACCATCTAACGCTCCACCAAATAACCAAACAATCAGACCCCAGCTGCCTATACAACCTAACCCCAACCCAAATAACAATAAAGCTCTGCAGGTAATTGATATTCAAAACCAACCTGTTTCCCCTATGCAATGCAATGATATTCATTTATGCTCTAGGAGAATAGTTGAACCCATTATTGATGACATTACTGACTCTGATAAAGAAGAAACTACAAAAGAAAAGTCATCTAACAATAATGCTGAAACAGTTGAATCATCCTCTAATAAGACTGCTGAAACAGTTGAATCATCCCCTAATAAGACTGCTAAAATAGCAGAGCCGCCATTCCCTGAGCGTATGGCTCTTACCAAAACACTTGAGCCACCTGCTTTTAACCTTTTAGGAGAACTGCAGAATTTATATGTCAAAATTCCACTTTTATAAGCACTGAGAGATGTACCAATTTATGCTAGAATTGTTAGGGATATTTGCATTAAGAAAATTGGAAGAAAAGCTAAAGGTCCCCTCATAGTTCATGTGATGGGAGAACTAATTGCTTTAATGATAGAAAAAAACCCCCCTGTGAAATATGGTGTCCCTGGTCACCCTACAGTCATAGTTCAGGTTGGTAAAACCTTTGTTTCTAGAGTTCTAGTAGATCTGGGTGCTGCAATAAACATCATGACACTTGAAACAACACAATTACTGCAGTTAAAAAATTTAATTAGGGAAACCCCAACCATTCTAGAGCTGGCTGACCGCTCCACAATCAAACCTGAAGGAGTCATTGAAGACCTGATAATTTCAGTAGAATCTTGGAATTACCCAGCCAATTTTGTTGTGTCACAAACTAAAACAACGTTGGGGTGTCATCCGCTGATTTTAGGAAAACCTTGGCTGGCTATAGCAGATGCCTTCATCAACTGTAGGTCAGGATCAATGACAATCTCTAATGGGCAGGAAACTAAGCAGCTTACTCTTTATTCTCATGTTACACCCATGATTAATAATGATAATTCTGTATGGTTAGATTATGAGGATGAGGAAACCCAACCCATCTTGACTGTCAGACAAGCTTTAACTTTTAAATATACAACCGAAGATGAATTAATCAGCAACTTTATTTCTGAACCTTCTTCGGTTAGCCCTGAAATACATGATCACTTGACTGCAATCTTAGAATTTGAATCTCAGCAGAACCTTAGAACTGAAAATCTATCTCGGACATCAGCTGGCAGCTCCTCCAAAAGTATAACAGTAGAAATTGAGCCTGGCAAAACATTAAATATAAATCCTAACCTAACAGATGATGAAAAACAGCAGTTAATGAAGCTACTCCGTGAAAATAAAGAAGCATTCACATGGGATTACATAGATATGAAGGGGATATCTCCTGAACTATGCACTCATCGCATTTATATTAAAGAAGGATCATGCCCAGTCTATCAACCCCAACGACGAATGAATCCCAATTTAAGGGAAATTGTGAAGGAAGAACTTCAAAAACTGTTGAATGCAGGATTTATATATCCTATATCTAATAGTGAATGGGTTTCTCCACTAGTAATTGTACCCAAGAAAAATGGGAAATGGAGAGTATGTGTGGATTACAGAGCTCTAAATAAAGCCACCCAGAAAGACCATTTCCTTTTACCATTCATTGATCAGGTACTTGATAATTTGGCAGGTAAGAAATTATTTTCGTTTTTGGATGGATTTAGCAGATATAATCAGATCAAGATTGCACCCCAAGATCAAGACAAGACCACTTTCACTAGCCCATGGGGGACCTTTGCCTATAGAGTTCTTCCATTTGGGCTATGTAATGCCCCAGCAACATTTCAGAGAGTAGTGATAGGGATTTTTTCTGATATGCTTAATGATTCCTTAGAAATATTTATGGACGACTTTACTCCTTATGGCATGACTTTTGAAGATGCATTACAGAATCTTGAAAAAGTACTTAAGCGATGTATAGAAGCACACCTTGCCCTAAGTACTAAAAAATGCCATATGATGATGAATCAAGGTATTGTATTAGGACACTTCATCTCATTCCTAGGAATTCAAGTTGATCCAGATAAAGTACAGGTAATTTAGACTCTCCCTATCCCCAAAACACAAACTGATGTAAGAAGCTTTTTTAGGACATGCTGGATATTATAGAAGATTTATCAAGAATTTTTTTAAAATAACTTCTCCTCTGTTTTTGTTACTTATGAAAAATGTTGAATTTAAGTGGACTGATGATTGTAAAAAAGCATTTAATGAACTTAAACATCAGTTGTCCACAGCTCCCATTTAAGAGGACCTGACTGGGCACTCCCCTTTCATATATCCTCTGATGCCTCAGATACTGCAATTGAAGTTGTCTTGGGTCAAGAAGAAAACAGTCTTCCCTATGCTATTTATTTTATTAGTAAAAATATGACCCCGGCTGAACTTAATTATACAGTTACTGAGAAGGAATTCCTAGCAGTTATTTATGCTATCAATAAGTTTCGACATTATATTACTGGTTACACTACTTTTGTGCATACTGATCACTCGGCCATTAAATATTTAATGAACAAATCAGTTACAAATGCTTCAGTTACCAGATGGTTATTATTATTACAAGAATTTGATATCACAATTGTAGATCGACCAAGTAAAGAGAATGTAGTTGCTGATTTCCTTTCTCGGTTAAAAACTGATGAGTTTATTCCAGTAGATGATTCTTTTCCTGACGAGTATTTATTTGCAGTATCTGCTCACTCACCTTGGTATGCAGACATTGCCAACTACTTAGTTGTAGGGAAACTACCATCACACCTATCGCACAGAGAAAAAAGAAAGATCATTCAGCAAAGTGCTAGGTACAACTGGATAAGCGGGTGTCTTTTTCACACAGGACTTGATCAGGAAATTCGGAGATGCATCAGTGAACATGAAATTTATGATGTATTGAAAGCTTGTCACGATGGCCCTTGTGGAGGGAATTTTTCAGATAAAAGAACAACACACAAGGTACTCAGAATGGGTTACTATTGGCCCTCACTCTTCAAGGATGCAAGGAAATATGTAAGGGCCTGCGATAGCTGTCAAAGAATGGGCCAGCCTAATCACAGGGATGAAATTCCACTCAATCCCCAGGTAATTCTTGAGCCTTTTGAAAGATGAGCACTAGATTTTATAGGTCTCATTAATCCTCCATCCAATCAAAAAGTTTATATACTAGTTTGCACAGATTATATGACTAAGTGGGTAGAAGCTAAGGCACTCCTCAAAGCTAATGAAGAATCAGTATTAACATTTTTATTTGAAGAAATCTTTGTTAGGTTTGGTTTGCCTAGAGAACTAGTCACAGATGGAGGACCTCCTTTTAACTCTCATGGCTTCAAAGATACACTTCAGAAATATCATATTAAGCATAAAATGACTACACCTTATCACCCCCAGGAAAATGGGCAGGTGGAAAGCACCAATAAAGTCATAGAAGCCATTTTGACAAAAACGATAAAGGAGAATAGAAGGGACTGGTTTCAAAGGTTGCCTGAAGCACTATGGGCTTATAGAACCACTTGGAGGAACACTACGGGCTTTTCACCTTATGAATTAGTTTTTGGTAAAAATGTTGTTTTCCCTGTGGAGTTTGAAATCAAAACCTTAAGGACTGCTTTAGCTGTTAACCTTGACTTGATTGATGCACAGACAGCTAGGTTGCAGCAGCTTCAGGAATTGGACGAAAAAAGGTTGGATGCCATCCATCAAACAACCATGATACAACAACAAAGAATCAGGTGGCACGACAAAACCATTAAGCAAAAGCAGTTCCAGAAAGGTAATTGGGCTCTACTGTATGACTCCCGTTTTGAAAATTTTCAAGGTAAATTAAGAACAAGGTGGCTAGGACCTTATGAAGTAGATGCTGTTTTTCCAAATGGAACAGTCAGACTTCTAACGATTGATGATAGTAGAACACCATTATTAGTGAATGGGTATTGACTCCGTTTGTATCAATGACCTATTTCTAAAGAGGATTTCAAATCTACTTGCATGGCAGACATACATTATGTTTTTCTGGGGGGGCCTGCTGTCCCTCAATGCACTTAAATTTCTATTTGTTTATTTATTTTAGATTAGATTTCTTAACTAATAATCCCTATCAAGGGTTTCCATGTTACAATTAATTATTTTACAGATCTTAGTTTCGGAGGATGGCTGAGAACAAAAATTCCAAAAGAATCACTTTGCAGCTTGGGAACCTCTTTCAGACCATAAACCATTCCCCGTTGCTGCATCACCATTTCCCCATTGCTGCAACACCATTCCCCATTGCTGTAACACCATTTCTCGTTGCTGCAAGACCATTTCCCGTTGCTGCAACACCATTTCCCGTTGCTGCAACACCATTTCCCGTTTCTGCAACACCATTTCCCGTTGCTACAACACCATTTCCCGTTGCTGCAACACCATTTCCCATTGCTGAAACACCACATTCCAGTGCTTAACACCAATCTTTTTCATTTTTACTAAAGAGTACCAATTTCCCCATTTTTGTTCCCGAAAGTGAACCATTATTCTGATGGAACATATCATTCTTTATTAAAGGAACCAGCCATGCACCCTGATAATTACATTTCTTCACTACTACTTCCTGTCAATAATGAAAATTGCCTGTATTTTCATACTTTTAGACGCTTTTTAATCATTATTGATCCAGCGAAGACAAGATAATACTTTTTGGCACATCAACTAAAGGTAAATATAAAGGTACGCATGTTTAAGTGTGAATATTAAATTATAGTTAATGTGGAGATGTTGATACGATTGCCCAAACCATCGTACTACCAATCAGATCATTCAGCTGTAGCTTTGGGGGGATTACCAAAACATCGTAATTATGACATAACACGTCAATCACCGCCATCCCTAGTTCTTGCGGTAGTATCTAAGTCACCTCGACTGTACCTTATCATGTCATAACCGCATTTGTAATGGTTTACTCTGTCTCGACCTCGGCTACTCGGCTCTGCACTGTGTATTTTGTCTGAACCAGCAACTATGGGGGGAAATCTGATTACACATGAACCTGGCTCAACAGCACTACTGGAACTTTACCCAGAGGCTTACCAAATCTTTCTTCAAGTAGGATGGGTAGAGTATTTCAGAAGACTACCGGATTTTAATACACAACAGGTTCTGGAATTTGCATGCAACTTAAGGGAAGGATTCTCCATTGTCCAAGGGGTGCAAATTCCAGTGACAGAAGAAGACATAGCGCAAGTTTCCGGATTACCAACCAATGGTACTCGCTGGTTCAGCAGGAAACATCTTATTCTTAATGCATAGCAAGACTTTCTGCTACCAGGCGAGCATGTGGAAACCAAAGGCAGAGGGGTCGCACTTCTGTCACTGCCCCCACCATGGTCAAAGGTTGCGAAATTCGTTAAGCAACATTTCACTTGCGAAGGTCGTTATCAGGTAATCTACCAACACAAATTCGTTTTACTAAATCATTTGAGGCATGGTAATTTAATAAACATGCCCTATTATCTATTGGGTTGCCTAAAAAATATGTCACGTTATACTGTGAATGCAAAGCATCAGCTCCTTTCCCTCAAACACCATCGTTTAGTCCAACTCCTAATAAATAGAGGCTTTGCCCTGAACCACCCACCTCTCCTCATTAACCCTCCCCAGCAAACAGAAGAAATTCCCCAACAAACAAAGGAAATTCCCCAGCAAACAAAGAAAAATCCCCAGCGAGCTGCTGAAAATCAGCAATTAGCAGCAGAAACACCTCAAGTAAGCACTGAAAATCTGCAGAGGACCCCATCCCCCAATGAAGCTGAACCATCCACTCCCATGGTTGACATTTCCACTGATGACTCTGATGATAATACCCCCATCATCTTTCACAAAAGGAAAAAGCAGCAGAAAGCTATAACCCCACCAAAAAGAAGAAGAGCCAGGGCTTCAGTTAAGGAAGCCGCTATTCCTAATAGTTCCCCTATTCTAACGAAAAGCGGTCGTAAGAGAAAAATCACTGATTTGCCTGCTTCCTTACCAAGGTGACGAACAAGGTCATCTGTAGCAACTGAACCCATTATCCCCATTATCCCCAGTTCCCCACCCATCGTGCGAAGATCCTGTATTCCAACTAGCTCTGAGTATTCACCTTCCTCACCCTCTGGTGCTGAAATGCAGAGCGTTGACAATTTTGTGACATTATTTTCTTTAAAAGAGGCAGCTGTTACACAAGAACCAGCTGCTGAAACATCTAAAGTAGACACCCAAGATGATATTGGGCATGTGGCTGTTACACAAGAACCAGCCACTGACCCAACAGGTGTTACACAAGAACCACCTGTTGGGAAACAAAAAGACAATGACCTGCATGTGGCTGTTACACCAGGTGATACACAAGAACCACCTGTTGCGGATGCAAATGATCAAACTGATGCCGAACAATGATCCCTTCCTCCACTAGAATCTGTAGCTACACAAGCCCCGACTACCTTAGCCTCCCTGTAGGAAGAAATTGAGTTTTTAAAATCTCAAATTAAGAATTATCAGCAGGAGATAATAATGGTTAAAGAATCCTATCAAAATGAATTCAATCTGCACATCCTAGCACGGGTAGCATCTGCAGCCGAAAAGAGTCAATACAATGAATATATGTGTAGTGAGTGTGGTGAGCTTTACACTCAAGCGGGATACAAGATAGTTGAAGTTCCAATGACTGGATCCAGCCCACAGACTTCTCCTATTGTAATCAAAACAGAACAACCTGTTGTTACACAAGAACCAGCAGGCTCTTCAAGAATTGCAGAAGAAGACACAGAACCACCCCGGCCTACCCAAACTATCACAGAGCATAAATCTTTTACAGATGCCTATACACAGACCGAACCTCCCTGTGTCAGCACTGCTTACACTGAGACCTCTAGTTTTCAAGAACTAAAGGATACATGGAAGATAGAATATGAGCTCTCACAAGGGAGGGAATTTCAGAAACAAAAGTCAACATGGTTCAACTATGCATACAAAAATTGGGAAGCCCTTGAACAGTCTCAAGCTCAACACAAAGAGAATAGGAAATTAAAAGCTAGGCTGTCCTATATCTTTGACTTGGTCTAGCGGGTACGTGCTACAAGGAAACCTTCTTTTAATTATGCATTATTCTTGAGAGAATGCTTAGCGTTCTTACAAATAAAGGCAATCAGAGATGGAAGACCCCACCAAGTTGCTACACCAGAGAAATTTATTGAGACTTTCACATAAGCACCAAATAACCACCAGAACTTGCTCTGTGAACTCTATCTTCACAATGAGGCTATGCCTGAAGATAGAAAGATTAATTTACTTCCTATTTGTGGTGATATTCAAATAAGAGCTTTTATTTCATTTTTGGCCAACCAGGTTACTTGGCAGAATGCTTTTATGTCTACAAAACACAATGAGGAGAACTGTCTTCTCTGGATTCGTCCGGAACTGCAGAATGTAGCCATCTTCCTTATGGAACATCAACGAAATCTACGAGAACCAGGGATGACCGATCATATTAGGAATCTGCAAGCAGCAGTCTTGGAAGAATGCCAACATTATGTCAAAACTAAAGGACCTCTGGCCATAAAAGCAAATGAATTATTCTGGGAACACTGTCCCAAAGAAAAACGGGAATATCATCCCTACAATCCCCTCAATCTTCAGGCGGCAATCTCACGGATACCTGATTATGTAAAATGCATGAGACAATGTGCTGAACGGTGGATTGGTTACCATTTTCATTTCCCTCTCTTATGGCTTCCTGGAGAACAATACAAGGCTCAATTTACATTGACTAAAAAGGAAGAGTTGGCAGCATGGAAAAGACTTCAGAATGTCCAAGGGTTTAGAGACATGGTTGACAGCACCTTCTACACTTACTGCATAAGCAATTTACACTGTTCAGCCCAGTATTCTGATTCTGATTCAGAGTAGACGTTGCATGCGGACATGCAACATTTTCAGTTGGGGGGGATGTTAGGTTCCCATATTGTCTATTTTTGACCTTATATTTTGTCATAATGTTACCCTCTTCAACCCATAGTTGAAAGCCTTTGCTAGCATTTTGTCCTAATTAGTCCAAAGGTATGAAGTAACTCTCCTCATTGCTATATGTTTAATCATTCAACACATAATCATGTTATCTTTATAATTAATCTTTGAAGTTGACTAAGTTGATAAGTAATTGTTGAAACTGTTCAAAGTCTACAGAATTATATTTTGTAGTTGTCGAAACAGCAGAAACAACAACTGTCTAAAGTTGGCAAAACCAGTTGTTGAAATAGCAGAAACAAAAACTGTCTAAAGTTGGCAAAACCAGTTGCTGAAATAGCATAAACAGCAACTATCTAAACCTGGTAAAACCATATTTTGTATTCGCTGGAACAGTAGGATCAGCAACCGTCTAAACCGGCAAGACCTCAGTCGCAGATGCTGAAACAACAAAACTAGCATGAGAACTTCGAGGAAACAGTTGAGATTTACCAAATCTGCAATAATGGTGAAACAACAAAGGACAGCACGTGAATTTCAAGGGGATGGTTGAGACAGAAAAGGGATCTGATCAATGAAGGAATACACAGCCACACATTGTTGTAACAGCATGCTGTAACAGGAATTGATTTACTATTTTTGTACAAAAGGGTCAAACTGAAATGAAAAATGACAATCTATTGTAATAGATGTCTCCTCTATAAAGGGGAGACATCTACATTAGAATGGGGGGGAAAAACAAGTTGTAACAGAGGAAATTGTAGTGAAGGAACAAGATTGAATCTCTATTGTAATTTGGCATATTGGCAGATGAATAAAGCATTGTTCTGAGTATTTTAACTTAGCATCTGTGTCCTGGGGAATCTTGTGAGAAGGACAGGGCCCACCTTCATCACAAGATTCACCCATTCCTTTTTTTTGTTGAGTGTGTGTGTGTGATTTCTGTGTATCTCTAGTCCATGAGCATTGCTTCTGATATTTTACCTTTGATGCTATTCTGTTTTCTTAATCAATTGATGCTGTAGAAGAGTGTCTCACCGGTGATTAGGATTTACAAAGTGTATTGGCAAACTGGATAATAAGGGCAGGTGTTGAATGTTCTTACTCTGAGGATAGGGTCCTGATCCTCTGTTACAAGACAGCCATCATTTCTTTTTGCAGATTTGTTACCTTTAATTAGTCATCTGTTTCATTCCATTCCTACAATAGATTATAACTGTTGTAACACAGAGTAAGGGTTTGATAGAGAATATATTGTTTATGCTACAGGCTTTAATGCTTTTAGAATTGAGTGCATACAGTACGAGGTCACCTTTGAGATAAAAGGACTTTCCCGGGTTGACAATTTAAGGTGGTACTTGACTGTTTAATTAATAAACAATTAGAGCAGCCAACAATGATGCCTTGGTGGCAACACTTGGGCATGGTTGAGCCGAGACTCAACCACCTTTTGACACATGGGAGTTGATTGATCTATGATCAGGGACAGCACATGGATAGATGAGATAGGTGCATACTTGTTTCTATGGTAGACTTGAGGGATGGCACATTACAGATATGATGGAGGTTGATTCATGGGCCTGGATGTGGCACATCGAGAGTCGGAGTTTGATGAGATGGTCTCTTCTTGTTGAGGAGGCACACATATGGATGATGATGTTGGGATACATGTGGCTGATTTCAGGTAGCACATTGGGACCAAACATCATGGACAACATGTTACAGATGAGATGAATACTACTTCATGGACCTGAGCATGGCTTACTTATATGGAGATGGATTCTTGATCAAGCTGAGGATGTGATGGGATGTTCTGAGAAACGACTGATGATGCCATGAGGATGTGCATTCTCATGGTTTGAGCCTGATAGTTGGATTAGCTACCCAACTAGTTCAAGTCATGAGGGGATCCAGTGTACAAATATGTGTTAGCATTGTGTTGGAGTATCATGGCAGCAGTTCACATGAGGACGATACATGATGAGGTCAACACGATATGTTGCAGGAAGCATGTAGCTTGAGATGGGGGGACCAGCCTTCCACGATGGGGAGCAGCATGTGGAGATTGTGACAGGGTGGTTGATGATCATGGATTGAGATGATTTCCAATGTATGACATACCGATGGGGTGTATACCTTGGTATGGTGATCTTGGTGACAGATGGTTGCTGGGATGAGATATTGTTGAGGACAACAATGACTTCCAATGGGGGAGGATGTTAGGACCTGTGGTCTGTGCGATGGGCAGGGCAACTCCACCGTGGGAAGTGCGTGCAAAATATGAAATGAAACGAGCCAAGAAACGAGTTTATAAGGTGTTGGGCAAGTTGAGGGGATAGTCCCATGAGTTGGGCGGGCCGAACATCCTCTTGGGCGAAACAACACATGTTGAACAAGTCGGCTTGGGCGTTTGGTGTGGGTCGGCCAGGAGACACAACCTGCCACCCGCACGTATATATTGGAGGTCGTTTGGAGGCAAACGACCATCATTCAATAAACACGAGTTCGAATAAGGAGTTCTGTAGTGTGTGGATGAGCCCGCACGACGGGCAGAACTCGGGTGTAAACTCGTTCAGAAAAGTCGTTCGGACAGTCGTTTAGGAAAATCGTTTGGACAGTTGTTCGGACAGTCGTTCAGGAAAATTGTTTGAACAGTCATTCGGGAAAACCATTCAGACAGTCGTTTGGGAAGGTCATTCAGATAGTCGTTCGGGAAAATCGTTCAGACAGTTGTTCAGGAAAGTCATTCAGACAGTCATTCGGGACAGTCATTCGGGACAGTCATTCGGACAGTCGTTCGGGAAAATTGTTTGGATAGTTGTTTAGGAAAGTTATTCAGACAGTCATTCGGGACAGTCATTCGAGAAGTCATTCGGGAAGGTCGTTCAGAAAAGTCATTAAGGAAGGTCGTTCAGGCAAGTCGTTTTGGAAGAACTCAGGCGAGGTCGTTCGAGCGACCCGGGCGAGGTCGTGTGGTGACCCGAGTGAGGTCGTATGGGCGAACCGGGTGAAGTCGTGTGGCGAATCGGGTGAAGGCATGTGGTGACTTGGGTGAACAAACTTGGGTGAACGGGTAGACATGTGGACGGGCGGCCATTTGCCTCATTGGTGGATTCACTCACACCTTTTACTGGTTTTCCTCATTCGGTAGTAATCAGGTAGTTTCTACCATGTTCGACCTCAATACATCTATTCGCATGATGTAGATATGTACCAACGAGGTTATTTTGAAGACCCTGGGTTAGGGTTATCTCACTCTTATATGGCATCCTTCCTGGGATGCATTGGAGTTATGTATCATTCATGTACTTTGAGGACTGTCTTAAGACACTTCTCTATTTTTCATGTGTCCATAGTCCTACTAATGTATACCATGACATAGATCCACATTGTATTTTCTAGTGGCTATGCTCTATTTGTTGAGTCACATAGATCCATTGTGAATTGTTTGTGGCCATGTCATAGCAGTACATCTCATGGATCCATAGTGTATTTTATGGCGGCCGTGTTTAGTATCTTCTTATGACTGAGCATGGGTATGCTTGCCTCGGGGATGTTATCAGCAGAGTTGAGATTTCAGCACTTGAGTTCCTCCAATCCAACTTCATAGTCTTGGCTTATTCCTCCCATTTTGAGCTTTGATTATTATTGCAATGCATTCTGACCATCAATTTCTCTTCTGACCTCATGCATTAGGGGGCATTTTTTATAACCTTATTTTCCACTCCATTATAGTGAGAGAAACCAATATCAACTTACCTCATTTGTTTAGCTAAAATGCATCCCATTTTCACCTTTTCTTTTACTTATGTGAGATTTATCACATGAAAAAAGGGTGGACTTACATAATTGAGCAATTTATCATAATTATTTTTCCAAAATATTATAATTATGAGATCATAATTATTTCATATTTGAGATAATCGATAAAAAGTTGATAATTGTGAAAAAGGTTTCTATAGTTTTCCATTCCGAGGGAGATCAACTTGACCCGCTTGTGTATGAGTTGACTAGTGGTCCATTATTGTAGAAGTTTCCTAACATATCAAGCCTATAGGTGTCTAGATATGTTCTCCTAGAGGATAGAATGAGCCTATATAATCTTACCAAGAGGAAAGAGGAAAATATCAAGTATCCAAACTATAGTGCGAGAGGTCTGTTGTATTGGGAGAGGAGATCATACTACAAGCTTGAGGAGAGGATATCCTTTGTTGGAAGGTATATAAATTTTGTACTATCATTTTGGATTAATAGATACATGTTTCTTCCCTACATTTACATGTTTGCAGTAGTTACATACATTGATTATATGATGTTTTGAGTTGACGATCTTCTGAGGAAGACACTTGTCATCCTTGAGTGTTTATGACCATGTGCAAGTGTTGAGATTGATTTTAGATAAAGAAAATCACTTGACTAGAGTGCGAGGATTATGCTTCAAATTCAAAATCCTTCACTGATCTACGATGAGGCTAGATGCACACTCTTTCCTTTATAGCATCTAGAACCATTTTCTTGCTACATCTATGAGCATTGGGTTTGGATTTGATTGTCTATGTATTAGCAATTTTTTCTCTTTTTGTCTGGTGATATTATTCAAGCACAACATCAAGGATCAATAGCTCCTTGCATGTAAATTTAATGTCAACAGGTAGATTTAGCAGATATAGGATTAGAGGCTCGCGATGTTCTTACACCTCAAGTTAAAAATCGTGAGCTATTTGAAAGATGAAGAGAACTAGAAAACAAAAAAAATAAAAAAGAGACATTAGATCCGATGATCTACAAGGGTGAAGGGTACTCTCTAGAGGAAGAATTAGTTACATTAACCAAAATCCCCCTCTACAAAAGAATTGTCCAACAACTTGGGGCCCACTACATTGGGCTTAGATTTAGTACTCCACTATTGTTAGGCCTAAAAGGACCTCAAAATCAAGAAGATGAGGAAAAGGACTGTAAGGAAATTGAAGAACTTGCATGCAAAAGGGCTACATCCATATCAACATGGAATGTTAGAAAAGTCAATAGAGGCATACATGAAGAATAGCAGGGTAAATAATATGAGTAGGTTTCTAAGAGGATGAGAAACAATTTTACTAAGTGCTATGATGGGCCTCCAAGTTAGATAAAAATTGAGGCCCATCTAACCTTTCCTAGGAACATTTAACCTTTCCTTCTACACCTAATAATGCATTTTTAAACTTTGATATGTTCTTAGGAAGGTTAGAGATAATTGCCATATATTGTGTTCCTAATTCATTTATTATGCAGGATATTAAGAATATTTGATACAGATAACAAGAATCTAGTATAGAAAAAAATAAGGGATCTGGTCCCTACTTCAAGATGACCAAAACTCGATTGGCTTAGAGAAGCCATTAGTCACCACTATAGCTACCATTCACAGGGAACTAGATCCCATTTTCTAGGATTTTTGGAGGGAAGTATTATCTTCAATGAGGCTTCCCCTCATCTATTTTTGTATAAATAAGAGGATTGAGTAGTCCATTGGGAAGAAATTTTGGGAGATTAGAGTGAGGAGTAATGAATTCTATTTCCCTATTATTTTTCAGTTATGTCATACTTCATGTATCAACACATTGTTTGATTAATGAAAAACACTCATTTGCTTCCAGTTTGATTTTTCTTTAAGGGGCCCAAGTCTCCTTGGGTTAGGGGCCAACCCATGTGCTTAGGTCCCCTTTTTTTATTTTTACTTTCCATGCATCAATTCAACTATATATATATATATATATATATATATATATATATATATATATATATATATATATATATATATATATATCTATATATCTACATATTTCTGCAATTTCGGTTCTTAATATTGCTTTTTGTAGGTTGATAAAATAGTTTGTTTATAAGTTATTTTCATGCATCTTATCTTAGTGAATTTAGCTATATTCTTTTTATAAAATTTAGTATTCTTACTTATGCACTACCTTTCTTAGATTATTTTCTTTTTACTTGTTGTCATATATTTTTACAATCTATTAGTAATAAATTCTTCTCTTCCAAATTTACAGGAAACTTCAAATTTCCATTTTTTTTTCATAAACCGATACATAATAAGCACCTAAGCTTGGAGAAGGATCATTTACCCTTCCATTACATTCCTTCACCTTATTCACCCATCAAACCACATTTTCACCTCATAAAACTACTCTCGACTATTTCTTGTAGAAAAACAAGGTCATCCTGTAGCAATATGAAGGTTACCTTAGAACACCTCCATATTTTCACCCAAAGCTTATTTATTATTCCTTAGCACATTACAATGCACATTAGGCCCTATAGATGGATTTTAGAGGCTTAGTGGCCCCTAGAAACTTTACCCTAATAGCTATAGAAAATAATGTGTTTTTTCAGTAATTAGGGTTTATTGTTTGAATGCCTTCTTTTAGCTATAAGTTGATTTATCATGTTTCATGGAATAGACTTGATATTTCTCCAAAATTCTTGAAATGACTTGCTTCAATTTCCTATAGTTAACATAGGTTTATTTCCTATCATTTACTTTCTTGTGAAACAAAGTAGTTTTATTTCTTGTCATTCACCTTTCTACAAATAGAGTAGGGTTACTTTTGTCATTTAATTTTCCACAAATAGAATAGGGTTGATTTTTGTTGTTTCCTTTCCTACAAGCTAGATTAGGTCTATTTATTTTCCCTTATTTTTCTAAGCATTTCCTATAGCCTAGATCAAATAAGCGTTGTCCATACAATTTAGCTTCTCTTTAGTTGCATCATATCAAGCAAACGAGAATGCATTGCATGATACACTGTCATACGGAAACAGTCGTTTGTGCGGACACAACTGACCTCCCTAGGAGTCTAAACTCTCTAGTGACAAACAAGACAAAATGAAGTGATCTTTCTCTAAATATACCTTTTAAAACATGAAAACTACAAGTGTTTAGGCTTACCTTATTCCAAAACGCTGTTGTTGTAGTCCGTCCTTGCCGATCCGGATGAGCTCCTCCTTCACATCAATTCCTGCAACCACAAACAATCAAACAATTACCAAGCACTTGAATTTAATATAATAAAACATATATTCAACATGCAGACCAAGGAACACATGAAATAACTCATTAACACAAGCTATTGAGAAAAATAAACCAGTTTGTATTAATAACGAAACAAAGAAACTCTTACAACCTGGCCTTGGTGTTGTGCAAGTTCCTCCCAGGGTCCATCAAGGGTTTTCCTCTACTTTGACAAAGCTCACCCACTTCCAAGTAGAATCAAGCAAAGACAATCTCTCCTCACAAGGTTCTAAATGGGAGTCCTAATTCCTGCAGCATTTACCCAAAGAAAATGTATAGCTTCAACCTCCCCTCCTTCTGGCCCAAGGTCTTTATTTATAGTGTTGTAAAGAGGTTATTCAGGTCCACCATCAATGGGATAATCCCCCTCCTTGGGTGGGATAGCTCCCTTATTGATGGGATAAGTTCCTCCTTAATAGGGATACATGAACCAACTGGAGGCGCATCCATTTCATCAAACCGACCTCTAGAAAGTTCTAGAAGTAACCACAAGTAACTTTTTTAAGATGAAACTCGCGCATTTTGCCTTTTACAGAAGGACGCACCTGTCCCTTAACATACAGAGCGTCCATGGACGCAACTTTTGTGAACATTGTGAGCGTCCCCGCAGGTAAGGCTAGAGAGAACCTGCGACCCCAGAGATAAACACATTTTTTACAAGACTTTCTCTCTTCTTTGAGTTTGAGATGGATAGCAGAGGCATAAGACTTGCCTAAGAGGGTAGCATGACTGTTGATTTGAGCCATACTAACTGTAAGTAGTCATGGTGACATTTTTTAGTGTAACAGATTGCCCCCTAAAGTGCGAAGCCTGGAATAGATTAGGGTTTTGTAATTCTAGGAAGGGTGAAGCGCTTTATCATTTCAAGGATTGTCTTGTGGATGACCTGGTTGGAACCTGCAATTTTCAACACAAAATACATGTATAAGATTATATCATCATTGAGGTAGGCATTCCCATACTCAGATTCAAAACTTTAACTAATGGACTAACTATTCTGATACAGGAATGATCTTGCAGTACATCATTTTTTATAGACTTTTGTAGACACAGTATGGACGCAGCCATCTGTTTATGATTAGTCTACATAGATAATGAATACAAAACTCCTCGCAGCCTGGATGGTAGAAACTAGATCCAGGGTCTTCACTTCTACTTCCCGAATTGGTACGATTCTAGCCATGTGATTAAATGATTTGATGTCGAACATGTTAGAAACCACTTGATTACCAGTCGATGATGTAAACTGTTAACAAGCGTGAGAGAGACCACCAGTAATGTCAATGGTTCTCAAAGTACCAAGCACAAGCCGTGAAATGTGAATAGATGTTTTGATGTCGAACACTTCACGGAATCCTTTGATCGAAAGTCAATGATGTAAACTGACGTCAAAGGCGAGAAACCTGCCATTGATGCATGCAGACTTCAAGGTACTGTCGATTCCTAAGTCATCTTTCTAGATAATGTGTCGATGTCGATAGAAAGCGACCCGTTGCAGGCAAGCCCGCAACACGAAATCATTGTTCAAGTTGAAGAAATGTTGCTGTAAGGACTGACTCAGGGATGGTCAAATGGACGACAAGTATTTTGCAGATGAAATTTTTGCTTGCAGACCTCTTGAACACATAACGACACGACAGATGGCTTGGTGACGAATAACTCAAAGTTAATCCCCGGAACCCGGTTAAAGACTTTCAAAGTGGTTTGGTCAACTGTGAGGTAAAAGATTTCCCAACCCAGGTGAATGAAAAGTGTCGTGTTCAAGAGTGGTAATAAAGTTTCTTTTGAGACAAAAGGTAACAAACAGGTTCATTCTTCTCTCTTTTCCCCCACCATTTCTGGCAAGTACCTCTTTATTTTTAACAAGCTTGAGGAGGATAACATATGCTTGATTATAAGCTCATCCTTCGGACGAGTCCAACCTAGTTTAAATTCGAACCCTAGGAAGGAGTGGTTCGTTCCTGTTTGTAATTGAACAGGTCCCTTACTGTAAAAGTTTAACGAGCCCAGTATAGGAGAAACTCGGCGTTTTTCATTTTTAGAGAGTCTGAAAAAACAAAAGGAGACTCCACGTTGAACTTTTTCGTACATTTGTGTCCCTCAAGCCCGAAAAAGTATAAAATAATACCTGGGGGAACCGCTTGATCTTGCGACCAAGGAGTACTTTCATAATAGTGTCGTTGACCTGAAAAGTAAAAAGTGATCAAGGACACGTCGTTTTATTTCCTTATCGAGTTTGAAACGACAAAAACCCGGCAATCTTTTCCTGATTTTGCGGTCAGAAAAGAGCTAAAAGGGGACCGTCTTTTAATTCCGTTTTAACGAGTGTAAAAGAAAAACTCGGCGATCTTTTCGTGTTTTAGGAGTCTGAAAAGGGCTTAAAAGAGAACTCCAAGGTTTCACTTTTTCGTAAGTTTTAACGAGTTCGAAAAAGGGATAAAAATGTACTCATGGTTTTCACTTTTTCGTAAGTTTTAACGAGTTCGAAAAAATGATAAAAATGTACTCATATGGCCGACTTTCAATTTAATTTACGAGTAGGAAAAGACGGAAAGAACTCGGCATTTTCATTTGTTTTACGAGAATGAAAGATAGCAAAATAATCTCGGTATTTTCATGAGTTTAACGAGTCTTGAAAATAACTAAAATTGACTCGAGATAGGTTTCATTTTTACAAAAGCTTGAAACAAAGAAAAACTATGCTTCAGAGTAGTTTCATTTTTTCACAAGCTCGAAACAGAGAGAAAACTGTGCTTGATGCCCCCTAAGCATGATTGCTAGAGCGCATGCCCCCCAGCTTCATTTCATTCAACCAGTTGGATGAAATGAAGGTTCATGAACGAGATCATTTAAAAGACTTTGACCTAAAACTGTAAGAAAATTATGCAAAACACCGAAACAACTAACCTAAATATACAACTTAACATTTACGAGATCTAGTCAATCTCTCGACTCAAGTAGAGGAGGATTTGTTTCATTTTTTAAACGAGCTTGACACAGGAAAAGAACTATGCTCGGATTCGGTTTCATGTTTACACAAGCTTGAAACGAAAAACTATGCTTGTTACAAGTTCACATGCCCCCGGCATAATGATGCAAATCAAGGTACATGCCCCCCAAGCTTCATTGCATTCAATGAGGTGGATGGAATGAAGCTTTACTTTCAAGATCTTGGAAAGAATTGTGGGAGTTGTTTCATTTTTTAGTGAGCTTGACACAAGACAAGGAACTATGCTCATAACTACTCTCTACAATCTACCTAACAAAAACTTAACTCTAAAAACCTTGATTCATTTTTTAACGAGCTTGACACAAGACAAGGAACTATGCTCTAAAATCCTTGATTCATTTTTTAATGAGCTTGACACAAGACAAGGAACTATGCTCATGACTACTCTCTACAATCTACCTACTTAACCTACCCTTGTTTCATTTTTTAACGAGCTTGACACAAGACAAGGAACTATGCTCAAAAAGTTCGCATGCCCCAAGTATAATGATGCAAAGCAAGGTACATGCCCCCCAGGCTTCATTGCATTCAACCGGCTGGATGAAATGAAGGTTTATTTTCAATATTTAACTTGAAAAGGGAGTTGTTTCATTTTTAAAGAGGTTGACACAAGAAAAGAACTATCCTCATACCTGATTCATTTTTTAACGAGGTTGACTCAGTAACAGGAACTATCCTCAAAATCCTTGTTTCATTTTTTAACGAGCTTGACACAAGATAAGGAACTATGCTCAAAGCTACTCTCTACAGTCTACCTACATAACCTAAAATCTACCTGATTCATTTTTTAATGAGGTTGACTCAGTAAAAGAACTGTCCTCATGCTAGCCTATTTCATTTTTTAACGAGGTTGATACAGGAAAAAACTATCCTCGTACACACTGATTCATTTTTTAACGAGGTTGACACAGTAAAAGGAACTTTCCTCACTACAGCCTATTTCATTTTTTAACGAGGTTGATACAGGAAAAAACTATCCTCGTAACAGCCTGTTTCATTTTTTAACGAGGTTGGTACAGGAAAAAACTATCCTCGCAACAGCCTGTTTCATTTTTTAACGAGGTTGGTACAGGAAAAAACTATCCTCGCACCATTGATCATGGCTTCCAATAGGAAGAAAGACATGTCAATGGACCCACCTTGATCATGGCTTCCAAGAGGTCTTCATCAGAAGGAAGAATACTTCTTTGGAAGGAACACATGTCAAGGGACTCAAAAGGGATAAGAACATCGTGTTCAAGTAATCCCATAGAGTTTTCCATCTCAATTACCGGATTTAAATCAACAGTGAGTGGCTCACTTACATCGGTAACTGAAATCATGGGACCGGTTGCCACATAATTAACCCGTGGCAGGGTAGATACCACTTTAGAATCAGGAACATTTAGGGGTGTCATATTATTGGTAGTTGAAAAAAGACTAGGGAACGAAAGCTGGTCTACAGTCACAATACTGCCATTGTGAGGGAAAGACATCACGCGAAAGAGTATCGATACGACAGCTTTCATTGCATAAACATAGTCTCGCCCAAGGAGTAAATTGAAATCCAAGGGACCTCGAACTACCATAAGATCAACACAAACAGTTTTACCTTCCAAGGTAATAGAAAACTTAGGAAGGATCCCTAAAGGTTCACTAATTGTTCTGTTAAAATCTTTCAAATTCTGCGTAATAGGCGCTAGCTGAGGGGAACCCAAAGCTTTCCAAACAATTGAGGATAAAATACTAACAGAAGCACCTTCATCTACCTGAGTACGATGTATGTCCCTACCACCAGCCTTGACAATGATTTGGAAAGGGATGGAGGAAGGAAGACGAGGTTCTGTCAGTCTATTCCAATCAAAGGAAAAGACCTCAGTACTTGGAGGGGGTTCTGTAGAAACAGGTGAAATGCCCCCCGGCATAGAAGAATCTGATGTAACAAGAAGAACATCAGCGGTATGAAATTTACTCTCGAAAAGGAGAGTGTGATCGACCGAATGTGAAATTGAATCGACCACTTGATCAACTAATGGATCATCAACCTGAGTGACATGAGTTTCACTCTCCAATGGGAGAATGTGATCGACTGTACTTGAATTTAGATCAATCACTCCGTCAGTTGACGGTAGGTTGGGAGAAAGTTTACGGTAACCAGTTGGAAATTCTTGCTGTGGAACAATAAGGTTTTCCAACAATGTTGAGGCTTCATCCATGTGAGGGCAAATGTGAGTTTGATGACTCCCTTTGCATAACTTACAAGGAAACCTAACTTTACCCTTTTTCCCAGGAACCTGACTATCACTGGTTGATGGATCAATGGAAAGTTGATGAGATTTTTCTGACCATACCTCCAAGACCTTTGGAATACCAGGACAATTGACAAGGAAGTGGTCACCCTTACAAAGCCTGCAAGGGTATTTGGGTTTACGATGCATGTCGGAATTTTCCTCAACACAACTAACACTTACAGCCATGGTTGGTTGGTTGACTTCTTTCTTATCTTGCTTCTTCTTCTTCTTCTTCTTCTTCCCTTTCTTCTTCTTCTTAGCCTCCTGGTTACTAACATCAAGGCTTTTACCAGGCGAAGAGGAAGAAATGGAGGAAGAAAGATTAGGCGAAGAAGGTAAAGGGTCAACAGAAGGTTGGTGATGTTGAGATGGTGAACTCTGTTGAGGTGAAGCATCCGGTTGAGATGGAACAATTGGAGTATTTTGGGCCAACGAAGTTGAAAATAACCATATCGGTAAACCTATTGTAAATCCAGGTAATGACAAAGTAGCCATATAAGGAGGACCAACATTTCCAAAGTAAGGAAAAGTACTAGGATTCTCATTAGGAGGGGTTCCTAGGTTGATAAATTCCGGAACATTTGCCATTATATTCAACTTCAGTGAATTTTATTAACAATTTAAAACTAAAATCAACAATTCACAATTCACACCTAACAATTAAAATTCACAATTCACACCTATGGTCTCTAAAAGTAAAAACAAACAAATTAACACGCGCTATCAAATCTAGGAGTCAAACCACACACAAACAGTAAGCTCTCCGGACCGAAAACACTAGTTGGTGATGAAGCCCAACCTCGCAGAATTCAGTACAGAAATGGCGGGTGGAACAGTTACCCCGGCAACCTGCTTAATGAATAGACCGGCACAAGTTCCTCCACTTTAACCGTCTCGAAGTGAAGTGAACCCCCCGGAAAATCCAAGTGAGTATAACCGACGTCTGCTCCAGGTACAGTGGGACCTTCCCTCCACCGTCACCTCGGTAGAACCCTAAAGATTATGGTCACTAAGGTCACCAACAGTAACAAATACACCTGGGGGAACAGTCTAAACTCCGACAGCACGCAAGGGCAGAGTAGCAAGCTCAATCCCCTTACCGGCTCCTTGACAACAATCCAAGGTTTACCGATAAGTGACCCCTGGCTCCTCGACAATGGTTAATCTGAGGTTTACCGTTTGTAATACGTAATGTCTGGCGTCGTTCCCAACGAGGGGGGAATGATCCCCTCACTGGTTCGGACACGAGCTCGTGCTTCTCCTTTAAGAGGAGCTTTCCCAGAGTGCAATTGAAACAATTGGATTTATTCTACTCAAGATAAACTATCTGTTTGGTTTTGTAGTCTTGGAGAGTTAAGTACTCACCTACTCCAAGACCCTAGCCTAAGCTATGTTGGTGTTTCAGAGCCCTAGAAATGTAAAAATTACTAGATGAATTTTAATTAAGCGCTGTGTTATTAAGGCTGTTATTACTCAAATGGGTAAATGGAGATGAAACCAATGGTGTTATGACCCGACTCAACTGAATGCAATCGAATATGATAATGCAATCCTTTCAATTCGATGAATCCTAACTAGAGTAAGGAGAGAGTTTCCATTCACTTCCAATAATGCAAAAAATTGATCATTAAGAGAAAATTTAACAAATTCTCTAATGCACTAATTTCATCAAGAAAAACTAATGCAAATCAATTCCAAACCAATTTTTATTTTTATTTTTGTGTAAATTCAAATCAAAGAAAGCTGATCTAAATCTACGATTGGTTTTTCAGAATGTAAACTATGCAATTGTAATCTATGCACAATTCACATGAAAAGTATGCAAATGTAATCTATGCACATTTTTCGTTCATATTCTGAAACTGAGAATTCTAATTATGCAAATGTGATCTATGCAAGAGAATTCTCAAACACAAGATGATTCTAATGTAATCTAAGAACCAATCAAGTGCAAGTCGAGAAAATTGGGTGAGAGTTCCAAAGATCAAAACATAAAAACACTCAAAGGCGATTAACACTCATACACAATTTAGCCCCCCCCCGGCGAATGAGGGGGAAATTTTTTTGCAAAAACAAAAGCAAAAAGATGCAAAATTGTGAAAAGACTGAGAGAAACCTCCAAGTAATGACCAAAGGAAATCAAATTAAGAATTTCTCAAAAAAGAGACTCAAAACACCCAATTGATGAAAGCTAAAAGCAGGAATGCTAATGAAACAAGTTCAGGTGAAAATTTTTGACAGGGTACTAAAGGATCTGGGCAGAAAACACTAAGAAAAACCAAAATCTAAAAGCAATTAAAGCAAAAATAGAGTTTTCCTAAATTTTTACAGGAAGACGCAGGCAACCCGTTAGAACAGGTGCGGGCCCGCTCTGTGCAAACGGCAACAGCGCGTCCAAAGACGCACTGTGCAGTACTCAGAGGGTGCGTCCTTCTGGAAAAGTTAAGAAAAACCAAATCTAACCAAATCTAAAGCTAAGCCACCCAAATACTAATTCTCACAGTCAAAAACCAGAAAATAAAAATGATTTTCTCAGAGCAAAGTTCACACAAAGGAAAAGACTTTCACATTAATGGCTTCCCCAGCGGAGTCGCCAATTTGTCATACGGAAACAGTCGTTTGTGCGGACACAACTGACCTCCCTAGGAGTCTAAACTCTCTAGCGACAAACAAGACAAAATGGAGTGATCTTTCTCTAAATATACCTTTTAAAACATGAAAACTACAAGTGTTTAGGCTTACCTTATTCCAAAACGCTGTTGTTGTAGTCCGTCCTTGCCGATCCGGATGAGCTCCTCCTTCACATCAATTCCTGCAACCACAAACAATCAAACAATTACCAAGCACTTGCATTTCATATAATAAAACATATATTCAACATGCAGACCAAGGAACACATGAAATAACTCATTAACACAAGCTATTGAGAAAAATAAACCAGTTTGTATTAATAACGAAACAAAGAAACTCTTACAACCTGGCCTTGGTGTTGTGCAAGTTCCTCCCAGGGTCCATCAAGGGTTTTCCTCTACTTTGACAAAGCTCACCCACTTCCAAGTAGAATCAAGCAAAGACAATCTCTCCTCACAAGGTTCTAAATGGGAGTCCTAATTCCTGCAGCATTTACCCAAAGAAAATGTATAGCTTCAACCTCCCCTCCTTCTGGCCCAAGGTCTTTATTTATAGTGCTGTAAAGAGGTTATTCAGGTCCACCATCAATGGGATAATCCCCCTCCTTGGGTGGGATAGCTCCCTTATTGATGGGATAAGTTCCTCCTTAATAGGGATACATGAACCAACTGGAGGCGCATCCATTTCATCAAACCGACCTCTAGAAAGTTCTAGAAGTAACCACAAGTAACTTTTTTAAGATGAAACTCGCACATTTTGCCTTTTACAGAAGGACGCACCTGTCCCTTAACATACAGAGCATCCATGGACGCAACTTTTGTGAACATTGTGAGTGTCCCCGCAGGTAAGGCTAGAGAGAACCTGCGACCCCAGAGATAAACACATTTTTTACAAGACTTTCTCTCTTCTTTGAGTTTGAGATGGATAGCAGAGGCATAAGACTTGCCTAAGAGGGTAGCATGACTGTTGATTTGAGCCATACTAACTGTAAGTAGTCATGGTGACATTTTTTAGTGTAACATACACATATAGTGCCAACACCTATTAATTTTGTACGAACCTTGAGTTGATAATTAAAGTTGAGACCCTCAAGAGATTCATCATTCTTGTTGCAATATTGAGGACCATCAATGGCCATCAAGCAAATAAAAGGATTGGACATAGAGTGAAGCAAGAATTATGAAGAGGGGATGTAGATTTGGACATGGCTACTAGAGAGATAAACACTAAAAGAAGTGGTGTAGAAGATCTAAATAGCGTAGGAGAAGGAACAAAGGCTCAAAGGAAATTTGGACAAATTATTGTTGAATGAGTGTATGGAAAAAATATTAGATAATTCACATCTAACTAAGAAGATCAATCTTATGAGAGTCAACCAATGGAACCTAACAAAAAAAATGTAGATATTGCAGGATGAAGCCATGAAGGTCACATATGAGATTGGGACAACGTATCAAGTAGTTAAAAAGTAATTTAGGATGGGGAAGCAAAATATGAATACCCCTATCATAGTGGATATTGCAGAAAATATTTTGGCGCAAGCAAAGGAATTCAAGGAAAAGGTGGAAACTATGAAGAAAACATTCCAAAAAGTTTATGCGATAATTAAGGAGATAATGTCCTTAATAGAAAAATAAAAATACTAAGCGGTTTGAGGATGAACCACAGGTGATTTTTGGATGCCTATTGGAGCAGTAGTTATGGGGTAGTAATTTTTGTGATATGCATAGAGGAGAATCACGCATAATGGTACTATGTTGAAATTCCAATCGAGGGATAGAGCATGGAAGTGCATAAATAAGAAAATTTGCTGGGTTAAAGTTGTATGTAAAACCAATAGTAATACTAATCCATCATAATGTTTACCCACCCATAGAGAAAATGGGTTTTTGGTCATCTTACACCTAAATGTAAAACTATAAATAGATAAAGGTTGAGGGGTAAAGGACACCTATGAACATACTTCCTATATATGTTTTTGATGCATAGTCTCATGCTGTAATGATGATTTAATAATATGGTGACTTTTGATGGAAGCGATTTTTTAATGTGGTTCATAAAGTCCACTGGGTGGCTGATAAATCCAAGTATATCAACCTAAAGGGAACTACCCACTGTCAAAACTAGCAAGGCCTAACGCCAAGGGCGTTGAGGAGATTTGACCCCTAACCTCCCTATAGATGAGGTACTTAGAAACATGAACTTGACCAATTGAGATGTACCTTGGAGATATTATGATGCAAGTGATTTTCATAGAAAAATTGTCATATTAATAAAACGATAAGTTTTCGTCTGAATTTGTGTATTTTGCATACTTTTATGATGTATTGTCTATTTTTTGTATTATTGTTATTTTAAATATATAAATGATAGGTTTAATACATAGAATAGGGGTATACCTTATTTCCATTTATAAATGGTAATAAGTAATAATATATTGAATCCAATCATGTCAGCGTAAGGTATCCATCTCCTTCATCACTATAGAATTATTTAGGTTCCTGCAGTCCCCCATAGATGCCTCAGGTGAGACTTCACCTACTTTTAGGTTTTATAGAAAGGTCCAGTGTTTGAATGGGTTTTGTTGGTCAGCATAAGGCATCCATATCCTTCATCATTGTAGAATTGTCCAGGTTCTTGCAATGCCCCATAGATGCCTTGGATGAGACTTCACCTGCTTGTAAGTGTTTCCAAGTGATAATATTTGAAGGGGTTTTTTTTGGCTATTTCACATTAAACTCGGGTCTGTCCCTTGCCACTAATATGAATCAATCAAGAAAAAGAGTATTAATTTGTGTTGTCTTCAATAATCAACATGATTAATCAAACCTGAACTAACAAATCAATTGTAAAGAACACACATCCATCAATTTGTTATGTAATAAAACAAGACAAGGGTCAATATATCAATGTGCTTACAATAAAAAAAATATTGTATGCTATTTGTATATGGAACATAATCATACAACTAAAATATGGAGTCCTAAGGACAAATAAAATTCGTATTACCTTGATTCACACAATGGTTACAGTGAAGAGATTTCACAAAGCTTAAATCCATGCAACAAACATTATGTAATCAATGTATTGATAAGAAAAAAATGTTTTAAATAAATGGAACATGGTATATGTGCAAGCTATAACAAAACACACCAGGCTACGTATTATAAAAATTGATAAATGGGGAAACACATTGGGTTCGTGGGCCATTTCCAATCTAGTAGTGTTTCCTATAAACAAACTTAACTTGGACCAAGATATTGCACAAGACATGAATCCAAAAATCAACAAAATTATTTCATTATGAATATCCATAGATTACATAATATAGAGTGCAAGAGTGACCCTGGTGGTTGTAATATAGATTTACATGATGAAATTATATCCCTATTCCCATTTTTCATCAACAAAGCCCAAAGTTGAAGCTCTTCTTTTATACAACCAACCTAGATGCATTTAACTTTGTATCTATCATGCTCCAAGAGGGATCAATCCCTCGAGGTGAAGACCTTATTTTTGGAGTGTAGAATTTGAGGAAATTTTTACACCTCAATGGATTTGATCCCTCTCGGCACATGATAGATCTAGATTTATATGGATCTAGGTTGGTTCTAATTGAGGGCAATAATGGCACATTTTTAGATAAAAGTCATACTTTGAAATTTACATTATGTTTTCTTTGTTTGAAATGACTATATCATTCTCTTCTTTAATTTGGTTTTTTTTTGCTTGCCTTGAATGGTTTGTGTTGGAAATTTGATAGTGTATGGGTGGTTATGTAAGTGTTGCCATTGATGTCAAACAAGGGTTAGCATGATGATTGTGTGTTTGGGAGGAATCCCATGTAGCTGCTGTTACAGGGTAAAGTGTCTACTCAGAACTGCTTATCCCACTAAGGTGTGATAGCTGCCTTAGAAACAAACAAAGTAAAGCTACTTTCATTTGTCCTTTATGAAGTATATATAGAGAAGAACAAAGAATACCAACCTCTGTCTTGCGCTAATCTCCTGGTTCAATTCCTCTCTTCCCTGATAGTCTTTCACTACTTGTTCCCTTGCACGCCCAGCTTCACAGAGTACCTGTAAGATCACAGTAGCATAGCACTATACAAGAACATGGATCTATAATCATAAACAATCTAGGATCAGATGTAAATTGACCATACAAATGCAGCAAATATAAATGACACAAGAGTATGGAGGAAAACTTGAATAGCTTTTATTGATAAACAAGAAAGAGCCAATGGGAGTTACAACCAGTTGTTCTAACCCATCATCATCCTCTCAGCAAGGAAGCCCCTCTTCACCTCATACAAAGCTTAGATCACCCAACAATCTGATGTTTGTCTCAAGAAACCAACAACAATTCCTTACAATATGCAAAATTCTAGCCTCTGGATCTCTGGGATGAGGGATCCATATATAGATATTTGTAAGGGAGATGAGTCAGCTTGTGATTTGATTAGTGTCTTCCCTCTGACAGTTCTTGCTTCCACTTGGAGATTGATAATCTCTTACTCATCCTTGGTCGAATTCAGAGAAGCAAGTGTCACAGGAGAAGTTTCTGGAAGCTTCCACTACCTCTCCACCTCGCGGAATGACACTGCCATTTGTCATTTCTCGCCCATCGCACCCCATAGAAGGGATTTTTGAAATGCAACGCACCCACACAGTGTGTTTAGGTGAGATGCAACGCACTTTGCCTATGGAGCAGCTGAAATGATCCTGTTTTGACTAATTCTGAGCAGTTTTTCATGGAGAACTTCTGGGAGAAGCTGTAATCAGTTGACCTTGTTCCTTTAGGGGTTAGAACAACACTTTTAGGGACTTAGGAGCCCTTGGTTTATGGAAATTTTATGCTTGGGGTTGCAGTGTCCAAAAATGTCTATAATAGTTGCCCCCTAAAACATGAGGTCGTTAATCTTTTGATGTCGGGTGGAATGCTTTATTATGAGGATCCGAAGTTCTTTCAAGCTGGGAGGAGACCTGTAATAAGATACAATACAATACATTATCTTCATAATATTTTCATGATCTAGCTGAGGCAGGAATTCCCATGCTCAGCTTTATAAATTCATTTTCATGTACATAGGACAGACAATCGTCTGAGTGTAGACTGATGATTCTGGTAGAGCCATCATCCCTTTGATTGGATGATTATCTGTGCAGCAATGATGTACATTTAATGTCTTTATTTCCCTGAATATATATCGCAGCCCGGATGGATGAAACTAGATCCAGGGTCTTCAATCTCATTCGATCTTCACTCAAAGTACAAGTCTATCCATGTGAGAGATGTTCTGGAGTCGAACATGGAAATACATCGCCTGATTACCAGCCAATGATGTAAGCTGTTAACAGGCGCGAGAGAAATCACTGATAATGATAATGACCCTCAAGGTACTGCAGTACAATGCATGTGGTGTGAATAAAGGACTTGGCATCGAACACCACGCAAAATCTTTCGGTCGAAGGCCATTGATGTAAACCTGTCGTCGGAAGTGAGAAACTTGCCATTGAGGCATGAAAGCTTCAAAGTACTGAATGGGGTGTTCCTAGATCGACTTCTTGGATAATGAGTTGATGTCGACAAGAAGCGATCCATCACAGGAGGGCCTTAATGAATCCCACATCAATGACATGGAATGGAGCAAATGATTTTAATGGAGGTGAAAACGATCTGGTGATATAAGGTTCAGGGTGGCGGTCATGAAAGAATGGAGTGTAAATGTATTGTAGCGGGTGAGACACAGGTGAATTCTCTGAATGAATTCTCTTGAACATATCGGCGACACTGACGTGATGGATTGGTAGTATTAACCCCAAATGTGGATGGTATGATGGGACCATGGAGATGTGACCGGTGAATGAAACAACCCAACCCGACTTGGATGCGGAGTGAAAGTGTCATGTTCAAGAGCGACTTGCTACCAACAAAGTTTCTTCAAGTTTTCTTCCCAATTTTTCCCCAGTCATTGCTGACCAGTACCTCTTTATTTTTGTCAAGCTTGAGGAGGATAACATATGCTTGTTCTATAATTTTCCCTGCGGGAAAACCCATCGCTATGTTTTAACGAGCCTAGCGATAGTGAAACTTGTTCTCGTCTATAGACAAGTTTGTCGCTATTAAAATTTAACGAGTTTAACGACAAAGATAACTCGGTCCTTTTCAATTTTAGAGAGTCTGAAAAGGAACGTAAAGGAAACTCCAAAATTCCTTTTTCTTCATCTAATCCCTTAAGTCCAAAAAAGTATAAAACAATACAGAAGGGATGAATTCTCGATCCTTTCCAAAAAGATTAAAATTTATAGGAGGGATAGCACTTCCGGTCCCTTTAACGAGCTGGAGAGGCCAATGGCTCAGAAATCTTTTCATATTTTACAAGTCAATTGAAAAGAGCTTAAAGGAGACTCGTCTTTTCAGGAACGAGTGACAAAATGGGTAGCAGCTGATTCCAGGTAAGGTTTGGAATTTTCCGATCACGGAAGTGTTACAAGGATGGCTAACATGATCATTATTCGCAGCTATTCTCAAAATGGGTAAACAATCAAATGGAGGTGAATGATCGGCCAATGTAAAAGCGGAGGTGATGGTGCAAACACGACCAAGGCTTTAAAGGCTGAAGTATTACATTCACGATGGTTATTTACCATAAATTGGTTCATTTTTTAATGAGCTTAAACTTTGGAGGAACATGTGCTCATTGCTTATGTTTATTTTTTAACGAGCATGAAGTCCGCGCTAAAACTGCTCGATTAATCCAGTCATATAATAAGAATGTCTCATATATAAAAACGGCAATTTTTAGAGTTTTGCCCCACATACTTCCTTTATGCAAGTTAGGAAATGACCAATCCTACGAGTTTAAAGGGTTAGAGGACCTACAAATTTAAAAAAAAAAATAGTCGCTCTTCGCTTGCACGCCAAAAGGTTTGCATGCCCCCAGGTATAAAACGGAGTTTCAAGGTCACCCTTCAAATCACCAAAAAAACATTTGTTTTATCAGGAAAGGTATACCTCTTATAGGTTACCAAAGATTGTTCTATTCACGGAGTAAACAAAACACTTCTTCGGCGATGTTTATCAAAATAAACAAAGGTGAGTGGCAATGCCTGCCAACCCACATAACTTTGACAAGAGAATCTTATTCCAAAATAACCCCCTCTTCTAATCACGGACGGGATTACAGACTAGTCATATTCTCTCGTGGAAACCTACCCTATACCCGAAGTTTTCCTGCTGAAGCAAACCAGGATGCATGCCCCCTGGGTTTCAGTCATGTCCCTCGAATCACTCGCGCTCATCAGGCGGATGGACTGGAGATTGATGAGACATTCCTTGTGTGAAAAGACCATTCAGGGATGGTATATGACTATTTGCTCTGTGTGATCCGGGAAATGAAAGCTGGTCCACGAGCTTGACCACTCTTCCTTCGTGCGCAAAACACATTACTCTAAAGAGTGAGGAGACAATCTCTCCCATGCAATAAATATAGTCTCATCCAAGGAGTAGATTATAATCCAGGGGTCCTTGAATTACCATTACGTTCATTTGAATGGTTTTCCCTCTCAATGTTATGGGTACATTGGGAAGGATCCTTAACGGTCGACTGGTTCCTTTGTCAAAGCCTGTTAGATTTCTCATCTCAAGCAAAAGCGATGGTGAACCAAGTGCTTTCCAAGCAGTCAAGGAAAGGATACCCACAGAAGCCCCTTCATCTATGATGGTATCGGCCATAACCATTCTATATATTTGAACAATGATGCGAAATGATACACTAGCTAGTAAACGGGGTCTACCTAATTGATTCCAGTCAAAGGAGACAACTAGGTTGCTTGGAGGTGGGACTGAATAGACGGCCGGGTACGAATCTGATGAACTTCCTTCCTGCGGTAAAGGAACGGGTAAATTTCCCCCATGTTCATCGGAGTCTGTGCTTACGAAAAGAATTTGGACGGTGTCATCCTTGTTCTCTTCGGTGATTGTATCATCTGAAGATGGAACCTCTGAAGGCAAGACCGGGTCAACTGCCGCCTTGACCTTTTGACTTTCATCTGGTATGGGTTCAGATGGTTTGTCTTCAATGATAGATTCTTTAGCGACCACCTAAGCAGGCCAGCCGGATTTTCAACTAGTGACGAACTCGGTGAGAGTTTTTTATATCCAGGAGGAAGTCGTAACGGTGAAACCGGACGATCATCCAAAACTCTTTTAGCTTCGTCTAAGAAGGGACAACAGTGGACGGCATGATCTCCTTCGCACAGTTTTGAAGGAAATCTATACTTTCCTTTTTGTCTTGGGGCTTCACTTTCACTAGTCGACGGTGTGTTTTCAACATGATCATCAAAGGTTGACGACACCGGGTTGTGCAAACGAGGAGACCAGTCCCTTAAGATCCGAGGGATTCAAGGACAATCTCTGTGATAGTGGTCTCCTTTGCAAATGACACATGGTGATTTAGGCCTGGTTGGTGCAGTGTGTGGATTTTCGCTAGCCGATTCTTGGTTGCCCCCTTTCGCTTTTGGCTCCTTCTTCTTCTTCTCTTTCTTCTTCTTTTCCTTCTTCTTCTCGGGTACTTGGATTTTGGCTTTACCAGCCCCATCAAGCGAATAGGAAGGAGGAGAGGAAGAATTGGAGGAAGTAGAAGGTTGGTGGGTAACTCTGGAATCGTCTAGTTGCTGACTCGATTGTTCAGGAATTGCATTGTTCTGAACGACAGAGGTTGAGAAGAGCCATACAGGCAAGCCGATTGTCAGTCCTGGAAGCAACAATGTGGCCATATGGGGTGCACCAACATCTCCCCAAAAGGAGAAGGGACTAGGATTTCCCCCAAGGGTAATTCCTTGGTTGGTGGATTCCATTTTCTCAACCCAAGATCAATGTAGGAAAGGGTGATGAATATTCCATTTAAAATAAATTTTAGACGCTTTGACACAACTTGTTTTTTCAATTTTTAAGATTCGAGAAAAAACGAAAGATGACTCTAGTCACCTTCGATCTTTAATGAGCCTGAAGTGATAAGTGCTCAGATGGACCTTTTCTGTTAAAGAGTCTGAAAAGGAATGAAAGGGATTGCTCTGGAAATCTAGGTAGAGGGATTACCAAACCAATTGCAAAATTGCAGAATACTTTTTACGGTACGGCAGTCAATCTTCCCAAATGTTGTGTTCGGTGCATTGCGATCGATAGGGCGGCAGACACGGCTTCCTATGGATAAAGGATTAAGCCTATCGTGGTCTCCCAAAATATACGCGACGGTACGTGGGAGCACAAGTCCGTACTAGCACTTATCATCTCAAAGTGGAGGAATCACCCAACCATCAGTGAGAACAACAGTTACCAGACTTTACGACGCTGGAATACGTCTCTAGCCTAGACTTCTAAATGTTGTGCGTTAGGTTCCAAAGTGTTGTTAGATTCATTGAATTTATTTTATAGTTGATCTTGTTTATGAAGTTTGCCTTTCAGGTTCACCGCGAGATGTAATATAATTCCTAAAATGTAATCTAAGATGATAAACAATCTTTTTATCTTCTTTTTGCAATGAAAATCCTAGCTACTAAGGAAAGAAAGACAGAATTCTTTCACAAAGAGCAAAGAGCACACTCTAAATGCACTTTCCTAAATCAAACCAATTAGACTGTCTAAATGCAAATGCACATGCATGTATTTGTTTTCGACTTTCTTAGTATATGGATGATAAAAAGAAAGTTGATGCACAAATCTGAATTTCTTTTCAAGCGACAATTATCAAAAAGTTTCTTTTCGAAATAAAAAATGGAGGCAATCACAACACCTTACAATTTTGAAATGAATACTTGTTTTCGACACTAGAAAAATTACAAATTCAGACCAAAAACAATAGTAACAGGATAATCGACTATCTACAGCAATCAAACTCTTTCCTATGGCTGAAAACGACACTTGCGACGCTTTCAAATCAAAGGATGATAATACGATTACGTTACTTTTGCAAAGGAGAACTGAAAATGACTCAACAAACACACAAAAACATTTACAGTTCTTTTGTACAAAGGAGGTGGAATAACAGTAAGGAAAAGGGGTTTCAAACAGAGATATACTGATCACAGGAAGCAAAATTCATGAATAGAACTGGAAAGAATGAATCACAGAAACCAAAATTGCATAATGCCTAGTCTGATCAGCGCACCTGTAACACAGGGAATTTGAAATGCAGTGCACCTACTACACTCGGGAAGTGCGTTGAATTTCAGATTCTCAGAACAGTACCTGCGCTGGGCCAGAGACGAGACTTTGCTTGGGTTCCGGGTCATAGTTTGCAGTTCATTTCATGGGTTTTGGCCGAGCAAAAGGTAATCAGTAATGCAACAATCAGGGGCAGATCTAAGGAGGATCTAAGAGCTATCACAAGGGCAATCAGAGAGTTTGAGTTGTTTAAATCATAAACAGATCCCGGAGATTGACTGAAGCGGCATTTATCTACTTTGCATTTGCATAGCAAATGCAGTTCGAAAGCTACCTGGCTCGACTTCAGGCTCTGTCTGTAAGTTTATGAAATAGACAATAAGGAAGATAAAAAAACAAACTAATTCGTCCCCAGCGGAGTCGCCATTTGTTATAGGGAAAAGTGTCTACTCAGAACTGCTTATCCCACTAAGGTGTGATAGCTACCTTAGAAACAAACAAAGTAAAGCTACTTTCATTTTTCCTTTATGAAGTATAGATAGAGAAGAACAAAGAAGACCAGCCTCTGTCTTGCGCTAATCTCCTGGTTCAATTCCTCTCTTCCCTGATAGTCTTTCGCTACTTGTTCCCTTGCACGCCCAGCTTCACAGAGTACCTTTAAGATCACAGTAGCATAGCACTATACAAGAACATGGATCTATAATCATAAACAATCTAGGATCAGATGTAAATTGACCATACAAATGCAGCAAATATAAATGACACAAGAGCATGGAGGAAAACTTGAATAGCTTTTATTGATAAACAAGAAAGAGCCAAGGGGAGTTACAACCAGTTGTTCTGAGCCAGCATCATCCTCTCAGCAAGGAAGCCCCTCTTCACCTCATACAAAGCTTAGATCACCCAACAATCTAATGTTTGTCTCAAGAAACCAACACTAATTCCTTACAATATGCAAAATTCCAGCCTCTGGATCTCTGGGATGAGGGATCCATATATAGATATCTGTAAGGGAGATGAGTCAGCTTGTGATTTGATTAGTGTCTTCCCTCTGATAGTTATTGCTTCCACTTGGAGATTGATAATCTCTTACTCATCCTTGGTCAAATTCAGAGAGGCAAGTGTCACAGGAGAAGTTTCTAGAAGCTTCCACGGCCTCTCCACTTCGTGGAATGACACTTCCATTTGTCATTTCTCACCCATCGCACCCCATAGAAGGGATTTTTGAAATGCAACGCACCCACACAGTGTGTTTAGGTGAGATGCAACGCACTTTGCCTATGGAGCAGCTGAAATGATCCTATTTTGACTAATTCTGAGCAGTTTTTCATGGAGAACTTCTGGGAGAAGCTGTAATCAGTTGACCTTGTTCCTTTAGGGGTTAGAACAACACTTTTAGGGACTTAGGAGCCCTCGGTTTATGGACATTTTATGCTTGGGGTTGCAGTGCCCAAAAATGTCTATAACAGCTGCAGGCTTCTTATAGAGAATCATCATAGTAGAAATCTTACTAAAGAATCCATAACATAATGATTAGGTGTTTGGAAGGAATCCCATGGTAGTTGCAGGCTTCTTGTAGAAAATCATCACAGTAGCAGGCTTATTAAAGAAGCCATAAAATGATCATTATGGTGGTTGTGATTTCAGCTGTCCAAAGAGTCAATGAGAAGAAATGTTTGTAGTCATCTTCCATGCAGTTGAAGGACTCAAAGCCTACATCAGACCCTATCCATTGGAAATAACTCTTAACAATCTTTCCAACGATATGCAGAAGTCCAAGAATGGCTCCTGGATCAAAATTTATGGCCTGCTAAAGTTCAGGGACTTGAATTCCTAAGAAGGTTGGGATATTGGAGATCATCACATCAACATATCGACAATCGGAGATCGGGATGTTTTCGTATCAGCATAATCAACAATATCAGCAATTAGATATCAAGACATCTACATATTTCCATAATCGGTGCAACAATCGGAGGTTGGATGAAATCGAAACCCCAGAGATCGGACTATCGAAACTTCTTCAAGTGAGTGAACCGCATAAAGTTGCCATATCAATAAGTACCGATAAGTTTTTAAAAGCATTGAGGTTTTCCAAAAGAAGAATAACAAAGGTTTTCAGTACAAAACCAAGGATGACAGGTCCTCTCCTCTCTCCTCTAGCAACACATCGCAACATATGATTGGATCTGATAAGTTATAATGGCAGCTCATGTCAGCATGACGTGGTAGTATGAATGGACACGTGGAAGGCATATTTAATTGTATTGGGTAGGCTAATGGACCAGGACCAGGTGACACGTGTCACCTCTATGGAGTCGCCACGTGGAGGCGATGACATCACATCGGAGCTCAGAAATCAGAGGATTAAGATATCGAAACTCTAGTGAAATTGAAATTTTGAAAAGTTTTGATATAGAAGGCTTTTGATATTAAGCTAGCACATGGTCGTAAGAGCTCAATTAACCAAGGGTGGAGAGCTATTAACAAAGGGAGAATGGACCCCAGTAAAGTCTGAAGGCTTAGCACCTTAATGCTAAGCGACAGGTCACAGCTGAAGTCCTATGATGAGAAGGACTATGAGGGCTAAGAAAAAGGAGCTTGACAATCAGAGGATTAGAATATCGAAACTCTGCACCACTGTGAAGATTGCGATAAGGAATTGTTGCATTATCAAATCACTCTGATAAGGAAGTACAGAGCTTTAAAGAATGTATGAGCTGACATCTGTGATATTGAATGAAGTCACAAAGGATTTGGTAATTTAAAGGGTTAATTTTGTGGAATACTTTGCAACAAGAAATAGAGGACAACATTGGCAGCATAAATTAATTCAAGTGCTTGAACGTAGAAATCGACTGCTTTGTGTCCATGAATGATTTTGGTAAATAAGAGTAGAATGATCACCTTCATGGACTATCAAGATCTATGAAATGATAAATAATCATGGGACTCTTGAAGGAGTGTGTAGGTCATATGAGAATTAATTTCTCAGTACAGGAGCTTTGTGCAGATAGACTACAAAGAACTATGAGGACCATCTCTTCTTTGGGCATTCTAACAATAAAATATCAGAAGATGTAAGAAAGGAAAGTGAAGCCATGCCTAATTACATATTAGTAGCTATAGGATAGTGTGGAGAGACTCCCATGTGTAGTGTGCCTCATTAGAACAAAACCATCTCCAGCAACAGAAAAGATGGGGAAGTGAGTAATGTTGTTAGATCGTGCATCGAAGCAACGAGGTTGAAGCTCTTGAGTGGATACAGTGTAATATTGTGGCAAGAGCAGCCTGAGGACTGTGTGAATAATTTCAAGGTTAGTGTTGAATTGCAGTCAGTGAAGAGCCCTCGATGATGAAGGCAGAGCATAGAGGAGGTGTTGTGGTTGCCATGAGCAACGAGAAGAGATCTACTGCAAGTGAGCACAAAAGGAAGAGTGTAGAAGTTAAATCTATGAACAACCTTTGTTTCGTATTTTACTTGAAAAATTTTATGACTCTGTTTTCAGTTTGAAAATTGTATGAAATAGTAGAACATTGGCAAGTGTAGGTTGGCACCTGCAAACTAAAGAGGTTGGTGCCTCTTGGAAAGTTGGTTCTTGCTAACCGAAGGGGGTCGATGCCTCCTACGAGTGGGTGCTCACAAATAAATAGATGTAATTAAGTGGTTGCTTAATTTACATCATAAACAAACAACAATTTGGTGGTTTTTTCCCTCTTGGTTTCCACGTGAAAAACATTGTGTCAAATGTGTGTTGCTCATGTGATTGCTTCTTGAATACGTGTGTTTGAAATATTGTTGGTTCATTGTTTTGTGAATGAATTCTATAACAATTTAAAGCACATAAAAAGGGATTGTAAGCATAATAAGGAAAATAAAAAAAGAGTTTCTTAATTACTGATTCACCCCCCTCCCCCCACCCTCTCAGCAATTCCTTATTTCAACAATTGGTATTAGAGCAGAGGTTCCTTCAGCAACAGTTTAAACACTGGAAGGTAGATCTATAAGGAATTTTGTGTAGGCAAGAGAGTCAAGAGGCTTACTCAAGTAGAATACTAGTCTTGATGGGACTAACTATGCTTTTTTGAAAGTGATAATGGAAGCATATCTTATGTCCCTGGGAGTAGATGTTTGGACTTCAGTACTAGTAGACTACAATGTCCCTAATATTCCTGCCATTGATGCAGATGGTAAAAAATTAGATGGAAACAATGCTAAAGCCAAGAATGACATTCTCTTTGTTCTTAGTCAATCTGAAAGTTATGCATTGTCAATCTACTAAGGAAGTATGGGTAAAGCTTAACCAGAGTCATGAAGGAGATGAAAAATTCAAGTGAAACTTCAGACCTTCAAAATGAGCTTTAAATCCTGAGAATGAATGAAAATGAAAGCATAGTAGAATAATTACTCAGAGTTGATGAAGTGACTAATATGATTAGAGGACTTGGTGAAGAATTCAAGGAAGAGATGATTGTTCAAAAAATATTAAGATATTTTCCCATGATATTTAATGCCAAGATCTAAGATATTGAGGAAATGGCTAACTTAAAGGATATCAAGATGGATAAGTTGCATGGTACTCTCACAACCTATGAGATGAGAGTAGGAATAGAAAAATATGAACCAAAGGAAGCAGCGTTTAATGTATACAGAAAGGGAAAGGACCACAAATATCATCAAGACTTCTCCAGCTGTGAATCTGATCGAGAGTTGGCTCAACTAGCCAAAAGACAGAAGCGTGGCTCAGGAGAATATAAAGGAAAGTTTCCCTTTAAGTGTTTTGATTGTGGAAGAGTTGGACATTTCTCTTCCAAATTCCCTTAAAAATAAAAGGTTGAAAGGGAAGAGGATCTAAAATTTGGAAACAAATCTCAAGCACATCAGAAGATAAATCTCTATAAGAAGAAGGGGTTCTACTCCAAAGAGGTTATCTTAGCACCAGAGTCATATTGTGAAGACTCATCAAAGAATAATTTAGATAAGTATCTTCTTATGGCCTTTATAACATCATCTAAAAAACAGGGTATTATGGACTCTAAAGAGGAAGAAGAAGAAGGAGTAGTAGACCTTGAAGGGGAACTCATTAGTGCCCTCGACACGTTAAAGAAAGAAAGGAAGAAAAATAAGCAGCTGAAGGAACAGTTACAGTGTGCGGATGAGGGTATGTATAACTCTGATAATGAAGAGTTTTCTTATCAAAACTAAAATCTAGAAGAATCTATCAAAACCAAGGACAGTCTAGTCCTTCTACTAAAAGAAACCCAATGAAACTATGAGAGACTAGAAGACGAGAACAATGTTGGGTGTGTGTTATATTCTTTCCATGACTAGACCACGCACGGTGAGGTCATCGGGGGGGCGGTAGACTCCCATGTACATTACATCGAGCATAGAAGGGGGGTCATAGGGGGGTGGTTGACCCCACTATCGGGGGGTATGCAGGGGATCAGTAGCCCCCCTACACGGGGTCTGGGGCAGTGCCTTGGGAAAAACAATTGGACCCTATATTAGGTGGCAGACCTACGTATGATTTTGTGCATGGAATTTTCACATGGTTTTGGGCACAATGGTTTTCTATCCATGGTATTTTGTAGATCTGGTCAAGGGAACTATGGTTATGTTCTAATCCATGCTTAATGGATTGCGATTTATGGATGCTTCGACATATATATATATATATATATATATATATATGTGTGTGTGTATATATGTATGTATATATATGTATGTATGTATGTATGTATTGTAACATTGAAAAGAATATAATGAAAAATTAATCTGGTAGTCTCGATTTTGGGATCCAAGGGAAAATGTCTATGTATATCTATTTTATGTTTTATGCTCTCGCGATTGTTTATTTCATGTTTTTAGAATTTTTATGCAGGTAATTTTTGTAAGGAATTAAAACCTACAAAAAAAGCAGTTGAAACAAGAGCTTCTCAAGTTTAAAAGAGAAATGATCTCACAGATATGCAAAGATGATATCATTATTTGAAAATTGAGCTAGAGGAGGCCAAACGAAAAGAATAGTTTCTTTAAGACTTGATTCAAGAATGGGAAGAAAATTATCAAAGTCGTGAATCAGAGGTTGTCTCTCTGAGAACCAATATTGAGAAAACAAAGACCGAGAAGGGTCTAAACGAAAAATTTGTTGAAGGAACAAGGAGACTAGATTAGATCCTGAATAGTCAAAGGCCCTCAAGAATCAGAACTGGTCTGGGATACTCTAAGACACAAGAATCTTCTATTGGAAAGATAAACTTTGGCTCTACAAGATTCGTAGAATCATAGAGCCATGAGAATAAGCATCATGAAAAAACTAATGAAGACAAAAGAGAATTTGTGAAAAGAGTAAATCGTTAATGGAGAACGAATCAATCAATCAAATGACCAAGGTATTTTCCTGCACATTCTCATAATGCTTCTAACAATAGGCATGCCTATTTATTATATGGCCACTGCCATAAGTGTCATATATTTGGACATAAAGACATTGATTGTAGAAGGATAAAAGTATAAAGAGATGAGAATCCCAGATATAATAGGCATCAGACTTCTAAGTCTCAAAACTTCTCTCTCAGAAATTAGAATGTCTTCTCTCCCTTACTAAGTGAAGTAGAATGATTCAAATGTAATAATTTTGGGCACAAATCTAGTGAGTGCAGAAGTAGGTTTGAATACCTGTCTAAGTCCCAAAGTGTCAAACAGATAACTACCCAAAACGATAAAGGGAGCTGGAAACCAAAGACTAAAAAGAGCATGCAATGTGGACTAGCCTTATCATCTCATAATTAAGTAAACAAATTGTATGTTGACATTGGTTGTTCCAAACACATGAATGGGGACAAAAGAATTTTTTTCAATTAAGGAAATGGACAGAGGAAGCAATGTCACTTTGGGAACAATGCTCCAACAAGAATCTAGGGAAAAGGAGTAATCGGTCTTGATAAAAAATAGAAGCACATAATGTGCTATATGTAGAAGTTCTCAAGCACAATTTGCTCAGTGTTAGCCAGATGTGTGATAATGGCTATGATCTGACCTTTTGATCTAAAGACTGTGAGATCCGCAGCATAAAGAATGGAAAAATAGTAGGAAAAGCAATCAAACCCACAATAATGTATGTGTTTGATGATTCCAGGGTCAACTGCTATTTGAGAAAAATGAGTGAAGCACGACCGTGGAACAAGAGGCTTGGGCATGTGAATTTTGATAGTTTGATAAAAATAAGAAATATGGGAGCAATGAGAGGATTACCAAGACTGTCAAATCCCGATAACACAATCTGCAATTTGTGTGAGTATTGTAAGTAGACTAGAACTCATTTCAAATTGAAAGAGTTCACCACATCCAGAACGCTTGAGCTCATTCACACAGATATTTGTCGCCCAACTAAAGAAAAAACCTCAAAAGGAGAGAGTTATTTCATGTTTCTCATTCATGATTTCTCCAGCGCTACTTGCATTGTTCTCTTAAAAGAAAATTGGAATCATTAAAGCATTTCAAGAAGTTTGAAGCTCAAGTAGAAAATGAGAAATATTTAAAGATAAAATGCTTAAGATCATATAGAGGGGGAGAGTACATCTCAAGAGAATTTGAGGAATTCTGTGAAGATCATGGATTAGGAGACAATAATCAGTGGCTAGAAATCATCAGCAAAATGGAGTAGTAGAGAGGAAGAACCCAACAACCCAGGAAATGGCCAGAGCAATGTTAGATGAAGCAGAAGTGTCTCACAACTTCTGGGGAGAAGTAGCCTAGAAAATAGTATATATGTCAAACAGAACTCAACTGAGGCCTAATAGTGATAAAACTCCCTATGTTTTATGGAAGGGAAGACCTGCATCATTTAAACATTTCAAGGTGTTTCATAGAAAGTGCTTAATTAAAAGGAATGAAAAGAACCTTGGGAAGTTTGACTCACGTGCTGACGAAGGAATATTTCTTGGATACTCTATTCGAAGCAAAGGATATAAGTGTTACAACAAGAAGATAAGAAATATGGAGGATTATATCAACATAATGGTAGATGAAGTAGGTGCACAACCTGAATCCTCAAAAGATAATATGAACTCAGATGATGAAGAAAGCTCAGATTCTAGGTCTGTCAATCTGAATGAAACATATTTAGATAGTGAAGGTGAGGAAGAAGGCATGTCTTCAAGGCCAAAGGCACTTTCCAGGTATGTATAGAAGGAGTATCCCGAGAGTTAGATTCTTGGAGATCAAACAAAGGGTGTCCAGAATAGAAGGCGACTTGTGGGCAGTACAAGTTATGCAAATTTGGCTCTGTTATCATAGATAGAACCCAAGAACCTCTGTCAATCAAGTAATGAAAATTTTTAGGTGAAAGCTATGAATGAAGAACTTAACTATATTGAAAATAATGATACATGGGAACTTGTTCCAAAGCCGAGAGAGAAAAAAATTATTGGAACCAAATGGCTTTTCAAGAACAAACTAAATGAACAGGTTCAAGTGATTAGGAACAAAGCATGATTGGTCTGCAAAGGGTATGCCGAAATAGAAGGGGTAGATTTCGAAGAAACATTTGCACCAGTAGCTCGACTAGAAGATATAAGTATCTTTCTTTGTCTTTTCATCCATAATAATATCAAGGTATATCAGATGGATGTAAAGTCTGCATTTCTAAATGGAGATTTAAAAGAAGAAGTGTGCATTGACCATCCAGAAGGATTTATACTCTCCACTAATGAAGGGCTCATATGCAAACTAAAGAATGCCCTATATGGATTAAAGGAGGCCCCCATAGCTTGGTATGAAAGGCTGGATAGGTATCTTCAGCAACAAGAGTTTAAGAAAGGCACAAGTGACAATAGGCTTTATGTAAAATTTGAAGACGACCATCTACTAATAGTAGTTGTGTGTTTGGATGATATAATATTTTGCAGCGATATGGAACATTTGGGTCATCAATTTGCAAAATTTGTGCAAACAGAGTTTGAAATTCCCATGATTGGAGAATTTTCCTTAATTTTGGGTCTGCAAATTACATAGTCTCCACAAGGAGTGTCTATATCCCAATCCAAATATCTCAAGGAAACCCTGAAGAAATTTGGAATGGAAGACTGCAAAACAGTCATCACGCCCATGATTATAGGCTGAAAATTGTGCAAAGAAGATGGAACACCGCCAGTAAATCAGACTAAATACAAATCAATCATTGGAAGCTTACTATATCTGATAACTTCAAGGCTAGACATCATGGAAGCACTGGGAATTGTGGCTAGATTTTAAGCCTTTCCACGAGAGAGTCACATTGTTGTTGTCAATTGGATCTTCAAATATCTTCAAGGTAGAAAAAAGTATGGAATGTGGTATGCTAAGAATGAAGATTTCAATTTTAAGGCCTACATAGATGTATATTGAGTTGGAAGTCTTGATGACAGGAAGAGTACTTCTGGTGCAACTTTCTTCCTAGGTGAATGCTTGGTGTCGTGGGTTAGCAAGAAACATGGCTCTATCTCTCTGTCGACTGCTAAAGTAGAGTATATTGTTGTTGATACTTGTTGTACACAGATTCTATGGATGAAGCAAACCTTGAAAGATATAAAGGTAGAGTTGTCTAATCCCATACCAATAATGTGGTACAACACAAGTGTCATCAACATCTCTAAAAATCCATTGATGCATTCAAAGACTAACCTTATTCCTATCAAGTATCATTTCTTGGGGGAACAGGTTCCAGCCAACATTGTCAAACTTGAATATGTACCCACTGAAGACCAACTGGAAGATATCTTTACCAAGCCACTGGCAAGGGAACCATTTGAATATCTCAGGAAGCAGATAGGATTTGTGACTCTTGCCTCCAAATGACTTCGTTTTGGAAGATGGTGGAAGCTACTGAACATGTGGAATTCATGGGAGAGTAGAATACAATGGTTCAGGGGGAGTGCTAGAGAATTTTTCCTTGCCACTGATGTTAAAGTGGGAGAAGATTGGAATCAAAGTAAACCATGCCTAGCATGAGGGGGAGCTTATGGTGTTGTCATCAATGCCAAAGGGGGATATTTTTGGACATTTTATGATGTATGGGTGGCTGTGTAAGTGTTGGCATTGATGGAAAACAAGGGTCAGCATGATGATTGGGTGTTTGGGATGAATTCCATGGTAGTTGCAGGGTTCCCGTAGAGAATCATCATAGTAGCAGGCTTACTAAAGAATCCATAAAATGATAATTGGGGGTTTGGAAGGAATCCCATGGTAGCTGAAGGCTTCTTGTTGAAAATCATCATAGTAGCAGGCTTACTAAAGAAGCCATAAAATGATCATTATGGCGGTTATGAGTTTAGTTGTACAAAGATTCAATGAGTAGAAAAGTTTGTATTCATCTTCCATGCAGCTGAAGGCATTAATAGCCACATCGAACACTCTCCATTGGAAATATCTCTGAACAATCTTTCCAATGATATGTGGAGTTCCAAAAATGGACTCCTGCATCAAAATTTATGGCTTGCTAAAGTTCAAGGACTTGAAGTCCTAAGAAGGTTGGGATATCAGAGATCAGCACATCGGCGTATTGGCAATCAGAGATTGAGATGTTTGTGTATAGACATAACCAGTGATATTGGAAATATAATATCGAGATGTCTACGTATCAGCATAATCAGTGATATTGACAATCAAAGGTTGGAGGAAATCGGAACCCCAGAGATCGGAGTATCAAAACTTCTTCAAGTGAGTGAACCGCATAAAGTTGTGATATCAATAAGAGCCGATAAACCTTTAAAAGCGCCTAGGATTGCTAGAAAGGGATAAAAAAGGATTTTGGTGAAAAACCAAGGATGATGGGTTCTCTTCTCTCTCCTCTTGTTACACGTCATTTTGTCACATTAGGAAAATGATCATTAAAATTAGATCTCTTGCCATCCATCCAAGTGTAATGAAGCACTCCCTTGCAATTAAACAACTTATATACCTTGAATAAAGTGGAATTTTTGAATCTCATGGTACCAAACCCTATTTTTGAGCATCTGCGCAGTTTTTCTGAACAAAATCCTCACATGTGTAGTTTCTTCCACTATAAACTGTGTAGATCTGCGCACTGTCTTCCACTATAAACTGTGCAGGTAAATCAATAAAAACTGATATCTAGAAGAATTATTCGGTGAAACATTCCCAATAGAAAGCCTCGAACTCATTTTTATTCGACCCTAACCTCATTTTTTATGGAACTAATTCCATTTCTTCAAGAAGTCCTCATCCCTATTTTAGTGGATCTCATCCTTGGACTAAGGATCTCAAACTACTTCCTTTTGGGCTATTAATCAATCCATAGGTGGGGGAGTTGAGCGAGGCTATTGAGAGTAAGTTTATGCTGGGGGAAACAATTTGGAGAGCTTATCATTCTTGGAGAGGATTGAGATCAATGGGAGGAGCTTCACAACATCAAGGCATAGGTTTTGTAGCTCCTTTATGTTTTTGAAATTAATAAAAACAAGCATTTCTTCTCACTTCATTGTTTAATGGATTGATTGATAAATTTCATGGATGATTTATGTTATTTATATTTTTCCATTGGAATGATGTTTGTTATTAGTCTCCTTGATCACTAGTTTGAATTATTGAATCATTAATGTTGCATATGCCTTTGTTCCTTTGTTGCTTCCATGTGTACAGGTCTAGATTCAAGCATGGAGGAGCTGCACTAAACCACAAAGGGGGATCTTCATCAGGCATGTCGTAATAAGGTATGAATTTCCTTTACCCACCTTGTTAGCTTATGATTCAAGATAATATAAATTCAAGGAAGGAATTAGCTTGATTGTCTTTTTTTTTCTAGTTTTCCTCTAGGATCAAGGGAGATCACTCTTGTCAACAAGAGGGATTTATCCGCCTAACAAATTTGTGACTCTACTAGGGAATGTCATATTCTTTTCCATCTCCTTGTCTTTTATTCTCGAACCTTTTTTAATAGGTGTATCTGAGTCTTGACAAGTTAATGATCTTTCAGATTTTGTGATTTGTTTGGATACGTTTTTATTTTTTCTTTAAGTTTCTCAACCTGTGCGGTTTTTGTTTAGAAACAGAGCGTATATATGCGCATATTACCTTTAGCAATAGTATGGATGTGTACTGTACTATAATGTCTACCTGCGAATACTCTAAGAATTTTTTGAAAAAATAACTTTTTCTCTCGTTAAAGTCTGAATTTTTGTTTTTTAAGGTTTCATTACATTTGTCTATGACTCCAGTCAGTCTCCATGTGTTTGATTGAGTGTTGTGAAGGAGTTTTCTTGAATTTTTTCCATTTTCAACAATTAAAAGGTTAGGTTTCTCGAGAATTAGTGTTTCGATGAGATGTACTTATTATGTTGCATTGAAAACAAGAGTCATTTTTATTCTAGTACTGAAGTTTAATTAGAATTACATTTTAAGCATTGATTTCATAACATTCATTCAAGCATTTTCATTTCAATAATTTCTCCTTAAAAGGGTCTGCTCCACCCTTCTCTAGTTCCTCTGTGTCCGTCTCCTCTTCGCCTACGTGCTCTGGCTCCTGCGTGGTATTCTTTTCAAGGTCCACAGTGACCTTATGAGGCACCTTCTCTGTGTCATCCTTCATAGTTTTACTGGTACCTACCTAGTCTCCTTCGGCTTCCTTGTTGGGGTCTAGCCACATGCTTGACCAATTAGAGACTATAGAAAAAATATCTTGCTCTGTGACCAAATAAGGAAACTTGTACCATATTCCCTCTGCATCTTTTTGCGCTTGAATGTGTACATTGTGGAAATCTACTTTGAAGTTTGCAACTTCACAATATTGGGCAAATAATACTGGTGATATTCATGGCTTTTGGTTGACCACAGTGCACAAATCCATCTCAAACAGCACCCAAAATTGTTTATTCTCTACCACCCTGTTATAGACATTTTTGTGCCTTACAGCATTGAGCATGAAATGTCCATAATCAAGGGATCCAAAGTCCCTAAACATGTTGTTCCTACCCCTAGAGGAACAAGGCCAGCTAACCACAGCAATTCACAGAAGTTCTCCACCTGAAAACACTAAAAAACAAGCCAATTATGGATCATGTCAACTGCTCCACTGAGCATCTGCGCTGAATGTCAACTGCTCCACTGTCTACCTGCGTTGAATGTCAACTCCAACAAAGGCTACCTGCGCTGAGCGTAATTGGACAAGTGGCAGGCTCATTCCTCAATGTGTCAATGCCCAGGAAGCTTCCAAAATGACACTTGTATCAGGGAATTCGACTGGTGATGAGTAAGAGGTTCCAAATCTCCAAGTGGAAGCAAGAACCTCCAAGTGGACTCAAGAACTGACAGAGGGAGAGGACACTAGTCAGATCTCAAGCTGACTCATCCTCTCTCCAAACATCTATATATGGATCTCACCTCCATGAGATCTAGAGGCTGGAATTTTGTTATTGCAAAAAATTGTTGTTGGTTTGAGACTGGAAACATTGGGTGCTTAATGCTTTGAAGGGAGCTGAAGAAGGAATTCCATTCTGCTGGGAAGGAGATGCTGGATTGGAGCCCTTTGGGTTGTATCTCTTCCTGAACCTTGTTATCAATCAATAAAGCTATCTTGGTTTTCTCCTATATACTGGTGTATTTGTATGATTGCATTAGTGTATTTGATTTACTTCTAATCCTGAATCATTTATGAATATGAATATTTGCCTTTGTGTTGTGTTCTTCTCTTGTCGCAAGTAGCTGTTCTCTTATCACAGGTAGCTATTCTCTTGTGATCTCGTGGGAATCAAGTAGTTGTTCTCTTGAGCAAGAGAGGAGGCAAGTAGCTGTGAACACCCAAAGGGAAGAGGAACTAGATCGAGGGACAAACGGAAGACAACGGTAAGTCTATCGATCTCCCCTCTTTCACATTTCATAAAGGAAGAAACCAAAATAGTTGTATCTGTTTGTTGCTAAGGCTCTGTCACACCTTAGGTGGATAGGATCGTCCTGCATAGGCATTTTTCCCCACAACAAATTGGCAACTCCGCTAGGGAAGAATTTTTTTTTTCATTTTATTTGTGTTTCTGTCATTTGTTTACTTCATAGACTCAACAGCAACAATCGAACTGCTTCTGCAAAGTAGATTGTTGCTGCCTTGATCCTTCACTGGATTTTGTCTATGATCTGAACAATGGATTCACAAATGACTTGATGATCCTTTGTGATAGTCTTTAGTACCCTCTCAAAGCATCCCTTTGTTTATACCTTGCTTGTGTTTCTTATTTGGCCTGAAACAGTTGATTTTTGAGCATTTTGTGACCCAGAACCCAAGGGAAACGAGAGTTTCTCTTTCAGCGCAGGCATTGTGAAGGCAGTCTGCATTTCAACTCAGGTCCCGTGAAGGCTACCTGCGTTGAATGTCAACTCCACAGTGTTGGAATTGCACTGAACTAGTTTGGCTTTGTGCAACTGGGGTTCTTTGCTGTCTGTTGCCCTGTTTTGATCTCTGTTTTTTGCAGCCTTTAACCAGCATAGGTACCAGTCTTATAAACCCTTTTTTTTGCTTAGATTGTGCCTCCTTTTGTACAAAAATACTGTGAATGTTTTTATGTGTTTGTGGCGTCATTTACAGTTTTCCTTTGCATGAGTAAAGTAGTCATCCTGTAGCCTTTGATTCAGATCGGATTGATTGTGATCTTAGAAGAGAGTTCATTGGCTGTTTGCAGATTGATTATAGATTTACTTTTGCTTATTGGTTTGAATTTGTTTCTTTTGAAGTGTCAAAACAAGTCTTTATTTCGAAAATCGTTAAGTGTTGTAATCTCTTCTATCTTCTCTGATTTCGAAAAGTGAACTTGTTTGTATTGATCATTTTAAAAGCAAATTCAAAGTTGTACAAAAAGCTTTCTTTGTAGGCATTTATACTAAGAAAGTGGAAAACAAACACCTGCATTATGCATTTTGCATTTGATAAGTTTGCATGATTGATTTAGGAAAGAGTGCATTAGAGTGTGCTGATTGCTCTTTGAGAAAAGATAGTGTCTTTCTTTTCCCTTAGTAGCTAGGATTTTCAAAGTTGAAAAGATAATAAAGCTTGCTTATCATCTTAGACTGCATTTAGGAATTTGTATCATACATCTCGTGGTGAACCTTGAAAGGCAAACTTTAAAAAGATCAACCTAAAATAAACTGAATGAACCTAACAACGCTTTGTAACATAACGCACAACATAGAGGTCTAGGCTAGAGACGTGTTCCGGCGTCGTTAAACCTAGTGACTGTCGATCTCGGGGAAGGTGGGTGATTCCTCCTGAGGGACGATAGTGCTAATACGGATTGTGCTCCCATGTACCGTCGTGTATATATTGGGAGACCCCTATAGGCATATATCCTTTATCCTTAGGAAGTCGTGTCGGCCGCCCTACTGATCGCAATGCAGTGAACACAACATTCACGAAGATCGACCGCCCGTACCCTAAAAAGTATTCTGCGGTTTTGCGAAAAGTTTGGCACACCCTCTGCCTAGATCTCCAGAGCAGTTCCTTTTGGTCTTTTTCAGACTCTATAACAGAAAACGTCCATCCGAGCATTTGTCACTTCGGGCTCGTTAAAACATCGAAGGAGACTAGAGTCATCTTTAGCTTTTTCTCGACTCTTTAAAAGTGAAAAAGCAAGTTGTGTCTAAAGCGTCTAATAAAATTCATTCAATTCGGAAACATAAATTTCCCCTTTTTTATTTTGGTTGATCGAGTAATCCGCAATCGTGGAAGAAAGTCAATTGAAACCCCGTCGTTCGCGGAGGCTTACGAGTCAACCGTCTTTGTCTCCGGAATCGAAAACAGTACGGACAAAGCGAACTCATTTAACCGGTTCAAAATCTCCTATCAAAGTTAGAACAAGTGTTCCAACCACATCTGAGATTCCGGTTACTCCAAACATTTCTGGAAACCCTGCCTCCATAGAAGAAGTTCAACAGCCACAGAGGGACAGTAATACTGATCCTAGTCTGGGGGCAAATACTTGCGTTACTGAACCAGTTCCATCTGTAACCGGTTTAGAGAGTCTTGCCCCCCAAACAACTGTCGTTGTCGATTCAACCCCTTCTTCGGCACCAGAAATATTTTATGGACCTGACGGTCTTCCTCTTCCACCGGGTTTGATTGCGATAGAGGAAATTCTAGAGGATCCGCAAGCAAGTACTCCAACCCATTTTGGAGTCGAGGTCACTTTATTTCCTTCATCAGAAGTTAATCCACCACAAGTGGAAGTTACTGTAGAATCGTTAGGCAATCTATTGGATAGACTCAAAATGTCTGAACAACCGTCAACATCTAGGACTATGTCAAACAACACAGCGACAGCAGAAGCCCCTGCCGTCACTCTGACAATGTTTGCCGGCATACCATTTGTCCCGACTAGCTCGCAACCGCTAGAAGGAGTCCACCAAGGGACTATTTCGACAGTGTGGTCTGTTCCAGTTTGTTCATCCGGAATAATATCCGGCAACTCTTATGTTGAGACTCACCAAATTGATCCATTTGGAGGTCAATTTGGGCAATCCAGTCCCCAAGGACAAACAATCCCCTTGAGCTCCGGATTGCTACCGTATGGGGGGCAGTACGCCCTTTCATTACCCCCTCTGGGAGGGTATCCATACGGGAGTTGACAACAGTATTTAGGTTATACTGGAATAACATCAAGTGGTTGGGTACCTATGCTACCTCAACAACCAAGGGTTATATATTCCATGCAACAGTGTGTACCTATGTCGAACATCCCGACCACACCGGCTATTGTAACAGTGTCACAAGTTCAAGCGATGCCTGTTGTATGTCAACCTCATATTTCTCAGGTTGTAATGCAACAGCCCCTTGACCCTAGGTCACAACCACAATCGCCAACTGGTCGGACGACACAGGTCCAAACGGGTACAATTACCCCACACCTTGGTCCAGCAGTTAGTATAGCACAACAGAGCATGGCTTCGCAACCGTGGCTAGTGCAATACCAACAACCACAGTTCCAGCAAGTGTACCAAGGTTCTGAGCAGCAGATCTTTACGAACAGTGGACAACCGTATATTCAAAACGGTCAAAACCAACCGCTTTACGGTGGTCAAGTCCACCAACCGTATCAGTCATACCAACATCAATTACATTATGCTGGTATGCAAAGGCCCACTGCTCAAGCGATTCCATCGTACCCTGGTTATGCTTCACCTAACCTGAATCAACAGTTACCATTCGTGGCAACTTTAGAGTTACCCGATTTACACCGGTTAACCAACGATCCGATTGCTTATGCCCCTTTGTGGCCAGCGATTCCTCACAAACTTCCATCCGACATTCCTAAATTCAATGGAAATCCTGGTGAAGACCCATCGAATCACGTGATGACTTTTCATCTGTGGTGTTCGTCAAACTCCCTGAATGATGATTCGATAAGGCTTCGCCTTTTTCAGAGGACATTGACAGGTCCGGCGGCTAAATGGTATATTGAATTACCTAGAGCCTCTTTCGACAATTTTAGCTCCCTAGCCACGACTTTCTTAACCCATTTTCAATTACCGATAAGGTATGAAACAGGAACTGAAATATTAACCAACTTCAAACAGACAACTGCCACTCATATATCCGATCATATACATGAATGGCGTCGTCGTCGTAGGATGGTTAAAACATACGTTCCCGATCAGCTGTTAGCTGAATGGTTTATAAAGTCGTTACTTCCTGCTATAACAGAAGATGTGGCAAAGGGAGGAGTCGTAACAGAGGAGCAAGTTATTGCTCGTGCGCAATATCTAGACTTAGTTTATACTCAGTCTGGCACGCTCTACGACAAAATACCTGATGCCCCTAGACCAGAATTTTCAATTCCTCCTCCTCCTAAATCCAATAGTGACTCTCATGCCGGCGATGGCGTGATTGGCACGGCAAACACGAAATCGATAAAGGCTTCGACTAAGAAAGCCCATAAGAATTCGAATCAAAATGCAAAGGAATAAATTCTTGCTTCGGAAGTAAATGACGTATCAGCAGATAAAGGCAAAGAAACCAATCAACCAGGAAGCAAGAAGAAACAAAACAAAGGGAAGAAGAAGAAACAGGGTGAGTCATCTCCTGGAAAAACTTCTTCAAACACTCCTGGGAAAGGGAAACAAAATTATCCATGTCAAATATGTGATGAGGAGGATCATTATACAAGGAATTGTCCATTCAAAGCTGAGTTGAAGAGGTTCTTTAAAAGTTCGCAAACCTCAGCTGTGTTAACTGATCCATTTCCCAACCCAGGTCAAAATCTGGTTGATAGTGGAAATGCTTCCCCGTCGCAAGTACTTATGTTGTCGGTTTCAAAACAGCAGAATGATGCTTTGATTTCGACAAGGAACAAAGATTATGGGAATCCGCAGCTGTCGAACGACAAAGGTAAAGATCAACCAAGTAGTTCGACAACAACTTCGACAGAAGTTGTACCACCCATCATTCCTGAATTAACAATAAAACCGCTTAAGGGAGTGGTACACAAGTCGACATTTAATCCTCGCGCCAGAGCGGCGCAGCATTATAACATAGTGGAAGATTTGGCCCAATCGCCATCCGCTATGTCGACTCTTGAAGTACTACAGAATTGCCCATCCCAAAGGCAAGCTTTGTTATCAGCTATTGGTGGGGTTGATCCTAAGGATTCCAATCTTGTATCTTTTGATCACAAAGGATACGATCCCCAGTTACCGGCTCAACTAGCTTTCCTTATTCAAGTGAAATCCCTCAACAAAACTGTTCACCGAACAATTATTGATGAGGGGGCATCTACATGTATTATGTCGATGAGTTGCTGGAAAACTTTAGGATCTCCAACCTTGTCGCGGTCTTCGACGACATTAAAAGCTTTCGACGGAAGGACTTATACCCCATACGGTATCCTTAATAACTTGAAGGTTGAACTGGGAGGAAAAACAGTAGAAATTGATGTTGAGGTCATCGATGGGAATCTTGACTATAACATCCTACTGGGAAGACCATGGATATATGCCATGGCAGCTGTTGTATCGACTTATTTTAGGAAGATCGCATTCCCGTTTGAAGGAGGGATTACGATCGTCGACCAGCAAAACTTCCTCCCTAATGGTTCACAAGTTACAGGAAGCATTCCAATGATCCATGGAAGCAACCATTCGCTTCAAGACATCAGAGTAGGCCTACTGAAAGACCCCACATTAATGGGAACTTTCGCACTTCCACCTCCATTCTATATAGGAGAAGTAGCATTCGTAAGAGCCTGCAACATGGTATCTTCCACGAAGATCCCAGAAGACAATGTCGAAATGGATCATGCAATGGTTTTTCCCCCAAGCCCTATAGAATTATTGTAGCAATCAATGTTTCGAGCATGGGAGGCAAACCCAAATCAACGCTCATCAAGCGTTTGGGTAGATAGGTCTAGAGAATATGGTACCCCACTAGATCCTTGGTCGAAAGTGCATGGAATTGACGAAGGAATCTTACAATCAATGTTGATTGAGGGGGCACCATGGAATGATTGCCACCATCGTTCCCTTCTTCCGGAATATGAAGAAGATACTCAACATGACCTTTATCACCCTTCAATTTTTGAATTCCTATCAAATATTGTAAATACGGTGGATTCCGAGCGAAACTTATCCAATATTGAAGAGACTATAGCCATAAATATCTCGACCAAAACAAATGTTGTAGAGAATATTTATGTCGGCAAAGGTTGTTCCCCTTCAGAACTGGAAATACATAACGCTCTTTTTCGCGAATTCAGAGATGTCTTTGCTTGGTCATATGATGAAATGCCAAGCATTGACTCGAGTATCGTTGAACATGAAATTAAAATGTATCCTGATGTCAAACCAGTAAGACAACGGCTTCTGCAGGTGCACCCCAAGAAAGCCACTGCCATTAAGGCAGAAGTTGAAAAACTTCTCCATGCTGGATTCATCTACCCGGTTCCTCTAACCGATTGGGTATCGAATATTGTCCCTGTTATAAAAAAACAAGGGACAATCAGAGTGTGTGTCGATTATAGGGATGTAAACCAAGCTTGTCCAAAGGACAACTACCCTACACCCTTCATCGACCAGATAATTGATGAATGCGCCGGATGTGAAATCTTTTCATTTATGGATGGGTTTTCTAGATATAATCAAATAAATATCTGCCCACAGGACCAGTCAAAGACTGCATTCATCTGTCGGTGGGGCACATTCGCTTATCGAAAATTACCCTTTGGTTTAAAGAACGCAGGGGTGACGTTTCAGAGGGCAATGAATTATGCCTTCCATGACATCAAGAACATCGTTCAACCTTATCTCGACGACCTTCCGGCTCATTCGCGAAAGCGGATTGATCATCCGCAGCATTTAAGAGCGATATTTCTACGTTGCCGACACTACAAGATAAGACTCAATCCGCACAAATGTGTGTTTTGTGTCGGTTCTGGTCGTTTACTTGGCTTTGTAGTCTCCAAGGATGGGATTCGTCTCGACCCTTGTAAGGTTCAGGCAATCATTAATTTGCCTCCACCTTCAAATTTGCTTCAGATTCAGAAACTCCAAGGGAAAGCAAACTTTCTGAGGAGATTCATTTCAAATTACGCAGAACTTGCTAAAGGTTATACTCGTCTTTTGAAAAAGGATGTACCTTTTGTCTGGGACCAGGTGGCGCAAGCTTCCTTTGATGCTCTGAAAGATTCTCTAGTAAAAGCATCATTAATGTATGCCCCAGACTATCAAAGAGATTTTAACCTGTATCTGGCTGCAGCGGATACAACCATTGTGATGGTTTTAGTTCAAGAAGTCGATGGAATTAAACACCCTATATATTATTTAAGTAAAAACTTAAATGATACAGAAAGTAAATATTCTTATGTTGAAAAACTAGCGCTTGCAGCTGTTCAAGCGATTCAAATGTTTCGACATTATGTCCTCTTCCGGAAAACTACCATTTTATCAGATTGCAACCCCATGACTTATATACTGTCGCGACAGTTGCTGGGGGGAAAATATTAAAAATGGATAGCGATCCTTCAAGAGTTTGATCTGGAATTTGTAAAATCCAAATCAAAGAAAGCCCTAGTTTTCGCAGAATTATTGTGCGATCTCCCATCGTCGTCCAACGATGAAACATCGGAAGAATCAATCGTGGACGAAAGTTTGTTTCTGATATCTGCAAGCGATGAGTGGTATGGAGATATAATAATTTATCTCCAAACCCAAAAATTCAGGCCTAACACCTCTCACTCAGAACAGAAACGTATACGATACCAAGCAAAAGACTACATGATCGTCGGTGATACGCTTTACCGTCGTGGTATCGATACAGTTCTGAGGAGGTGCCTCACCCATGAAGAGGCCGAGAAAGCCCTGAATGAGTTTCATTCAGGAGCGTGTGGGGGGCATCAATCTGGATATGCAACAGCACAAAAAATCTTACGAGCAGGATACTTCTGGCCAACCATGTTCAAAGATTGCATAATCGCAGTCAGAAGTTGCCATGCTTGTCAAATTTTTGATAGCAAAACCAGAAGACCACCCGCACCTTTACAGCCAATAGTTGCTGTTGGGCCTTTCGCCAAATGGGGCATCGATTTCATGCAATGTAACCCCACCTTGACCGGGGGGCATGGGTATATTATAGTCGCCGTTGACTATTTTACCAAATGGGCCGAGGCGATGCCTACATTGGATAACACTGGTGAAACAGCTGCCCTTTTCTTTTTCAATCATGTAGTCGCCAGGTTCGGCGTACTACAGGCTATAGTGAAAGATCATGGATCACATTTTCGCAATCACATGATGGTTGAATTAGCTGCCAAACTAGGGCTATCTCACGACAGCTCTACCCCGTACTATCCGCAAGCCAACGGACAAGTTGAAGCAATCAACAAGGTCCTGAAGCGTATGTTGCAAAGGATGATCGGGGTTCACAAAAGAAGGTGGCACCTAATCCTGTACTCAGCCTTGTGGGCTTACCGAACATCGGTAAAGAACGCGACCGGGTTCACACCTTTTCAACTGGTGTATGGCCTAAAAGCAGTCTTGCCAATCCAGTGTGAAATTTCGTCGCTTAAACTCGCAATTGATCTCCTCCCCGGAACTTCGGAAGAAGAGGCTCGTTTCTTGGAATTAATCCAATTGTATGAAACCCGTCGTGATGCCACTTTGGCTAACGAAGCCCATAAGAAACGAGTCAAGGCGCAGTTCGACAAAAATGTCAAACCCCGTGTCTTCTCAGAAGGTGATTTGGTCTTGCTTTATGACCAAGAATCCGATAAATTGGGAGCAGGTAAATTTAATTCCTTATGGATGGGCCCCTATATTGTTAAACGAGTGTTAGCAAAAGGAGCCTACGAGTTAATGGATTATGACGGAATTCCACTGGCGCAACCCCGCAATGGGTTGTACCTCAAGCGTTACTATGCTTAGATAGTAACCTGTATGCTTTTGTTGTATTTTGTTTTCGCTAAAGTGTTTGTTTTGGTCGAGTGATCCACCTTTTTACATTTATTGCAGATGTCAAACCTTCTGGAGACATGTGTTGGATATGCCGACGGAGCGAGTCGTAGTTCGCGGAACCTATCCTCCGCAGCCTGGGCCATTTTTTATCCAAGCGGCGAGTTAGTAAGTTTCAGAGGTGTATGTATTGGGCAATCAACGAATAACATCGCTGAGTACAGCGCGTTGATAGAACTACTCTCTGATGCCATCACCCGTGGCATACGCCGACTAATTGTCAGGCTAGACTCACAGCTCGTAATACTACAACTCAATGGTATATATTCCGTTCGCAATCCAGCTATTTATCGCATGTTCCTAAGGGTTAAGATTTTGGAAAGACAGTTTGATTCAATTCAATAACAGCATATTTCCAGAAACTTAAACACATTAACCGACTCATTAGCAAACTATGTGTTAGATAGACATTTGCGAAATTTATAAAAAGACACATCATCAATGATTGTACATATGGATCATATAACTCAACCAGAATAAAACTCGAAAATCAAAATATATATAAGTTGTTTATCTTTCATACATAATGTTCTGTAACCAAGGCAAAAATCGGTCATATGACCCAAAAACTCAAAAGTGCTAGGGGGAACCCTAGCCTAGTGATGCTCATGATAGCACGTCACGGCCTATGCAATCATGCGCAAGAGACGAGTCCATCGTCTTAGCACGCCAGTAGTATGTCGCTGCAACTATAAAGGTAACTCATCAATCCTCACATCGGGAATGCCGAGAGTAAGGCTCTCAACCTGCTCCTGCACAGCTGTAAGGATCTTGGCTACGTCAAGGTCGCAGAGAATAACTCTCCGAGCAGTCTCCCCTGCTGGGGCAGCAACTGGCGCTCTCGGGCGAACTGCTGGACGAACAGGACCAACATCTGCATGCACACAAGAGTTTGATTAAAAGTCTTGATAGAATAAAGCACAGCAACATTATGAATAAAAGCAGTAAACAGTGATATGGTCAGAGATTTTACCAATAGCGCCCCACTGTTCGCCATCTGGTAACACCAAATCCGGATCACCTCAGAAATCCATACCCACATATGGATACTCGAAATAGACCATCTCCTGGCGCTCGAACCACCTGAAGAAGGTATCAGTGAAAGTAATATGAGGTTGACCAGCATGCCTAGACATGTGATCGACCCATCTCTGCATGTGTGGCTCGGTCGGAGAAGGCAAGTCGAGTGCAATATACTGAGGTTGCATCAGTGGTATTTTCTCCAAGGCGAAGGCAGTCAAAATAGAACCAAATCCAAAGTTCTTCAGCTTCCCGTCCTTTACCTTGGTCAATTGACTTTTCATCTGAACAAGTACTGCATCACACCAATTGAATACTTTCGGTTGGAGACACTCTAAGGCGTGCTGTACATAAGATCTGTTGGCAACATGAAGAGATGCGCTACCGGCCATCCTACCAATAGTATACAGAATGGACCTGAGGGACCTGTCAGTAATCTCACGGATAACAACCTTGCCGTCTCTGCTCGGCTGGGAACCTTCCCTACAGTACTGGCGGATATAATCTCTCACGGAGTCATTCCCCCGGGCCGAACCTGACAAAGAAATGGGGGCACCCCGCCTTGACAACCCAGTCAAGAAGTAAATGTCTACGATGGTCAAGGGGATGGATTTTCCCCTAATCTGGAATACTTGGTTGATGGGATCCCAAGCATCAAGCATATACTGCAGTAAAGAGATCTGTGCTCTCATGCTAGAGATACGGAAAAACTTCAGTAGGCCACAGTTCCGCAACGCGTTCACCGTGACAGGGTCATGGAGGGAAATCATGTCCTCCTCTTCATGTTCTCGTTCTCGCCATGTAAGGGACATTTTTCTCAAGAGTCCCTGCAAAACAAACAAGAGAAAGAGTAAGATCCTGGTTTTGGTGAAAATTTGGCAAAATTTCATCAAAAATTGTGCAATAGAACTGCTTTTCTATGATCAGTGCAAGTAGCTAGTGTCCTACCTGCGTTGAAAGTCAAACTGCCTTAAGGCAGCCTGACATTCAGCGCAGGTTTTGAATGGACTGCCTGCGCTGATGGCAGAGCGCCCTAACAAAACCCGAGAAGCTCATGGGGGCAGGAAAACAGGCACAGAATGGAAAAAGGAAACCATGAAAAGAAAGAGCTAGAGTTTAGCTCCTACCTGGTCCAGACGGCGTCGAAAATCATCCGCAGAATCTCCCGGAATCAGCTGGTGAAAATCAAGGGGAAAGAGGCACCTCCAGAGCTTCAACAAACCAAGTTCAAATGAAATGGTAAAATGAGAGGTAAAAACACCTTTTAATGGCTTTTTACGTAGTTCAAAGCGAAATATTAGGGTTAAAATCTCATTTTCATGCCAATATTATTCATTTCTAACTAAGTTTGATGCAGCAATTGAAGATACAGTACTATCTTTGAAAAGGGCAAAGCTAGTCATGGTAAAAATCAAAATATTTGACCATATATTATCGAGCAGTTTTAGCATAAAGTTCATGCTCGTTAAAAAATAAACGCAAAATCGAGCAATTTTAACGCGGAATTTATGCTCGTTAAAAAATAGAAAAGCAATATCGAGCAAGAGTTTCCTCCAGAGTTCAAGCTCATTAAAAAATGAACCTATCCCGGTAAATAACCACTATGATCATAAATTTATCAGCCATAAAAACCTTGGTCGTGTTTGCACCTGCCACCTCCACTTTTCATTTGGCCGATCGTTCACCTCCATATGATTGTTTACCCATTTTGAGGAACAGCTGCGAAGAGTGATTTCACCTAGCCGTCCTTGTGACACTGCCGTGATTGGAAAATTCCAACCTGTACCTGGAATCTGCTGCTAACCCTGTTTATCACTCGTTCCTCGAAAGACGAGTCTTCTTTGAGCTCTTTTCAATTGACTCGTAAAATATGAAAAGATTGCCGAGTTTTGGCCTTCCAGCTCGTTAAAGTGACCGGAAGAGCTATCCCTCCTCTAGATTTTAATCTTTTTGGACCTGAGGGATTATTGCACAAAAAGATCGAGCGCTTGTTTTGTTCGGCTCGTTAAAACTATCGAAAACTCATCCCTTCTGTATTGTTTTATACTTTTTCGGACTTAAAGGATTAGATGACGAAAAAGGAATTTTGGAGTTGACTTTATGTACCTTTTCAGACTCTCTAAAAATGAAAGGACCGAGTTATCCTTGTCGTTAGACTCGTTAAAATTATTAAATAGCGACAAACTTGTCTTTAGACGAGAACGAGTTTCAGTATCGCTAAGCTCGTTAAAACATAGCGATGGGCTTGCCCGAAGGGCAGGTTATAGAACAAGCATATGTTATCCTCCTCAAGCTTGACAAGAATAAAGAGGTACTGGTCAGCAATGACTGGGGAAAAATTGGGAGAAAATCAAGAAAACTTTGATGGTAGCAAGTCGCTCTTGAACATGACACTTTTCCTCCGTACCACAATCGGGTTGGGTTGTCTCATTCACCGGTCACATCACCATGGTCTCGCCATACCATCCATATTTGGGGTAATGCTACCGATCCATCACATCAGTGTCGCCATATGTTCAAGAGAAGTCGTTCAGAAAGCGTCAACCGGGTCCCATCCACTGCCATACATTATCCTTCATCCATTCATGACCGCCACCCTGAATCATATGTCACAGATCGTTTTCACCTCCATTAAAATCATTAGCTCCGTTCCGTGTCAGTGATGTGGGATTCATCAAGGCCCTCCTTTGACGGATCGCTTCTTGTCGACATCAGCTCATTATCCAAGAAGTTGATCTAGGAACAACCCCTTCAGTACTTTGAAGCTTGCATGCCTCAATGGCAAGTTTCTCACTTCCGGCGACAGGTATACATCAATGACCTTCGACCAGAAGATTTTGCGTGGTGTTCTACGCCAAGTCCTTCATTCACACCACGTGAATTGTACTGCAGTACCTTGAGGGTCATTATCATTATCGGTGATTCCTCTCGTGCTTGTTAACGGTTTACATCATTGACCGGTAATCAAGCGATGTCTTTCCATGTTCGACTTCAGCGCAATTCTCACATGGATCGACTTGTACTTAGAGTGAAGATCGAATGAGTTTGAAGACCCCGGATCTAGTTTCATCCATCCGGGTTGCGATATATATTCAGGAAAAATAAAGACATTTGACATGTACATCATTGCAGCGGATGATCATCCTACTCAAAGGATGATAATTTCGCCAAAATTATCAGTCTACCATCAGACGATCGTCTGTTCTATGTACAAAAATGAATTTATAAAGCTGAGCGTGGGAATGCCCGACTCAGCTAGATCATGAAAGCAGTATGAATCATAATGTATTGTATTGTATCTTATTACAGGTCTCCTCCCGGCAAATGGATGAACTTCAGACCCTCCTGGATAAAGCATTTCACCCGATAAACGGCCTCATACTTTAGGGGGCAACTGTTATAGACATTTTTGTGCCTTACAGCATTGAGCATGAAATGTCCATAATCAAGGGATCCAAAGTCCCTAAACATGTTGTTCCTACCCCTAGAGGAATAAGGCCAGCTAACCACAGCAATTCACAGAAGTTCTCCACCTGAAAACACTCAAAAACAAGCCAATTCTGGATCATGTCAACTGCTCCACTGAGCATCTGCGCTGAATATCAACTGCTCCACTGTCTACCTGCGTTGAATGCCAACTCCAACAAAGGCTACCTGCGCTGAGCGTAATTGGACAAGTGGCAGGCTCATTCCTCAATGTGTCAATGCCCAGGAAGCTTCCAAAATGACACTTGTATCAGGGAATTCGACTGGTGATGAGTAAGAGGTTCCAAATCTCCAAGTGGAAGCAAGAACCTCCAAGTGGACTCAAGAACTGATAGAGGGAGAGGACACTAGTCAGATCTCAAGCTGACTCATCCTCTCTCCAAACATCTATATATGGATCTCACCTCCATGAGATCTAGAGGCTGGAATTTTGTTATTGCAAAGAATTGCTGTTGGTTTGAGACTGGAAACATTGGGTGCTTAATGCTTTGAAGGGAGCTGAAGAAGGAATTCCATTCTGCTGGGAAGGAGATGCTGGATTGGAGCCCTTTGGGTTGTATCTCTTCCTGAACCTTGTTATCAATCAATAAAGCTATCTCGGATTTCTCCTATATACTGGTGTATTTGTATGATTGCATTAGTGTATTTGATTTACTTCTAATCCTGAATCATTTATGAATATGAATATTTGCCTTTGTGTTGTGTTCTTCTCTTGTCGCAAGTAGCTGTTCTCTTGTCACAGGTAACTGTTCTCTTGTGATCTCGTGGGAATCAAGTAGCTGTTCTCTTGAGCAAGCAAGGAGGCAAGTAGCTGTGAACACCCAAAGGGAAGAGGAACTAGATCGAGGGACAAACGGAAGACAACGGTAAGTCTATCGATCTCCCCTCTTTCACATTTCATAAAGGAAGAAACCAAAATAGTTGTATCTGTTTGTTGCTAAGGCTCTGTCACACCTTAGGTGGATAGGATCATCCTGCATAGGCATTTTTCCCCACAACACACCCGACTTGGATCCTTTGATGCCCACAGTGAAGCGTACCTCACAGCTTTGCATAAGTTTGGGTCAACATTAGGGAAATGTGACTCATCGGGGATTCTCCAGGCTATTGAGGCAATCAAAAGCAATAGCCAAGCACAATGGAAGGGTTTCCCATCTTCTGGGCCTCGCGACAATGCTCTAGAAACTTCTAGTAGAGTTGTCCTTCCCAATTAAATTGCACCCCTTGGCTACACTACGTAGCCAACTAAATTATTGGGGTTGGCACTTCATCTACCTTGCAATTCCTCATAATTTTACTGGCCAGAATGGACATGGCAAAGGTGACAACCTTATAAAAAATCGAGCTAACAGCATAGCCTCGCGACTTCTTAACGACATTGTAATATTTCTTCACCTGGTCTATGTGCTTCTTTTCCTCAGACTTTCCAACAAAAGTGTTGGCAGGGTCTAGCCCTGCACATGGCAGCACACTGATCCTCCTAATTAGGATAACATCAATTGGGATCCTCTCCCCAAGCCATAGGGCTCTGTCATGTATGAAAGTCAGCAACTAGTGCACACATATTGTATTGATGTTGTTGCACCCAAAATGAGGCACAGTCAACATATTCAGTAATCTGGCGCGCTAAATCCCAACCACCCACATCATTGGCTCTACTCGTATTACACCGACCTCCTCATAGTATACCATCTTTAGGTATTTTCTCAACTCAAAATGAGGGAATTTGTCCATGTCTGCCAAATCCCAATCCTCCATGCATAGTTACGGTACCTGCGCCAGAAACACTCCTTCAAAGCACACATCTTCGGGCAACAAAGGTGTACAAATGGAAAATTTTGTTGCATCAAGGTCCTTTGTCACCTTAGCAGTCAGCTTTCTCGACAACATATATGGAGGTAACCACAAAATTGGCTCGGCCTCGTCAACATTTACATCCTCAACTCCTATCCTAAGTTCTTCCTCCTCTAACCCAATTGGTTCCATTGGTTTATTCTTTTTCTCTTTGTCTATCTTTTCCTTTCTCTGCTACTCAGCAGTAATCTTCCTAGGTTACTATCTTACGGTGGCTTCTGCGGTTTCTTCTACTTCTTCACTGTTGTTGCTTCGGCTAGTTCTACTATTATTTTTTCCGCTCCTGCAGTTGTGGCCTTCATTCTTGGTAGTCTATGATTTTTGGTGCGTGTTGAAGGGGTAGCATTCATGATGTTTGTTAAACCTTATTCTAGAAATTCCCAGTAGACGTCCTACCAATCCTCACTAAACATTAAACACTTCTCTCGACTCAAACTTAGGTGCAAAAGCTCACCAGATTTCTTCAAGAGGAAAAGTGTCCAAATGTAGAGCGGGATGTCATATTTATAACCAAAATAAAATCTAAATTCCTTGAATTCCTTTAGATCCTCCTTATAAATGTGAATTTGGTGGGGTATTTTCATAGATATGCTCCTTAAATGCACTTTCCCCACTCCTTTTAACGAAAAAATTGAGGTAAAATCAACTATAGCTTTTCCAACAGTCATATTTTGGGTAGGTTGCATTGGACCCTCCCTTATGGCATAACCATGTTTATGAATCTTTCTCCACCTGTGCCAGTTCCCTAAAAATCGCGCAACCCTCCTTCTTCAATGGAACCATTTCTCGGCAAAGTAGTTTATAGTCCTGCGTTCCCTTTCAACTTCCTGAAGCACTAAGACTTTATTGTTTTCATATAATCATCTCATCCTTATAGGGGTGGGATCATCCCTATATATATTCAATCTTCTCCCATTGATCCTTCCAGGAAAAACCTCCTCGTTCAGCTTTCCGAACTAAACTACACCACCTTCTAAAATATCCTTTGTCACATAGGGTCCCAGCCAATGCATCTGAAACTTCCCTGGAAAGTTTTTGAACTTGTTTTCATACACCAAGAAAAAATCTCCATTCTTAAAAGTACATTTCTTAGTGTTATGATCATGCCACACCTTTTCCCTAGCTTTTTTCACTTGCTGATGAAAGCTAGCCAAAAGGCAATCCTCCTCCAGCGCAAGTAGCTATGCTAAACGTTCGTCCACGAATTCGTGATCTCCCATCTCATTTACTCTTGTGATCCTTAAGTTGGGCACTATATACTCCATTGGCATCATTGCTTTGTGTCCATATACCAGTCTAAACAGTGTTTTCCCTGTCAATTTCTTACATCCCAGTCATTCCTATTAACATTACAAATCTTCGTTAAGGAATTCTCCAATATTCTGTTAAAATCTTCGATAGTTCCATTCGCCTGAGAATGATATGGCATCCTCTTTTGATGGTGCATTTGGAACTCTTTTGCCAACGCCTTAATTGTTTCATTCAGGAAGTGCGAACCTCAGTCACTCATTAGGATCTTTGGACATCCAAATCGTGACAAAATATACTCGAATATAAAGTTCGCAACAGTTCTGCATTGCAATCCTTCACGGGCCTAGCCTCGGCCCATCTGGTCAAGTAATCTGTCACAATGATAATATAACGTGTAACCATCTTCTTCCCTGGTGGATTAATTGGTCCAATGAATTCAATTTCCCATTTATCAAATGCTTGCAGCATGACCTACATATTTAAGGGCGATTCATCCCTTCGCAACGGTCTTCCAGTCCTTTGACACGCATCACACGCACTGCAATACTCTTTAGAACATTTATGTATCGTAGGCCACCATAATCTTGCTCACAAAAGCTTCTACACAGTTACCTTACTTGCATAGTGTCCTCCTGTGACACCACCATGTGCTTCAGCCAGAATACTATGCCATTCACACTCAAGTACATATCGGCACAGAACTTCATCTGGTCCCATCTTATATAAGTGTCATGCAATCACTAAAAAATCTGCGGCCCTGACTACTAATTCCTTCTTTTGTTGTGTTGTGTATCCTTCAAGAGCTACGCCAGTAGATAGAAAATAAATAATATCTGCAAAATGTGCATCAACAAATCTGACAGCGAAGAGTTGTGCGTCAGGTAACCCATCAACAATATTAGTGGGGTCTTCATCATTCTCGATCCTAGAGAGGTGATCATATCCAACATTCAACCTTCCTGGCTTAACTATCACTTCAAAATCATACTCTTGGAAGAGAAGCAACCATCTACAGATCTTCCACCCCAACATAGGCTTATTGACCAGGTATTTCAATGAAGAATGATCGATGTACATTTTAAAGTGTGCACCTATTAGACAATGCCTGAATTTTTTTAATGCATATACCATGGCTAATCCTTATCATTTTGTGGTTGAATAGTTTCTCTCTTCCTTAGATAGTTTCCTTCTTCCAAAGGCAATCAAATGGTCATTATCTCCTTTAATTGGTTGAGTTAAAACAACTCCCAACGCTATAAAAGATGCATCCACATGCACATGAAATTCTTTCTTCCAATTCAGGAATATGAGGATTTGCACAGTAACCATCTTCTCCTTAATAAAATCCAAGATCTTCTGACAGTCATCATCCCAGTAGAATGTAGCATCCATCTTCAACAATTTTTCCATTGGGACAGTGATCTGCCCATATGCCTTTATAAACTTCCTATAATACAATGTATGACCCAAAGTTGTGTGTATATGTTTTACATTCTTGTGTTGATCCATATTGATAATTATAGCAATCTTCGCAAGGTCAACCATCAATCCTTGCTTGCATACAACATGTCCCAACAATCTTCCATAAGGTACACAGAAAATACATTTCCTCAAGTTCAAGGAAATTTGATACTTCTTATATGTATCCATCATTAGCCGCAAACTGGAAACATGTTTCTTAACAAGCCCAAATATTGTCCAATCATCGAAGTAGACCTCTAGAAACTTATGAATAAATTACTTGAATGTTGCAGCTACCACCCTTGAAAATATTGCAGGATCATTTTTTAGTCCAAAGGGAATAACTGTATATTGGAATGAACCCCACTCCGTAGTGAAGGTAGTCTTGCTCCTATCCTCCTGCACAATCTTAATTTGGTGATATCCTCAAAATCCATCTGTGAATGAGTATTCCTTCTATAACTTGTTTTGTAAAAGGTTTAGGAAAGGGGTCATGCATGCATGCATCATTTAACTTCTAAAAATCTACGTAGATCCTTATATCATCCTTTGTTTTCCTTTTTAGGACCACCATCGGACTGACCCATTCTGACTCTTCTACTGGCTCAATTATACCTGTTGTGAGCATCTTATCCATCTCTTCTCTTACCTTTTCCTTGTACTTGGGGTTCAGTCAATGTGGGTGTTGCTTAACCAGCTTCATATTTGGCTTTAAATTAATCTTCATCATACCCATATCACCTACTATACCCTTTAATTCAGAGAACTTTGGCGGAAATAAATCTTGATATTCGTGCAATAATTTAGCATCCTTGCCTACCGTGTCTTCATCCCAATAGTTTCCAATATGTGTTAACTTTGGTTCTTCTTCTGAGCCAATATTTACTTATTTTGTCTTTACTAGCTGTGATATATCAAGGATATTTGCATCGGGTCCTATAACTTCGTACAATCCCTCTGACTCTGGAATATTGATATTTCATGGATCCTCATTGCCTTCTTCCATAGTAACACTGTAGCATTCCAAAGAATTTTGTAGTTGTGTGCTCCAGTTAGGTTGCGTCCAAGTTATAGGTTCAACTGGTGTTCAGAAGATTGTTGCCTTAATCACCTGAAGCACCACACCAATGCATTCAAACCCATCTTCAAAGTTGAATTCAGCAGAAAACTCTCCTTCATTTCATCCCAATTAGCAGTCTCGTGTAGCATCTCCTTCTCCAAATACCATTTCATCGGTATAACATCTAATGTATGAATAAATATATGTACCTACCCCAGTTGAGGTACCTCACCCCAAGACTTAGTCCATCGAGCCAGATGTTCATGCAGGTCATTCTTACCTGTGTACTTTTCACTAATTCATGTTGTTGCAAAGCCAAATCGTAATCTCATCACTTTATAATATTCCTTCCAATCAACAATATTATCCTTGTGGGTTCCCCAACATCTTGCAGGCATAGCTCTTAAAGCCAAATCTAGAGCCCAGAACCTGTGCTCCTCTGGTATGTCTCTTTAAAAATGTTCAAGAAAAATATTAACATCATCTAGCCCATCATAATAAGGTAATTTATATATCTTAGTTGATATACAGCGTAAAGACTTTATAGTCCTATTGCATCATAGTGTAGCAACCTATTTTGCCAAATTTTTAATTCTTCATTTGAGTCTGATTGGCATGAACTATCCTTCTCCCAATTGATCCATCCATTTGCAGTGGGATTAATCCAATCTTTGTCTCATGCAGTGAGCTTATATGTGTGATCAATGTCTTCATAATCACAGTCATCACGGACTGGCTCTATGTATCGCACAACTTTAGCTAGGTCTAATGGAACAACCACTCTAAGGCCATTCTTCTCAAACACCATGCTTCACTTCTTCAAATTAATAATAGCATTCATGTCGAAATCCCAATCGCTCTTGAGCAAGGCTGGGTATGGATTACTGTCATCGACTATTTCAATAACTTCAAAATCTGTGAGCACACTAGCTCCCTCAATATCTATAGTCACTCCATGCAGTCGACCCATCGGAATTATCTTTTGTTGGTTAGCCATGCACAGCTAGATTGGCGACCACCGCAACTTAGTTTTCCCCATACGTTCCCAAGAATTTTTTGGTTGTACATTAGCATCAGATCCTAAGTCTAGAATTATTTGGTCCGTGTCAAAATCACCAAAATTGTTGTCAACCGCATTTCCCTAACAATCCTCCTCTTGCTTCGGTTCACCTTATTCATTGCGCATTATTTTAGTAGTGGCTTGTCCTTGCTATCGCAATTATCTATCAGTTCTTATATTCCTTCAACTACCTTCTGATTCCTCAACTGCTTCATGCATGTCTGTAAAAATGATTTCAGCACCGTGGGATCATAGTTCTCCGTCGCAGTACTTTCTTCATATTTCCCTTGTTCTGGAACTATTGGTATCTGAGTTTTAGACGTAGAAGAACCTGGATCCATAAAAAAAAATCCTGCCTACATAAACGTCCCATTTTCTCTTTGTAATTCAAATCCAATTCTCTTCTCGCTAGCCCTATGAACCCATGTATATGATACCTGTTGCTTGCCTTCTACCTTGTCTTCACCAATGGCTATATCGCTTGACGTGACTCTATTGACATTAGGGTTTTCTTCACACAACCTAGACCTCATCATCTGAATGTTCTATGTTGGTTGTTGGTTCTTCTTTTCATGCATATTTGCTATTAATATAGGACACTCTTTTATAACATGATCAAATTACTTATAGTATTGGCAAGATGAATGAATTGGATTCTGACAGTCATGTGCAAAATTTCATGGTTCTCCATAGTTGTAGCAGATGATTTGGTCCGACCTCTTCCAGCACCTCTTCTTCATCCCCTTCCCCATTATTAGAATCCTCCACAAGCCGTAGGTGAGCCTTGATCACTCTGTGTGTGGGTGTCAGCCTGCATCTTATAAATTGGGGTTATATCTATCATCAAGTCACATATTCAGGAATATCTTTCATCGTGACCAACCAATTTAGAGAATTTTAAAAATAGTTTCTTTGGTGACTGTACAAAATTTTGCAACATATAACAATTGTTTGTCATGTGCATGCCCGACACTTGGAAGATACTACACCAAACACTTCAATCAGTGCTTGATCTAGTGGAAGACTCTGGTTTCAGCAGTTTGGGACCTCTCACAACTATATAGTCTCAGTAAACAGGGCACTATTCCTTATAGCGGCCTACAGCCTTGCACTTCGTGCACCAAACTTCAGAGCGTAGTCTTGACTAAACCTCCTTTCCCTTTTTCAAATCCTAAAACTCCATATGCAAGCTTGCTAACTGTGACTCGATCAGTTGGAATCCTATATTTGTATCCTGGATTGGTGAAGCCTCCAGCTTCATCGCGATCTCTAATGCTTTGGCCTGAGATCCGATCTTCTGTTGAGACAACGGAAATATTAAATATGGCAATAGCAAAGCTATGTCCCATTCCTTATGTTGTTTGTCTGAAATCTAAATATTAGCTTATCTCAGTAAGAACTTCAACCTATGATCCATATCCCATGTAGACTCGTTAGTTGTCTACTTGATCTCCTCTATTTCAGTAACACACTAAGCTTCTTATTTCAACTTTATAAATTATGCATTCAGCATAGTCTTTGTCTCAACTAACGTGGAATTCTGATTGGTTGTACTATATTTGATATACCATGTAAATGCTCTATCATGTAGTGTTATAACCAGCTGCGCTTTCTTCATGTCATTATCATTTATCTTCTATGCCTTCCACATAACTTCTGCTGTGAACCAAAATTATTAGGATCCTTTGATCCCTGACCCTTGAATACAGGGATTTTCCCTGTATTTTCCTTACTGGAAAATGAAGGTGGAGGTGGAGGCATACATGTGTGAGGTGGTGATGAAGGTGGAGATAGGGTGGATGGATGCAAAATCCCAAGATTTCCCTGACCTTCTGCCTGTGGTGTACCTCCAAGTGAGTTAGGGTTGGTCCTTTCTCCTTCACTGTCTGATTCTCCCAACAATGGACTGTACGTGCCCTTAGTATATTTGTCTAAATCAGATCTGAATATTTTTCCGCTTTGTGTAGATCTGGTCTGACCTATTTTAAACATCAATTCAAAGGCATAACACCCTTTTTGCACAACAACATTTTAATCCAATTTTTTAGTGATCTCGGGTACTTACCTCTCGGACCCTTAAAGAATTAGCGTTCAAATTCGTTATAATATACAAAGGTGTCAATTGAAATTTCAGTGATGAAACCACCCAAAATACTATCGACCCAATAGTTGACATCCCTTGCAACATTATAATCAGACTCTTCAAGATGCTTGACCAGTTCAGGAGTGCACACAATAGGATCATCATGTTTCCAAGTAGGTTCGATGTCAGCCAACTTAAACAACCACTCGCGTAATTCGTTAGGGAATGATGCAAAAAATATCTCACACTCTTCTGTATAGATGTATCTCTATAACCACCTCTCTTTTGACCAACACGGGTTCCAATTTTCCTAAGATGCAAACTCGTGCCACTTCCAATCTATACACTTCTCGAGTTCTCCCTTAGTCGGTATCCATGGATGCCACATCACACATCCCTTAGATAGATCCTAGTCCTAGAAACATAACCATTTATTGGCTTGATGGGGCTTGGACCTAGGTTTAGAGTTAGTTGTGCTAACCAGCAAAAACCTATACTACCGAACCTTTTGGCAACAGTCCGCTTAGTGCAGACTATAGTCTCACCCGAGGCAGTATTAGGGAATGCAAGAACTAGGTTTCTACATCAATAAGGCTATGTAATGTAGTAGTGAGGCGTTTCCTTAATCTAGGGCCCGATTCGACCTTCGTGAACCCTTATCTTCATAATCACAAACTTAAAGCAATTTCTACTTAATTAGGCCTATGAACTTCGCCCAAGTGTTCTAACATGCATAAGTTATCACATAAAAGAGTAGATCTGAACCTTCACGATGCACTTAAGACAATATTACAGAGAGTTGAATCATAACTGAACATAAAACACATAAACATATAAATACATCTAGAATGCATAGAGGTGCTTCAAATATGCTTTATTACTTTAGATCTTCCATGAATACACTTCTTTTGACCTTGTGCACACATCTGCAAGGGCCCGCACACTCAGCTGCAGACTTATCAAGGTCTCTATGCACTCAGTTGCAGGAGCCTTCCCCTTCGTCATAATACATAATTACAAGATCAAACTCTTACTTAGAAACTATCCATTTTCTTAGAGTTCCCTAATTGTTGCGGGTGAGAACACCCTAGGGTCTTGGGTTGAAAACCCCAACAAAGCGGAGGGAAAATAGTAGCAAGAAATGCTCAGACAAACAATATAAATGCTTATTCTATTGAACTGGAAAGAAATGTCCTTACTCAAAGGTCCTATGTTCAGGTAGATCCCACAGGGTGCAAACCCTTTGCTTCTCCTGATGCCTTTGAAATCTTTAAATTATTCAAACAAAGAATATACAGTAGTAGAAATGTAAAGCATATTCATAATATATACGTTAGATCATATTAATGAATGAACAATTACGCATCGATATAAGATTCATAAAGAATTCACAATATAGATCAATGCATAAACACGTTTTAATATCAAGAACATAACAACATTTCTTTATTGATGTAAGTTACAAGAAAGGTGGAAAACTACAACCTGAGTCTTCCTCGAGCTCTAAGTGGAACCGTCCTCTGAATCTGTCCTTTTCTGGTGTCAGCAATCTTCCTCCATCATCATACACAAGGATATCTCAAGAAGGATGAAGGATATCTCAAAAGAGGAAACAAGGGTTTCCTAAAGCTTTGGGGAGTGCAGGAGGCACAGGGATTTCGTCAGACTTCATCAGGGATAAATCAACTATAATATCAATATCTCCTTTTTTCTCCCTTAAGGCCTTCCCAAGGAGGTTTATTTATACCTATCCAAATTAGTTTTTTCAGTTGGGAAACAGTTGGGCCATGGGGTATAGGAGGTGAGTAACAGGTAAAACCCGTGAACTCTACCCAAAATTAAGGAAAATTATTATTTTTAAGTGCTTTAACACATGTATGCGGATTGGGTATATGCTGACCCACGTGTACATGCTTTTATCATGGGGAAAAGTAGTGTATAGGAAATAAAACATTATTTTCTAGATTTTAGACCAATTCTAGAAGGAAGGGTTTCCCTAGGCCATAACCAGAGCATCAGATCTACTAAGAGTGGTAAATGATGCTATAACATATGCCCCCTAATATATGAGGTTAGAAGGGGTACATGATGGCTGAAATGTATTAAGTGTATAGAAGGAATCATGTCGAGACTGAGGAGGAGTTCACCAAAATTCAGCCTACCAAGCCAGTGAAAGAGATCAGAAAGAAATTGTTGTCTGAGGCGGGCATACCCATGCTCAGAGATAGTAAAGCATTTTCGCATGTCGAGTACAAAAGTGGATCCAATATGCATACAAGTACAAAGGAACTGAAGATACATAATGGATCATCCAATCATATCCAAATAAGTACATGTCTGAATATCACATATAAAGAACTGATCAATGATGTTGAAGTATGAAGCTGATCACTGAAGCCATAAAGCTGATCCAAGAAGTAGCAAGTCAAATGGTTGAATAAATGGTACTACACTGCAAATCGAGTGCCAACATATAGGATGTCGTTGTAAGGAACTACAACATATAAGGTGGATGGTGTCAATTAACAGAAATAGGAGCAACTGACAAATGAACCAAGAAATGTTGATGCAAACCCACGGTCTTCACTGACTGTTGTGGTACATTTCTACACAGTGGGAATAAATAATCTGAAGTCGACCATGTGAGAAATAGTTTGATTACCGGTCATTGATGTATACCATTAACAAAAGCAAGACTTCTCACCAATAATGATGATGAGAGCCAAGGTACCCAGTACATTCTAACAAGTGTGAATATATGAACTGTATTTGAACACTTGGAAGAATCTATCAATCTGGAGACAATTATGTTTTCCCACTATCGATAGCGAAGGAATCTGCCACTGATGACTGCAAACCCTAAGGTATTGCTGAATGGACTCTAGATCTCTTTCCCAGAGCAATGAGCTGAATTTGATGGGAAACGATCTGCTAGAAGGAAGGCATTAAGGCATCCTTAATCAATCTAGTGCGAGTGTAACCTATAGGCCAATAATGTGGAAGGAATCAGATGAATAAAGATGTAGTAACCCAACCGAAGCACGTTTTCGGTGTACAAAAGATGTAGCTAGCTCACGATAGAAACCCTCTGAACCAACCAATAATGAAAGTTGACACATAGGCAAGGAATCCACCAATAGGGTCAAATGGAAACCAAGGCACTACATGAATCCCAATGTGTGATAATGAAAGCTAATGTTGAACACAAGGGAAACCTCTAAGTCAAAGACCCATGATATTGATCAATTTTGAGAACAAGGTGACCTATCAATAATGAAAATAGGGCCAGTGTGTGGCTCTAGATCTTCCTTTAGAGAAATTTATCATAGTCAATAAGAGCAATACCCGCCATTAAGAAGTCCGTGGAGACCTTCTCAAACCAGCACGAGAAAAGGACCAACATAGTTGATGTGATAATGAACATGACATTGAAAGCTAGCAATGGCCAACAGAAAAATAGGTCAAGAGACACCACAGAGAGGCCGACTCAGGTTTACTTCCCTTGAACAAAAGCAAGACCCTATTGTGACTACATGGCAGCATATGATAACTTTTTATAATTTTGTCGTGCAGGAGGCATAAGAAAACTCTCCATATGATTGGAAGAGATAACCAATCAGAGGAGTACTAACTCAATAACAAGGTTAAGGCTCTCCTAAGTCAAACTAAATCCCATACCAATGTAGGAAAGACTTATCTTTTGAGTTGTTTGTTCAAGGGCGACACAACTGACTCTAGCTGCCATCAAACACATAAATAATGTCCTGTTCCCGCTCTTTTTGGGATATATAACCTTTTTTTCTTTTTCACTTATATGAAGCCTGAAAAAGAATAAAATAATGCTATAGTACAGTGGAAATAACGAGTGTTGAAAAATCAGATGCTCTAGTTCCTGGGAGGGGAACATTCCTATGCTCAGATGCAAGGTGGAAAAACTGGTCAATGACATTCAAAGGAATATTCTTTCCACGGGTAAAAGGGTGTGTCAAGTTGCAAAGGCTAAGTGATTGCAAGATTGATTTTGTAGAAGACATGGTCAAAAAATGGCTTAAACATGAGTCCAAGTGAAGCCAGCTCCAAGCCAAAAGGTGCAAACAGTCAATATGCAATGCAGCAGTATAACTTAACACAAAGGAGCCTCTAGAGTATAAAGCTAGAAATTAGCAAAGAAGAATGAGAATGAGTCTCCAACACACAAGTCATGGTGGGACTAAAGAGGACTCTCGAGCCTACTCAATATAGCAGCATGGGCAACATATGCCAGTTAGGATCTAACTAAGATGCCCATGTAAAGGATCGCTCTACCATCACGTCATGATTTTAAAAGTCGGCAAGTGAAAATGGTTTGTGAATCAAGACATGATGGGGTCGATCCTATGGAAAAAATATCACAGTATGGAAGCTAGTATGCAAAATGTAGCAGAAAGTGATATTCCCTAACCTATATGCCAGTAAGAAAGCGATACCTTCCATGATGGGTCTACAGTCATGGAATCAAAGCAATTTCTCAAAAAAATCTCCAAAATATCCTATAAAGACAACCCATTCCCGACGCTCCAAGCCAAAAGGTCAAAAAGTCCACAAGATAAAAATCAACTTTAGAAAAAATAATTTTCATTTTTTAACCTATATAAGGACTTTTGGACTCACATTTTTTCATTTCTGTTTTGAGCAAGGAGCTATGGAGAAAAACTCAAACAAACTTCCTACGTCGAATTCAACCATTCAAATTGCTTCAAATCTTCCAGGTACAGGGAAAATTTTAAGAACCCCCCTAAAATTTATAAATATAATAAATGGGCGAATCTCCATGGTATATAGGAAAAATGGAAGGCGATTTTATCAATAATATAATATGTATATATAAGTTTTTGGCGAATCTCTCACCAGGCATGGCGAATATTTTACTCAATTATAAAATCTTGTAAGATCTTGGCGAGTCTTTCACTAAATAATAAAACTTTGTAAAGTCCTAGTGAATCTTAGCATAGGCTACATGCTGGTTTAATTCCCCCATTTAAATAGGCTACATTCGAGGTGAATACCATGGGTCAATACCATGTGCCATTTTGGTGAATACCATGGGTCAATACCATGTGCCATTTTTATTTTTATTAATTCTAATATTAGGGTTAATAATGGTTTTTTGCATGGTATTAATAACAATCTAGTCCATGGTATTTGTCCCATAGTATTTTGGTCATAGGTTTCACCTAAACATAACCAATTTTTTTAGTGTTCGTAAATATAAGGTGACTTATGGAGTAAATATAAAAAAATGTTTTGTTTGTTTACCATACCTCCCGTTTATTTATATTTTTATTAATTTACCATACCTCTTTTACAAATATGGTATTTGGCCCATAGGATTCACTTAAATAAAACCTCTTTCTTGAGCCTTCATAAATAGAACGAGGGTTATGGACTAAATATAAAAAGAGGTTTTATTTATTTACGATATGTCTAGTTTATTTATATTTTTATTTATTTACCATACCTTTTGAGTAAGTATAAAAAGACGTTTTATTTATTTACCATACCTCCACTTTACTTATATTTTTATTTGTTTACACCCTTACATGTATATAAGGTGACTTATGGAGTAAATATAAAAAATGTTTTATTTATTTACTATACCTCTCATTTATTTATATTTTTATTAATTTACCATACCTCTTTTATAAATATGGTATTTGGCCCATAAGATTCACTTAAATAAAACCTATTCTTGAAAATGGGCGAATGGATTCACTTAAATAAAACCTATTCTTGAGAATGGGCGAATGGAAGGTTGTAAGTCCTAATTTCAAGGGCTAAATTTACCTTTTTTACCCTCTCCCTTAAAATAAGGTGGGCTATTTGAGGTGATTTGTAAAAATGTACTAAGATACAAAATGTTCGCCCACTAAAAATTTAAAACCCCTTAATTTCGCCAAAGGGCGAACATTCGCCCCTAAAATTATCCTTGTCCAGCTAACCCTTTAATCATGGTTTTTATCATTTTTTATGCTTTTATATGTTTTTTCATAATTTTGATCGTAGGAAATTATCTTAAAAATTTCAACTCTGTATACACGCGGCTTGGATACAGGTAACTCGCGTGTACAAGGGCTCTACACGCGAATATGTAAAAAGTGAACCCACGTGTGTGCGAGTGAAAAAAACTAAACATTGATTTAATGATTTGAAACATCTTTTTGGCAGGATGACAATTACCTGGTATGAAAGGGAGCACAGTGTCATTGATAACCAAGTGATGGAGGATCAAAATGCCTTAGATGCTTTGAGAGGTTGTGGTTTGCTAAAATTCTTTAAAATGCCAAACATGAAGGCGAATACTCGATTGCTTGAGTTGTTGATTCATTACTGGAGTGTAGAAGATGATGCATTCATGATTGATCAGATGCCCCTGAGGATTGAGATAGAAGATATTTATTTCATTACAGGTCTTTCTCGATGGGGAGAGAGAGTGCATTCTACTGGCAGGATGAGAGGTAGTCTCAGTGTAGAAGACTACGTCCACATATACTGTCCTGGCCACCCTGAAAAGGTTGGAAGTCAGATTCCAATCAAGCACGTAGAGAGTTTATCATTGAAAATCCTACTATTTACCATAGCCAGGGTAAACAATTCTGCTGCTCTACATTAGCCTTCACGTGTGTCCATGAGCCTAGCAATGGATTGTCTCACTACTTTCTTTTACTGGTGTACACCTCTGCTAACCAACATGAAGAACCAACTCACTTCCATTCAGAAGGGTCAGACAAAGAATTTCAGATACGACACTATCTTATGCTCGTTATTTTTTGAGAAAGTACCTGGGCTCTGTCCCAAGGTATTATCTACCATCAATAGCCCTAGAGATTCGCGGATGGGCAGATGGGTTGACTTGATGAAATTCCTATGGGGTGGTGAGGTCCCTAGGATGACTTTTGATGATGAATTTTTCCTTCGGTGGGATCAACAAGTCATTGCAGTCAATGACTACCCCTATGTCGGAATGGATTTCTGAGGAGATTCGGATCTAGTATTGCCACCAGATGCAGCATGGGGTGCCATAGGTATAAATGATTTTTTAATTTTTTAATTTTAATATTTTTTTGGATTTTTAATATAAATGAATTAAAAATATTTTTTATGAGACAAGACACTTACAAAATTTTATTGATCATGTTGCAGATGTGGGTCCAATGAGACCTGACGGATTTCCTCAACATAGGCATTGTGGAAGATATGCCAAAGGGACTGCAGCTGAGACTGAGATAGTTCTCCATGCAGTCCAGAGGAACCTGGTGAGACTAACTCACCAAGTACCCATGGTGGCCATAGAGGACTTACCAGAGGAGATGCAGTGGTGCATGGTAGTAGTACCACAGGACTGGGTACGACTATTTCGGCATGTGGCCAATGTTGTCGTTTACTTTCTAGTTGCTCATCCTGAGCAGGATCGTTAGATAGATGATCAGATCTTTTTGTGATTTAGACATGATGATGGGCATAAGCCCAAATTTTGTAGGGCATTTTGTCCTGATTTTTATATATTATTTTGGACACAAACACTCTTGATGATCATATATACAGATGATACTTCAATTATTTTTTATGTTTCTTAATTTGATGAATGATTTATATGCCAATCCAATGCTTGATTAGTAATAGAATCTGATAAGGAATTTTCTAATGTGGAATGTGAACAAATATAATGTAAACAAATGATCGTTGCAACAACTGCACTCTCAGAAATTAGAGATACAAATAGTGATCTCATACCCGATAGATGTTATTCAATTGAGATACCACCAGTTGTGAGTCTAAATAAACCACTAATGAATCAATATCAAGAGATATCGCTTTAGATAGAAAATTAATAACAGTAGTATATTCAGCAATATTATTCGAAGCAAGACCGATACATACTCCTCTCGAAACCATCAACTAGCCAGATGGATAATAAATCACCCAAGCTGCGGAAGCAAGGTTCTGGGTGTGTCTACTGGCACCATCGGCGAACCCTAGATATATCAAATCATCCATCAATACCTGCCAAAGAAGATCAAAAATATCGACATCACTAAAACTAATAGATAGATATGTACAATCATACAATATATACAAACAAGTAAATGCTCAGCCAAAGCCTAAGCAAAGTACTTCTTAAGGTAGAGCCCATTTCTGGGCTCCACCAACTTGTTTCCTTCAAATTCAATCAATTCATAAGCTCCCTTTTTTAAAACTCACTTGACAATAAAGGGACCATACCACATAGACTTAAACTTGCCTGCCCCCAAGGCATCTTTGTCTTGATCGTAGACCAAGACAAAGTCGCCTTTAGAAAAATTTCTAGGACGGACAGCTTTATCGTATTGAGTTTTTACCCTCTTTTTATGGGCTTCATTTATCGTGGCAGCATCTCGATGATGCTCATCAAGATGCTCCAAATGAACGAGGCACTCTTCAAGACTAGAAGTCTCATGAAGAAGTTCAACAACTAGTTTAATGGAAGGAATTTCATATTCAAAAAGAAAAATAGATTCCAACTCGTAAACCAGTTGAAAGGGAGCAAAACCAGTGGCAGTCTTAACTGACGTTCGGTATGCCCAAAGTGTCGGATACAACATGATTTTCCAATTGGATCTAGATTTGCCAGTCATCCTTTGCAGGATGATTTTAATGGATTTGTTCATGGCTTCAACCTACACATTGACCTAAGGATAATACGAAGATGAATGCTCCTGTAGGAAACCCAACTTGAGAGTCAATTAAGACATCAGTTGATTCTGGAAATGACTACCATGGTCAGTGAAAATCTCTTTAGGAATAACGAACTGGGAAATAACTTGATTGAAGAGAAACAAGGTTATTATTTCATTGTCATTCTTAAAAGTAGGAATGGCCTCAGCCCACTTAGTAAAGTAGTCGACAGCCAAAATGATATACTTGTGATTTCTTGTCGAAGGTAGATTACAAGTAGTAAAATCAATGCCCCACTTTGTGAAAGGACTGACGGTGATAACAGGGAAAAACGGAGCTAGATGTGCGTGCATTTTCCAAGTATAGACTTGAAAAGGATGGCATCTTTTGACTGCCTCAATACAATCTTTGAAGATCAAAGGCCAAAAGTAGCTTGCTCGCAAAAAAATTTGGGTTGTAGAAAGCCCAGATAGATGACCGCCACAAGCTCCACTGTGGAAATCATTAAGTACTAACTCAGCCTCTTCCAAGGTTAAACAATGCCTAAGGATTGAATCAATCCCGTGATGATATAATGTGTCACCTATAATAACATAATTCTTAGCGAGGTGACCCAAATTTCTACTCTCGTCCTTGGAAAAAGCGGGCAGAAACTTCATAGTCTGGAGATATCTAATGATATCCCCGTACCAAGGATCTTGTGAGGAAATAAGAAATAGATCTTTATTAGGTAAATTTTCCTCGTGAATAATTTCTTCCTCATAAGGCAGCTATGATATCAACTCTGCAAATACTAAATATTTCTTAGATTTAGCTGACATGAATTTGAGGTTGAATTCTTGCAAGATGACAATCCATCTATTATATTTTCCCCCAATCACTCACCTACTGAGGACAAACTGAAATGGATTTACGGTGGCTAAGATGAACATTTTTCGAATCAGAATATAATGACGAAGCCATTGGACAGCATGGACATCTTCCAAAGCTAATTTCTCGTTTGGAGAACAGCACAGTTCAGGACTTACCAAACCTCGGCTTAGATAGTAAATTACATGCTCACATAAGGCATCATCTTCCTAAACCAAAACCATACCAATGGTTGATTCTCCTGCAGCGAGATACAAGAGGAAATCTCTGCTATAATCAGGTGTACTCAATAATGGAACAGAGGTTAATGCTTTTTTCAAAGCATCAAAATATCATTGCGCGAAATATTCCCATAAAAATGGGACCCCCTTCTTAAGCAAATGCATAAATCCTTTTATGATATCGGAATAATTGGCTATAAATCTCCTCAAGAAATGTGCTTTTCCTTGGAGACTTTGGAGTTGACGTATGGAATACGGGGGAGGCAACTGAAGTATTGCCTTAACCTTGAAGGGATCTACACGAATCCCCTTTGTTGACATGATGAATCCCAACAGCCTACCAGATGTGACAGCGAAAATGCACTTATTCGGATTCAACCGGATTTTATAAAAACGACACCGCTCAAAAATCAACTGAAGATGTTTAGGACGATCAATTCTCTTTCGATAACGAGTAGCTAAATCATCCATATATGCTTCGATAATGTGCTTGATGTCATGAAAAGCGTAAGACATGGCCTGCTGAAAAGTAGCTCCAACAGTTTTGAGGCCGAAAGGCATCTTATTGTATGCAAATGTACCCCAGGAAAAAATAATAGTTGTCTTGTGTTGATCTTCTGGACGGATAGTAATTTGGTTATAACCAGAGAATCCATCCATAAATGAAAAAATTTCATTACCCCCACATTCATCAATAATTTGATCTATAAAGGGTGTGGGGTAATTGTCCTTAGGACAAGCCTTATTTAGGTCCCTAAGTTCAATGCATACTCGAATCGTTACTTGCTTTTTTTATACAAGGAATGGATTAGAAACCCATTCAATTAAAGGAACGGGGTATATGAAACCTACCTTAAGAATATTATCGACTTTAGCTTTGATATCTGTTACTTTTCTAGGGTTGATCAGTCAAAGTTTTTGACGAATAGGTCTATAATTTTTGTACGTCTTGATCTCATGCTAGACTATAGATGGATCTATTCCAAGCATTTCCTCATAGGACACGAAACTCTTTGAAGAGATCTGTAAAAGTTTGAATTTCTTAAGGGGAACAGTCAGCTCCAATGAAGACATTTTCAATAATGTTAGGATTCTTAAAGATGTTCAGTAGTATAGTTTGTGAGATAACAGACATGTAACCTTCAGCAGAAAACTTTACTAGGGTAAAAGGGTTTAAAACTGCATGAAAATCACTAGTAGAAGAATTGGACAAACTTGACTCAACTTCCCACAAATGAGGGAGGAAATACAAACGATGATGCAAATAATCCCATGGTCTATCAACACTGACCATTGCTTCTAGAATTACTTCTTCAAATGGAAAGATAGTATCTAAGCAATCTTGAGACGAAGTTGAATCGAGGGTTCAGACCGAAGCCACATCTCCATCCAGCTCCTCTAGTGAGAAAGGAGTAGGATCGGAGTTTGTAGAGTTAATAATAGACTGATAAGAAATTTCTACTACAGACATAGGACATGCCATTCCACCTACCTGCCCTTCATATAATGTGGTGGTAGATGAGGGAAAATTCCAAGGGTCTAAAAAATAGTGAGTTCTAAAGAACTCTGTTCAAGAAGGTCCCTTGGAGGATGAAATAGCATTAATTCTACGTATAGGAGAAGGAAAATAAAAAGTACCCATTAAGGAAGAGTGCATTCCAACTCCTAAATTCTTTATAGGTTGTTTGGGATTGTCCACTAATGGAACAGTAGACTCAGAAGATGCGTGGGAGTCACCCAGAGAATAATCCATTTGATCAACATTTACAATTCTCCCTTCATGAGGAAAGAAAAGGATGTGAAATAATGATTATACAATGGCATCCATCTCATAAATCCAATTCTTGCCTAAAAGGAGGTTGTAATCCATATTCGCATCGACTATTTCTACTTCAATATTTACCACCTTTCCCCCAACAGAGATGGGAAAGGCTGGAATAATATCGTACGGCCTATGAGAATGACCATCAAATGCAGTTAATAGAGTAGGTGAAGGAATAGCTTGAGGCGATCCAATGGCCTTCCAACATGACATGGACATCACGCATGTGGAAGCTCCCTCATTGATAACAGATCAAAAGATATTATTCTTTCGATATATAGACTTTATCTAGAAATCCATATGATGCGGGAGTCTCTTTTTGACGTTTGACATATCAAATGTAAGCACAAGAGAATTTTTTGGATCAACTGCTCCAATTACAGATAATAATGCACTCCTCTGAGTGGGGCATGATTGGAGTACCTATAATGCCAACATAGCACAAGGACTCTAAGCCAAATCTTCTACAATCGAGTAGTTCTGGGATACCCTAGCATTAGGGTTAATGGTAGAGCGTTTTGCGGAGCCTTTCGGCATCCAAAGTATAGACTCAACAGAGGGCCTCTCTATATGGAGCGACTCTAAAGCATCGGAAGTAGACTTAGCCTTAGATGACTTTGATTCACCGTAATCACACAATCGCGTAGCGAAATTGATATGTGAACTCATCATGTAGACATTTGATGTATTATCCCCTTCATGGTTGCCCCCTGTGGGGGTACTAGTACTAGAGTTCGCGCCAGCAAGTAATTGTTGCCCTTGGGGAAAAGGGTTAGTGAGGGTAGCCTAGGAGCTAGAGGACCCCTGCTGAACTAATAAGCGCTGAGCATCTTGGATCTTAGGGCAGAGATCAATCAAATCATCTCCATTGCATAACTTCCATGGAAATTTTACTTTTTTCTTAGACTCTTTTCCACCACCACCGGCATCATTGTCGGGTTTGTTTGCATTGCCCTTCCCATCCTGGTTCTTTTTCCTACCTCATCCTTTCTTCTTCCCATCAGATTGTTGGTTTCCTTTGGGGTTAGAAGTTTGGACAACATTTATAGATGTAGGTTTAGAAGGTGTAGTTACAGACGGTGATGCCTAAATAGAAGAAGAAGTTTGTAAAGACAATTGTTGCAATTGATTCAGCAGGTTAGTCGTGTTAGCATCAATCGATCTGACTAGCCCATCGGCATGGGGACCTGGCTTTGGCTTGGCTAAATCAACCTTGGACCTAGGAGCATCCAATAGAATTTTTTGAAGAACCCCAGATTTAGAGTATATAAGTTCTAACTACTGGGCTCGAAAAATAGCCTGCTTTTTGGTGAACATATCAGAGAGTGACAAGTCCTTAGAGATCTCGAGTTGTAAGGATTTAAGAAACCATTCAAGAAGGAATTCTTGTAGAATATCAGCTTTAATGACACTCTTCCTTGTCCTCCATTGCTGGATATGATCTTAAATGTGGGTTACCTGATCCTGGTGAAAATTATCCAAAAGCTCAGTTCCAGCATCATAGCAGACAAGCAACTGAAAATGGTTTAAAAATATAGTATCCAAATCATTAAAAGAAGTGAAGGTGCCCTGTGGAAGTTCAATGTACCACTTGGTTGTGTTTCCTGTTCGGGTACGTTGGAATAATCTCAACCTGATTGAATCATCTATCAGGGAGTTTGACAAACACCATAAGTGAAAATTGGTTACGTGGTCACCCAGATCTTCACCAGTCTTCCCTTAAAATTTGGGTATATCTGAGGGAAGTTTGGTTGGGACCGGAGGCCAAACTAAGTAAAACCTAATCAAATCATTAGTCAATTTAGAAAGATCTGGCAAGTTTAAAATTTCCAGGAAAGATAGTCGCAGAGGATCCTGAGGATTCCACCCAATGTGGGTGGAATTCCCAACGTTCTAAAAAGAATGCCCTGGATTTGTGAAGGCACCAGTTTGCCTAAAGTAACTTGTAGACCCAAATGAACCATAAGGAGCTCCTTATGGTCTAGAAAAGACCGAATTTTGACCAAATCCTGCCGAAAATTTTCCATAGCTAGTAAAATTGCCCCCTAGGGAGGTGTTAAAAGGAGCAGAGAGCCCTTGGTAAGGGTTCCATGCATTAGCATAGGGAGAAAAGTTCTGGAATGAAATTATAGAATAATATGGCATATTCCCCTGTTGGCCGAAATAATATTGATTCCCGACTCCTAACCCACTAACCGCAAGGTTTGTCCAACCTTGAAACAGATTATAACTTTGACCCGTAGATGGGTTGGAATTTGGTATATGACCACTCCCAAAAGGGAAACCCTGAAAAGAAGATGACCCACTTGCCATGGAAGTCATGGATTTGGAGACAACTAATGGAATAATTAGTGGAACCGAAGGAATCGTGCTAGTCGGCATTCAAAAAGGGAAAAAGCCAATGCTAGGGGAAAAATATTGAGTACTTCCACTCAAGGATAGGATGGAAGTAGAGTCAAATATAGTAGTGCTAGGAGTAACGGAAGGCATGGAAATTGTTCCTCCTCCTTATACGAATACAGGAGTTTACATACCAGCAGCACTCATGGTGGATTCCATGCTTCTAGAAGTGGTCATCAAAGGAAAAGATTGAAAGAAACCTGGGCTTGAAGGCCTGTTGGTCGGAGTCCTGACGTATAATAAAACGTCTGGGTGATTGGGAGCAAGAGGAGAATTAGGAGCCAAAAGACGCTCTTGAATCTCTTTGACCTCAATAACATCTTCTGACTAGAAGAGGAACCTAGAAAGAACTGGAGTGTTCCTCTCCAACTCTCTACTTGTACTAGGTCTATCTTGTGAATCAATAACTCCAACCAGAGGATCAATCTCTGATGCGTCTACTGCCACTAATTGAAAATCACTGGAAGAATTGATCCTACACCTTGGAGGAGAAGGCTTAGGACTCGTAGGTGAAAGCCCACGAAGTCTCCTAGACTGACGAACCAGTCAATTAGCCATTTCGAATTACTTTTAAGAAATATAATTAAAGACTCAAAAAAATTTGTAAAGCTAGGCCAAATAGGAGCAAAGAGCACTCTCTATAAATCACTAAATATGCAGTCAATCAAACTATTTTCGATTATTTCTGCTCCGAGTGATAAGGATCGGACACCAAAATACAAGAAAGCAAAAATCAAGGACCTTCCACAAATAGTCTGGGGTAATGACGGCCCAAGCCTACTAGTGAAGGTATCAGAAGCAGTTACGCTGACCTCTAGACAACAACCTTTCCCGGTGCAAGCACTCAAGATTTACAAGGGTACCCTCTAGAAGTACTGAATAATTTGATGCAATGTCTGCCTCAAGTGCCACAGGATTCCCCTTCACAACCCCCTATAAGATCCCTAGGAAAGGCAACTATGGGCACCAACTCATATCAAAACCCAAGCGAAACAATTGTGAGGCGGGATCAACAAGTAGGAGAGGGGGTATCTCTCTTCCTTGTCTTCACTCTCCCTCATGCTTAACTCCCAGTCACAGAGCTTTCCTAGTCTTTCTAATGATATTGGATTTCGCTCATTATTCAACTTCTATGTTTGATAATTTGAGTGGCCTTGGAGAGTTAACTCTCCACTCACCTATTCCAAGGCCCTAATGAACCTAAACTTGTTGGTGTTTGTTAATGACAAAAATAAAAAGTTCTAGTTCATTTTATTAAATCGCTTGATTTTATAGAGTTGTTCTTTAAGTCAAGGGTATTATGAGAGTGAAATTGATGATGTTTATGATGCAAAAGAAACCAATAGAAACATGTTTATATGCATGCAGTTATTTTCTTTCAATGAAGAGTGATTTCTACTTGGGTTCTACGAAAAACTTATATAAGAAAAATATTTTTCTTCTCTTTTCTAAAACACTCCACACACACTCAAAATATAAAAATACTAAGAATGCTTAAGATTCAAACTAAACTAATGCAAATTTAAATGACAATGCAAGATCCTAAAAAACACTTATATTATAAGCAAATGTGCTTCTTTATAAAGTCAATAAACCAACTTGATAATGAAGAGGGAAAAAATTTAACAACAAATTTCCCTCCAAATCAAGAAAAGAAAATTGAAAAAGATTACAATTGCTCAACAACAACAAAACAAAAGAAACCAAAAAACCAAAATCTTGGAAAAAGAAAAGCAAAAGCAATGTTTTTGTGTTTTTTCTTTTAAGGAAATTAAAGCAACTTTTGAGGTCACAAAAATAACTACTAAATTCGAAAGATCAAGAAAGAATCACAAGGAGTCTTTATATCTTGCAAGTTATAAAACTCATTAATAAATGAAACTTGAAACAAGAAAGACTACAAACTCACACAAACTGATCCGAACAGCAATAAAAGATTTCAGCAAACCGACAAAATGTCAAGAAAGAAAAACTTTCAAAATTGCCAAAAAGATACTCAAAAAAGCACGAAAAGCAACAAGGCCAATAAAAAAGGAAAAGAAAAGCAAGGCAACTTGAAATCTGGGTTGCAAATGAAATTGAATTCAATTTCTTGTTCTATAAAACCAGGTCATCCTAGAACTTTAGACAAAAGCCTTGAACCCAAGACACAAACAAAAAACTTTCTTAACAAGTAATTCTATGCCAACTAGGCTTTTCAGCAAGAAGGAGATTTGAAAAATAAAACTTGCAGGAGAACTCAGTTCTTCAGACAGTGGATGACCATAAAATAACAAAAATCACCATGCAGTAGACCTAACTAGGCAAAAAGATTTGAAAAAACAATTCAAAAAATTATATACGCGTCTGTGTAAAGACTCAGAAGTGTACACAAGCGTTTCTAACACAAGAAACTCATGTATACGCGAGTCTGTTTGAGAACACTTGCATGTATATGTGACTGTAACCCAAGAAAAAATCATATACAAGGCTCAATTAAGAAAAAACAAAAATCAAGGCCTGATCTAGAAGATCAGACTTGATGCCTTGGAAGCTAATGAGTCAAATAACATTGTAAAAGGAAGCAATCAAGAAAAAAAACCCTGATCGAGAACAAACAACCCAAACCAGGAATAACAAGAATGTTATCCCCAATGGAGTCTCCAATTCTATTGTGGGTGAGAATACCCTAGGGTCTTGGGTTGAAAACCCCAACAGAGTGGAGGACAAACAACAACAAGAAATGCTCAGACAAACAATCTAAATGCTTATTCTATTGAACTAGAAAGAAGTGTCCTTACACGAAGGTCCTATGTTTGGGTAGATCCCGTAGGGTGCAAACCCTCTGCTTCTCCTGATGCCTTTGAAACTTTTAAATTACTCAAACAAATCATATACATCAGTAGAAACATAAGGAATATTCATGATATATACGTTAGATCATATAAATGAATGAACAATTATGCATCAATATAAGATTCATAAACAAGTCAGAATATAATTCAATGCATAAACACGTTTTAATATCAGGAACAAAACAACATTTCTTTATTTATGTAAGCTACAAGAAAGGTGGAAAAATACAACTTGAGTCTTCCTCCAACTCCAAGCAGTATCGTCCTTTGAATCCGTCCTTTCCCGGCCTCAGCAATCTTCCTACATCATCATACACAAGGATATCTCAAGAAGGATGAAGGATATCTCAAAAGAGGAAACAAGGGTTTCTAAATCTTTGTGAGTGTAGGAGGCACAGGGATTTTGTCAAACTCAATCAGGGATAAATCAACTATAATATCAATATCTCATTTTTTCTCCCTTAACGCCTTCCCAAGGAGGTTTATTTATACCTCTCCAAATTAGTTTTTTCAGTTGGGAAATAGTTGGGCCACGGGCTATAGGAGGTGAGTAATAGGTAAAACTCGTGAACTCTGCCTGAAATTAAGGAAATTTATTATTTTTAAGTGCTTTAACACATGTACATAGGTTGGGTATATGCTGACCCGCCTGTACACACGTTTATCACGGGGAAAAGTAGCGTATAGGAAATAAAACACTTTTTTTTTATATTTTGGACCAAGTCTGGAAGGAAGGGTTGCCCTAGGCCATAACCAGAGCATCATATCTACCGAGAGTGGTAAATGGTGCTATAACACTAATGACTCCTAGATGACTCCCTTTTATTTCTTTTACATTACATTAGCATGGTCCGTGAACCATGAGCGAAGTTCATTGTTTACTTAAAACAATGCATCCCTTTACAAAATAAGGGGCTTTCACCTTCCTAAAAGCCCCTTTGACTCTTAACATTCTGAGTGCTCCACTCTTCAAAATGCGGGGACTTTACAATATTAGATCGAAGTTGACCCAAAACTTAGACCAAAATTAGACCTGGGGGTCGCCATCCCAACAGTGGGTGGTAATGTAATGCCTTGACTGCAGTAGCGCACAAAGATAAGTATGATAAATTTGGGTTGAAGCAACTGTGTCACCATGCGGAAAATCAAGTGCGATGCATGGCGGTTCTAACACATGGAGGGGAAAAGGAAGTGTGCCTCTTAGAAGCCTGCAATAGTATGCAAATTGAAATGAACACACGAGCAGAATGACATCATGTTATGAAACCATCTCAAGAAAAGATAGAAAAGATAGATCAACGCCTTAGAATTCAGCCTCTTCGAGGGGGCAACCTCCTTTACATTACATAAATGAACAATTCTTTGATGATACAAATGACAAAACCTCCTTTCTATATATAGGAGTCTAGGGAGTCACAATATAATCCAGCCGACCTAACAATAATAATATAAAGCCACAAAAATAACAATAGAGGGATTCTATGGGGCACAGAAATAACAATATGGGGGTAATAGGGGCACAACAATATAAATAAGGGGTATAACTACAATAGTAATGGGGTAATCACTAGTATTATAGGGACCCAACATGCCCCTCTCCTTCAAAAAAGTGTTGTCCTCAACGCTTGAGTAGTTCTGGATACTTCTGCATAAAATTCTCATCCTCCCATGTGGAATCTTCAGCGGATAAGTTCTTCCACTTGATAAGATACTCTGAAATTGATCGATTTCGTAGCTGTCGAGTTCTTGTTTCTGTGACTGCTTCCGGTTCCAATATAATTTTTCCTTCCTCGTCAAGTTCTGGCAATATTGTTTGAATTGGGAGCTTGTCACCTATAACCTTCTTTAAACATGAAACATGGAAAACTGGGTGCAATCGAGAAGCTGCAGGAAGCTCCAATTTGTATGCCATAGTACCAATCTTTTGCAACACCTTGTACGGACCATAATACTTTGGTGATAATTTATTATCCTTCTTAGCTTGCTTTAGGGACATTTTCTTATATTTTTGTAGCCGTAGGAATACCCAATCACCTACATCAAAACTTCTTTCACTGCGATGTTGATCTGCCTGTTGTTTCATTCTATTTTGTGCCAACACGAGGTTATCCTTTAAGAGTTGGAGGACTTGTTGTTGATGTTCGATGTGATGTTCCACTGCCTGAACCTTAGAATTTTCTCTTAAATATGATGTGATGGATGGTGGTTGATACCCATAAAGTGCCATAAATGGGGTCATTTTTGTTGCTGTATGGAAGGAAGTGTTATACCACCATTCAGCCAGAGGCAACCATTTGACCCATTGTGTCTGTTTATCAGATACAAAGCAACGAAGATATCCTTCCAAACATTTGTTTACTATCTCAGTTTGCCCATCAGATTGAGGATGATAAGATGAGCTATGAGCTAACTGAGTACCAAGACAAGAAAATAATTCTGTCCAAAAATTTCCAGTGAAAATGGGATCTCTGTCACTTACAATAATCTTTGGGTTTCCATGTAGCTTTTGAACTGTTTCCATAAATGCAGTAGAAACTGTACTGGCTTTAAATGGATGTGATAATGCACAAAAGTGTGCATACTTGGTAAGTCTGTCAACTACCACCATGATGACACTCTTTCCCTCAGACTTGGGTAAACCTGTGATAAAATCCATTGAAACCTCCTCCCAACGTTGGCTTGGAATGGATAAAGGTTGTAATAGACCCGGTGTCTTAATTGTTTCAACTTTATTTTGCTGGCAAACCAAACATTCCGCCACAAACTTTTGAATATCTGATTTAAGGCCATCCCAAAAAAATTCCTTCTTAACCCTGTGGTAAGTTTTTAAAAATCCTGAGTGCCCTCCTAAGGGAGAAGTGTGCAATTCCATAAGAATCTTTTGTTTTAGCTGGGAATTCTTACAGAGGTATAAGCGATCTTTGTACCATAACGAATCATTTTTCCAGCTAAATGTATCAGAAGTACTGGAATCTTGTTGTAGCTTTCGAATAAGTGCCCACACTTCTTCATCATTCTTCCATTCCTCCCTTGCTTCGTTTATCCAATCTGGTTGGATAATAGAAATGGCACACAACAATGCTTCCACATCCTCATCCTTTCTTGAGAGTGCATCTGCCACCACATTTTGCTTCCCTTTTTTGTAGATGATTTCAAAGTCATAACCCAACATCTTTGTGACCCACTTTTGTTGCTCTTCAGAGGATAATCTTTGTTCTAAAAAGTATTTAAGGCTATCATGATCCGTTTTTACCTTGAAGTGTCTTCCCATTAGGTAGGGTCGCCATTTCTTAAGTGCATGGAGTATTGCCAACATTTCCTTCTCATAAATAGCTTTGCTTAAAAACTTTCCCTTGATTGGACGACTTTCAAAAGCAATGGGTCTTTCATCTTGCATTAGAACAGCACCAATTCCATTTCCTGAAGCATCACATTCCACAATAAAGGTTTTTGTGAAGTCCGGTGTAGCTAAGACCGGTGCTTGGCACATTGCCTCTTTAAGATGTTCAAAGGCCTTTGTTGCTTCCGGAGTCCATGAAAATGAATCTTTCTTCAATAATGTTGTTAGAGGTGCTGCTATTCTCCCATAATTCTTAACAAACTTGCGATAATACCCTGTCAACCCAAGAAATCCTCGCAGATGCTTTATGGATGTGGGGATTTTCCATTCCTTAATGGCTTTAATTTTGCTAGGGTCTACCTTAACTCCTTCATGAGATACAATATGACCCAAATATTCCACCTCCTGGACTCCAAAGAAACATTTGGATCTTTTTGCATATAATTGTTTCTCCTCCAATAGTTGTAGCACCCTGTCAACATGTTCAACATGATCCTTCCAAGACTTGTTGTAGATTAGTATATCATCAAAAAATACTAACACAAATTTTCTAAGGAATGGTTTGAAAATTGAATTCATCAAACCTTGAAATGTTGAAGGTGCATTGGTAAGGCCAAAAGGCATGACCAAAAATTCATAATGACCCTCATGAGTTCTAAATGCCATTTTCGAAATGTCTTCAATCTTCATTCTGATTTGATGATATCCCGAACGAAGATCCAACTTGGTGAAGTAAATTGATCCATGCAATTCATCCAGTAATTCATCAATAACAGGAATGGGGAACTTATCTTTAATAGTGAGCTTGTTGAGCTCCCTATAATCCGGACACATGCGCCATGATCCATCCTTCTTGTGCACCAATACTACTGGAGCTGAGAAAGAACTTTGACTCGGTTGAATTATACCAGCCTCTAGCATTTCTGCAACCATACGTTCAATTTCACTTTTTTGGACATAGGGATATCTGTACGGCCTGATGTTTGGAGGAACACTTCCTGGAATCAGATGAATAGCATGATCATGATCACGCATAGGTGGGAGACCTTGGGAGTCTCAAATACCTTGGAATGATTGTCCAGTACTTTTTGGAGATCTGGAGAAATAGATGATTCCAATGTGGAAACATCTAGCGAACATAATTGTGCAATTACACCTCTTTGCTCCTTTTTTAAAGCTTTGTCATGCTGATTATCTTTCCTGGTTTCCCTGCAATACCCCTTAATTCAACTTCCTTTCCTTCCGTAGAAAATTTGATGAAAATTTCTTGAAAATTAAAAGCTATTGTACCCAAGGATTGTAGCCATTGGACTCCTAGTACAACATCAGCACCTCCCATTGGAATGGAAAGCATTGGGCTAGTCAATACATATTCTCCCATGGATAGCTTGATATTATGGCACTTTCCAGAGAAATTTATTGTTCCTCCATTTGCAATCATCACTTGACACTCTGGTGCTGGATATAGGAAGCAATTCAATTCTTTTGCTACCCTACAATGAATAAAATTGTGGGTGCTTCCTGAATCAATCAACACTATTACCTTTTTCTTCTTGATTTGTCCTTCTATCTTGATGGTTTGAGGAGTGGTAATTCCCGCCAATGCATTACAAGATATGGTCGGATTTATTTTTTCTTCATCTAGGCTTTGTTCCTGAAGTATATCTTCTTCTTTTGACCTTTCTTGCTCCTTTTCTTCTTCCTCTTCACAATCTATGTAGAATAATTTCTTCTCAGCACACTTATGACCTTTTGTGTATTTGCTATCACAACTGTAACAAAGCCCTTTTGCTCTTTTTTCTTCCAATTGTTGTGGTGTCAACCTTATAGGTTGTGGAAGACTAGGGGCAACAACACTTCCGTCTTTATAGTTGTGAGTGGTATGCTTCCTGGTTGCCATAATTTTGCTTTCCATTTTTTTTGCTAACCTGAATGCCTTCTCTAATGAATCAGGTTCCCAAAGGCGAACATCATGTTGGATATTATCCTTTAAAGACCCTATGAACACATCAATCCTATGCTCCTCTGGAATATCTTTTACCCTTATGTTCAATTTTTGGAACTCCTCAATGTGCTCCATTACTGAACCCTTTTGTTTGAGACTTATCAATTGGCTAAAAAAAGTGTTGCTTTTTGTATCTTCATAATGTGCTATCAATTCTTCCGTAAAAATTGCCCAAGTGATAAATTGTTTACGAGAGCAAAGCCATTGATACCATACAAACTGATTTGGTTCCAAATAAACAGTTGCCATACGTACCTTTTGTGCGTTTTGCACATTATTGAGATCGAAGAATTGCTCCATCTGTAATATCCATGTGGCGGGATCCTTGCCATCAAACTTCCTCATATCGATTTTTGGAATATGGTGATTCTTCGATCAAACATTAGCGTCTATGGAATCATGATTAACATTTCTTTTGTTCTCATCATGAGTTTCCTTTACTACCTTTTCACCATTAGTGACCCTTTCTTGTAGCAACTTCTTCAATTCTTCCATGTCTAACTTCATATCTATCTTCAAATCTGCCATGTCTCTCTTCAAATCTGTCTTCGAATCATCCATCTTAGCTTCCATGCCCTTTATCTTAGATTCCACGCCATTTATCTTAGATTCCACGCCACTTATCTTAGCTTATGTTAGCTTTTGTGAGCGTGACATTTGTTGCACTTGTTCTTGTAATTTTGATATATCATGTAGCATTTCTTCCTCTTCTTCATGAGTCATGCTAGAGCTTTCAGGTTCCTTACTAGGTGTTTGCATTTTCTTTCCTCGGGGCATCAGTTACCGATAATAATGCTTTACTATGCCCTTTGAATTCCGTTAAACCAAGCTTACACAAAAATTTAAAAAAAACTACACACCTTTTTTCACTTTATAGAAGCCTGATATTGAATCTGATGTATCTCTGTAAATTCGGATCATCCAATTCTAAAATTTCTACCTGTAGTAGCCTTCTGTGTCCTCTTTCTAATGCCACAAGTTTGAGCCAAATTGGATTCTCCAAGGAAGCGTTATGTGAAATCTCCCACAGTGACTTGCTTTTAGACTGGTTCAGTAGAGTGAACTTGTACGACGTGCCACGAGTCACTGTTTCAACCTTTGAATCTAAAACACACACACAAGAAACTAAAGTCTGTCCTCTTTCTGTACCTTCTTATGAAATTTCAATCTGATCCCTAGAGAGAAAGTTATGACGATTTTCCCCAAGTCACCTGTTTTGAATGTAATTCAGGAGTCTTCAAAAAGGCCAACTTCCTCAGATCATATCTCCGCAAATATCGCGCGAAAAGCTCTTAAATTCGGACCCAAGGTTCAACGCGATTTCTTCTCAAATGGGTTTTTTTTGCGACTTCTGAAGCGTCACAGAAAAAACGTTATAGCAAAAATTCCACGATGACCTGTTTGGAACAGCGAAACCCTAGAATCCAAAGCTCTGATACCAAATGTTATGAAACCAGCTCAAGAAAAGATAGAAAAGATAGATCAACGCCTTAGAATTCAGCCTCTTCGAGGGGGCAACCTCCTTTACATTACATAAATGAACAATTCTTTGATGATACAAATGACAAAACCTCCTTTCTATATATAGGAGTCTAGGGAGTCACAATATAATCCAGCCGACCTAACAATAATAATATAAAGCCACAAAAATAACAATAGAGGGATTCTATGGGGCACAAAAATAACAATATGGGGGTAATAGGGGCACAACAATATAAATAAGGGGTATAACTACAATAGTAATGGGGTAATCACTAGTATTATAGGGACCCAACACATCACAAGCTAAAATGCATAATAGTCCACAAATTAAAGTGATGGGTTAATCCAACAACACACATTCAACAAGATTCGTACAATTTCATACAAAATAGTTCATAAGAAAATGTGTAAGTTAAACAACATACATTACTAAAGCAACCAGAATAATCCAACTACAATAACGCATATGCATGAAAGTGTGTTGGCTCTGATATTATTATTATAAGAGAAATTTTCATCCATTCATACACCATTGAAATCCACTAGCCCCAATAGTGGAACATTACAGTCAAGAACACCTACTCCTCCAAAGAAGTATACTTTCTCTACATTATGGAGAAGTCAAGGCTCGTCAAAATACTCCTAAGACTTTTCTAAGACTAAGCCTAGCTAATAGCTCCAATGTACTTCTGCATGTTTTGTGTGCTCAGCTCCAAGTCATCCCTAGTGGCCTCTCTCCTTATTTGCTCCATGTACATTTCAATCTCTAGCCAGACTTGGTTCTTGTCTTTAGCTTTAGTGAGGGAACAGATTGACGGGATCCTGTGCATTCTCACCATGAAATCCAAACTCTTGTACAGTCGTGCATATGAGTCTTGTATGTTGCTGATGAATGGAGTGGGTTTCTCATAGTTCTAGATCAACATCCATACCTTTGCTTTCTCCAGCTCTGCCTGAGGCTTCATCATCTTTGGAAAGTGAAGCAAGGTCCCTTTGTACCACATTTTCCACTATTGAACATGAGTGATGGTAACATGTATGTTCCTGAGAATTTTAACAAACTCTTTGCTTCACTATTGTGAGCCATGGACACGGACAACTTCTTTATTCATGGTGATGAATCTATCATAGATCTTCTACATGTTAGTCTCAAGTGTTGATACTTCATCTAGTATCGCTTTCCTCATCTCTGCCATTGTCGAAATTGTGCTCTGCTCTCTGAGTTGTTTTGTCTCTTGCCTAGAATCTTTCAAGTTCTTTGCCATTTTTTCATTCTCGCCCAACTGGAACTTAACATTTGAGCTCATTTCTCCTACATAGGCCAAGGTGGCATCAACAAGGGAAGTTGGATGTTTTTTGACATCTGACACTATCACCCTTTCTTTTATGAATGCAGGTGAGGGGTGATCATCCGGAAAATCATTCCTCCATGCATGTAAAATATTCTTCTGCAAATCATCAAATGATAGATTGTACACATCCATAAATGGATCGCCATCAAGGAGAACAACTTCTCCTTTCTCACTCGAGACTTGTTTTGACATTGTAGATGGTGGATTCTAAGAGGTTACCTTGAGTGCTCTCAGAATAAGGGCAGTTTCTTCATTCTGTGGCTCCTGCCCCAAATCCTTGTCTACCACTTCCATCATATGCTCAATCTGCTGAGCTAGCTCCTGATCCTGCATTTTTTCACTCTCTTCTTCAATTGTCGGCGATTCTGACTCTTCAACCTGTATGGCCATTGTTTTCTCTGTCAACACACCTTACCTTTATTCTTCCACATGTTTTTGCTTATCTTCCCTCTCTCTCCTTCTCAGATTTTTCTCTTCCTTCAACTTCTTCTCTATTTCCTACAATTTTAGTTCTACTTCCTATAGCCTTTGCTTTTCTTTCTTCCTTCACTCTACCCTCTTTATCCATTGCTCCCTCTTTGCCTCCACTGCCAAAGTTTCTTTCTCAATGATAGGATCTTCTCTCATCTTGTAGCTTTGCTCTACCTCTAGGTTCTTAATGATATTCCTCTTGCCCTTGTCCTATGCTAGATTGTTTCTTATTGGTGTTGTTTTTATTGCTTCCTGCGTTGCTACTACCTACAGAGCATCCTTCCAAGATGTGGCTATATTGACCTGCTCATGGAGCTTGGAGTCATTGTAACAGTACCTCCAAGGGCCCTCCTTGTTCTAGTGAAATTTCTCGTCGATCCATGGATAACACACCTTCACACAATGGTTCTTAATCTCATATAACCCTATCCGCAAAAGGAAGAGCAGGCCATGGTGCTTTCTCCTTCCTGTGCAATCCTGCTGATAACCCTATGGAGAGGTGATATGATACCTCTTGTATGACCATCTTGTTTGTGGCATACCTTGGTAGAACATGTGAATGCTTCTCTACACCAAACACTTGATAAATGTGACACTGGGTGAGGCATACCAATCTGCAATGTTAATTATTTCCTCCATCACTTCTCGGGACATGCAAGGTGGATCCTACTCAAATATAATCTTATACGATGGGATGATGAAATGGTTAGCTAGCCTTTCCATTACGCCTCGGTAGCTGCAATCAGAAAGCAACTTGCAATAAATGTTGATGGAAGTCTCTTTCGGTGTCCTTGTCCAGCTCATGCGAGGAAACTGTTTTTGGGCACATATTGTTGGCATTATGGCTAAAGTGTTGTCCTTGATGGCAACCCATTCAGGTGATAGATCACAGTGCTTCAAGTCAGCAGCAGAAATTGATGATCAGCTATCAAATATTGAAGAAAATAAGGGGTACGCAGGTACACCTTACATAAGGTGCGTACACGCAGGTCAGTGTTACATAAAGTGCGTACATACCCGCAGTTATCCCGTTCAGGAGGTGCGTACCCCCAGTGCACACATTTCAAGGAAAAGAAATTCACATGTGGGGTTTTCTTATGTTTTACTCTTGGTATTTAGCTGACGGTATTGTGTTATTATGGTGTCGGGTCGTGGTATTGATCCATGATTTAAGGAAGAGCTTTCCTATATAAAGCAAAGGAGATCATTTGGCTTGAGCATGTTTTTGGTTGAATATCTTATGAGGGCTAGATCTGGTCTAGATCTAAATAAGGCGAATCTACTGATGGACCGAGATCTCTTCGGCGCATGTTCAAATCTGTAGATCTGACTGTCTGGGTTATTTCTGAAGTCTTGAAATCATCTATGCCCGAAGGTACGTAGGTACAGTGAGAAGAAAAGTGCGTACATACGCAGGAACTAAGCGTTTCAGGTGTGCCGGTACGCAGGCACAGAAGGGTTTCAGGTGCACCGGTACGCAGGCACAGAAGGGTTGCAGGTGCACCGGTACGCAGGCACAGAAGGGTTGCAGGTGCGGAGGTCCGCAGGCAGTTCAATGGACTCAGAGCGAGGTACGCAGGCTAGCAGTTGAGCAGGGTGCGTACGTAAGCAGGCGAGCAGTTGAGCAGGGTGCGTACTGTAAGCAGGCAAGCAGTTGAGCAGGGTGAGTACTGTAAGCAGGCAAGCAGTTGAGCAGGGTGCTTACGTAAGCAGGCGAGCAGTTGAGCAGGGTGCTTACTTCTCTTAAAATCTTTGTTTATCATTGTTGTGTTCTGGGTTTGGTCCTATTATTGTTGATCTGGTTACTACAGTTGACTGGGTGATTCTCTTATACTTGATGATCATTTGATGCTTATGGATCCAGTTTGAAAATTTATGAAAAGTGGTCCTTGTAAGAAAAGAAGTAGGGGGTTGTAGCTCCCTTCCAGGAGAGACTGGAAAACGAGAGAGAGAGTTGTAGCTCTCTGCAGGTTGCAGCCTGCGTACTGGTAAAGGACTGCACCAGTACAAAACCATTGTAAAAGGAGTTTCTAATTTGAAAGAAGATAGAGACATATTGCAGCAGGTGGTTTTCACCCACATTGGGTTTCCACCTTACATCTTGTGTTCTTTGGTGTGACTATCTGTTTTCTTTTGTTCATGCTCATTATTTTATGGTACTGACATGCAAAAATAATTCAAAGAACAAATAAAGAAGATTTATTAAAAGAATTAGATAATACTGATTCACCCCCCCTCTCAGTATTATTTCCAACAATTGGTATCAGAGCAGGTCCTTCAGAGAAGCTTGATCGCTTGAAGGTAGATCGTTCATCATGAGCAACTACGAGAGAGAAGCATCAATCAGGCCACCGGTTTTTGATGGGACAAACTTCAATTATTGGAAGGTAAGAGTTATTGCCTATCTTCAATCTCTTGGTACAGAAGTTTGGGAAATCGTAGAGACAGGCTACGCTTTTCCTTCAGCTACTCCTACAGATGCAGCTGAGAAAAAGAAGTATGAAACAAATGCGAAAGCAGTCAGTACTCTATTAGGATGTATATCTCAATCAGAATTCATGAAGGTAATGCACTATAAATCCGCAAAAGAGATATGGGACAAAATTGTCACGAGCTATGAAGGAGATGAACAGGTAAAGCGTGCTAAACTTCAAACTCTCAGAATTCAGTATGAGACTCTCAAAATGTATAATGATGAAAGTGTGGCTAACTATTTTCTTTGGGTAGATGAGGTTGTTAACTGTATGAAAAATTTGGGTGAAGAAATAAAAGAGGCTATTGTGGTTGAAAAGGTTCTAAGATCATTGTCCCCCAAGTTTGAATCTAAAGTATCTGCAATAGAAGAAAAGGAAAATCTACGAATTCTTACTATGTCTCAGCTACATGGAATTCTAACTGCTTATGAAATGAGAAAGGGAGGTCCATCAGACAGAAGAGAAGTTGCTTTCAAGGCATCAGGCAAAGGAGATTATTATGAAGCGAGCCACGTCCCAGAAGAAGAGGAAGAAGAATCAAATTTTGTCAGAAATCTTCAAAGGGGTTCTGGAAGGTTCAGAGGTAAGTTACCTTTTAAATGCTTTGCTTGTGGAAGAGTAGGTCATTATGCTGCAAAATGTCCTTATAAGGATAAAGGAAAGGAACCTGCTAGATGGAACAAGAAACAGAATGCAAATAAGAAAAGCTACTACACTCATGAAGATAGTGATGGTCTATCAAACAGTGATGAAGATGAACAAGGTAATGAATATAAGTTATTAATGGCATTTGAAGATGATGATTATATGGATGCTATAGATGTGGATAACCTTTATGATGAAATTACTAGACTCAAGAGATGTATAGAAGAAAAGAACATGATCATTGATACTCTACAATTTCAAATTGATGAAAAGGAAAAACATCTTGAAAAATTAGAAGGTGAAATTGTTGGTCTTAGAAAAGAGATTGAGAAAACAAAAGCTATTAATCTCAAGTTTGTCAAAGGATCTGAAACTTTGGATGAGATTATCAATGTGCAGCGGTCTCCACTAAACAAGACAGGTCTGGGCTATAATGGAGAAACTTCTCAAGCATCCACCTCAAAAAGTTATCTTGATGCAGCAAGAAGAAATGAGCAAAAGCACAATGAAGATCATCAGGTAAAGCAGGGACGAATTACAAACAGAAACTATCAGGGGCAATCCAAAAGCTACAACCAGCCACAGGTAAAATCTTCTCAATTTGGTTCAAGAATAGATGACAATAGAAATTACAATCAATTGGCTGGTAGATTCGATAACCGCAGAAGTTTCTTCAATGGACAATGCTTTTCTTGCCATAACTTTGGTCACAAAGCAGCTCAATGTGTTGCATATAAAACGATCATGACTAGGGAAGCTCAAAAACAAAGAAGTATGACGGGGATTACAAAAAGGACCTATAACAACTTTTCGGTTCTTGAAAATGAAGTTGAATGTTCTATTTGCAATAACTTTGGTCATGAAGACTCTGAATGCAGGAGCAGGTTTCAGCAGAAAAAGGAACAAGCCTCAAGCACCAAAACATGGAGAATAAAGGAACCTCAAACAGAAAGATGTGGGATATCATTTTATGCAGAGGGACAGGAAAATCTATGGTACATTGACAGTGGATGTTCAAAGCATATGACAGGTGATAAAGAAAAACTTGAGTCTTATTCTACTCTAGAAAAAGGAAAGAAAGTCTCTTTTGGAAATGATACTCCTGCAACTATAAAAGGAAAAGGCATTGCTCAGTTAAAAGAAAAGGTCAAGGCTGGAAATGTTTTGTATGTTGATGGATTGAAGCATAATCTTCTAAGTGTCAGCCAGATGTGTGATCAAAGAACCGAGGTTATATTCAGATCAAATGGATGTCTTGTTCGTGATCTTGATACAGGTAAAACAGTGATCAAAGGCAAAAGAACTCCAAATAATCTGTACATATTTGAAGAAGGACAACAACAATGCTATCTGAGCAAGGATGATGAGCACTGGTTATGGCATCGGAGGTTGGGACATCTAAGCTTTTCACAAATAAGGAAAGCATGCAAATATCAGGCAGTTCGCGATCTTCCAGATATCAAAATTCCTGACAACACCATATGCAAATCATGTCAGTTTGGAAAACAAACCAGAACTAACTTTCCAGAGAAAGAAGGATCAGCTAGCATGCCTCTTGAGCTAGTACATATAGATACATGCGGTCCTTTCAGGAAAAGAACACCTCGAGGAGAAGAATACTTGATATTATTCATTGACGATTTCTCCAGATTTGTCTGGTTAGGACTTATGAAGCACAAAGATGAAGCATTCGAAAAATTCAAATCCTTCAAAGCCTTGGTTGAAAATGAATCAGGTCACAAAATTAAGTGCCTCAGATCTGACAGAGGTGGGGAATTTACTTCAAATGAATTTTTCGATTTCTGTGAAGAACATGGGATAAGAAGAGAATTCTCTACAGTAAGAACTCCTCAGCAAAATGGAGTTGTGGAAAGAATGAACAGAACAGTCCAACAAATGGCTCGTGCTATGCTTGATGAGTCAGGAACTCCCACAACTTTCTGGGGTGAAGCTGCACATGCTGCAGTTGTTATTCTCAACAAAAAAAATGTCCGGGTGAACAGCACTCAAACTCCTCATGAGCTCTGGAGTGGTAGGACTCCTTCAGTAAAGCACTTCAAAATCTTTGGGAGCAAATGCTATATCAAGAATACTGATGAGCAGCTTGGCAAACTTGAACCTAGAGCAGATGAAGGCATTCTTCTTGGTTACTCTCCACATAGCAAAGCATACAAATGCTACAATAAAAGACTTGGCAGAATTGTTGACAGCATTGATGTAGTGGTTGATGAGAAGGGATACATTCCTAGGCAAGTACATCATGAAGACATCGAAGAAGATGAAGGCTACCCCCAACGACAGAATGATGAAGAAGAAGAACCTCAAGAAGAACCAGAGGAGCAAACAAGAATAGAAGAAAAGACTCCATCCAGATATGTTCAGAAGAACCATCCAGAATCTCAGATTATGGGGCAGAAAGAAACAGGTGTACAAACAAGAAGAACAGTTGAAGAAGCTTCAAGCTATTTGGCATTACTCTCCTCTACTGAACCACAAAATGTGAAAGAGGCATGCAAAGATGAATGTTGGGTGAAAGCAATGGATGAAGAACTTGAGCAGATCGAAAGAACAACACTTGGGAGCTGGTTCCTAGACCAAAAGATAAGAATGTTATCGGGACAAAATGGGTCTTCAAAAACAAATTGAATGAAAATGGAGAAGTAATTAGAAACAAAGCCAGACTTGTTTGTAAAGGGTATGCGCAGCAAGAAGGAATAGACTTTGAAGAAACCTTTGCTCCTGTTGCAAGACTTGAGGCCATCCGAATGTTCCTTGCTCTCTCAAGTTTTCAAAACTTCAAAGTATTTCAAATGGACGTGAAATCAGCCTTTCTGAATGGAGACTTGGAAGAAGAAGTGTACATTGAACAGCCAGATGGGTTCATTCTTGGAAATGATCCAAATCTTGTATGCAGATTGAAAAAGGCTCTCTATGGTCTCAAACAAGCTCCAAGGGCTTGGTACTACCGTTTGGACAAATATCTTCATCAACAAGGCTTTTCAAAAGGATCGGCAGATAGCAATCTTTATATAAAAGTTGAAAATGACAAATTGCTAATACTTGTTGTGTATGTAGATGACATTATTTTTGGGAGCAATGAAGAAGCTATGAGTCAAAAATTTGCCTTGGTCATGCAGAAAGAATTTGAAATGTCCTTGCTAGGAGAACTGACATATTTCCTTGGTTTGCAAATCCAACAAAAAGAAGGAGGTATCTTTTTATCTCAAACCAAGTATCTCAAACAGATTTTGAAGAAATATGGTATGGAAGATGCAAAACCAGTATGTACACCCATGGTCACAGGATGTAGCCTCAGTGCAAATGATGAATCTGCAGCAGTACATCAACCAACCTACAGATCTATGATTGGAAGTTTACTTTATTTGACAGGTACCCGACCAGACATCATGCATGCAGTTGGAATAGTTGGAAGATTTCAGGCAAATCCGAAGGAGACTCATCTTCAGGCAGTGAAGAGAATTTTCAAATATCTTCAAGGGACTCAAAATTATGGCTTATGGTATCCTAGAGATACAAATATTACACTTCATGCTTATACAGATGCAGATTGGGCCGGAAGCGTGGATGACAGGAAAAGCACAAGTGGTGGTGCGTTCTTTATGGATTCCAGACTGGTATCTTGGTTCAGCAAGAAACAGAGTTCGATTGCCTTGTCTACAGCTGAAGCGGAATATGTTGCTGCTGCATCTTGTTGCACCCAACTCCTTTGGATGATGCAGACTTTGCAAGAATTTCAAATCACTTGTACACCACCAATCCCCATCTTATGTGATAACACAAGTGCAATCAGCATCTCAAAGAATCCTGTTATGCATTCAAAAACCAAGCACATACCAATCAATTATCATTTTCTCTGGGAACAAGTGCTTGAACAGAAGGTCAAGTTGGAGTATGTTCCTTCTAAGGAACAAGTTGCTGATATTCTCACCAAACCATTGCCCAGGGACACTTTTGAATACCTCAGGCAAAAGCTGGGGGTTGTTGATGCATCATCTTATTGCTGAACCTTTTCTGATTGATGGTACAGGTTCAGGGGGAGCATATAATGCATTGTTGGCATTATGGAGGATGTGCAGAAGGAGATCTTGGAAGTAGCTGCAATATGTCTCTATCTCTTTCATGGTGGATTATGGTTCTTCGTTGCAAATCTGGTTCATATTCAGGGGGGAGCATGTTCTTAGGGGGAGCATAACCCTTTGCCCTTGATGTCAAAGGGGGAGAATGAAGCTGAAGTTTTGAGGTTGCCATCAAGTCCAAAGGGGGAGATTGTTGGCATTATGGCTAAAGTGTTGTCCTTGATGGCAACCCATTCAGGTGATAGATCACAGTACTTCAAGTCAGCAGCAGAAATTGATGATCAGCTATCAAATATTGAAGAAAATAAGGGGTACGCAGGTACACCTTACATAAGGTGCGTACACGCAGGTCAGTGTTACATAAAGTGCGTACATACCCGCAGTTATCCCGTTCAGGAGGTGCGTACCCCCAGTGCACACATTTCAAGGCAAAGAAATTCACATGTGGGGTTTTCTTATGTTTTACTCTTGGTATTTAGCCAACGGTATTGTGTTATTATGGTGTCGGCTCCTGGTATTGATCCATGATTTAAGGAAGAGCTTTCCTATATAAAGCAAAGGAGATCATTTGGCTTGAGCATGTTTTTGGTTCAATATCTTATGAGGGCTAGATCTGGTCTAGATCTAAATAAGGCGAATCTACTGATGGACCGAGATCTCTTTGGCGCATGTTCAGATCTGTAGATCTGACTGTCTGGGTTATTTCTGAAGTCTTGAAATCATCTATGCCCGAAGGTACGCAGGTACAGTGAGAAGAAAAGTACGTACATACGCAGAAACTAAGCGTTTCAGGTGCGCCGGTACGCAGGCACAGAAGGGTTTCAGGTGCACCGGTACGCAGGCACAGAAGGGTTGCAGGTGCGCCGGTACGCAGGCATAGAAGGGTTGCAGGTGCGGAGGTCCGCAGGCAGTTCAATGGACTCAGAGCGAGGTACGTAGGCTAGCAGTTGAGCAGGGTGCGTACGTAAGCAAGCGAGCAGTTGAGCAGGGTGCGTACTGTAAGCAGGCAAGCAGTTGAGCAGGGTGAGTACTGTAAGCAGGCAAGCAATTGAGCAGGGTGCTTACGTAAGCAGGCGAGCAGTTGAGCAGGGTGCTTACTTCTCTTAAAATCTTTGTTTATCATTGTTGTGTTCTGGGTTTGGTCCTATTATTGTTGATTTGGTTACTACAGTTGACTGGGTGATTCTCTTATACTTGATGATCATTTGATGCTTATGGATCCAGTTTGAAAATTTATGAAAAGTGGTCCTTGTAAGAAAAGAAGTAGGGGGTTGTAGCTCCCTTCCAGGAGAGACTGGAAAACGAGAGAGAGAGTTGTAGCTCTCTGCAGGTTGCAGCCTGCGTACTGGTAAAGGACTGCACCAGTACAAAACCATTGTAAAAGGAGTTTCTAATTTGAAAGAAGATAGAGACATATTGCAGCAGGTGGTTTTCACCCACATTGGCTTTCCACCTTACATCTTGTGTTCTTTGGTGTGACTATCTGTTTTCTTTTGTTCATGCTCATTATTTTATGGTACTGACATGCAAAAATAATTCAAAGAACAGATAAAGAAGATTTATTAAAAGAATTAGATAATACTGATTCACCCCCCCTCTCAGTATTATTTCCAACACATATTGTAGGAATTTACAGGGTAAGTTCCTCAGACAGAACACCAAAGGACACCGCTCACAAACAGATCACAGATCAATACACCAGTATTTTGACGTGGTTAAAACTCTCAAAGAGGGAAATAGTCCATGGCCTGAGCCAACGCGGCCACTTCAGGCAATTTATTAATAAAAGAATGAAAATTTACATATGCTTCTCTCATAGACGGATTACCCTACAAATGACCCTCCATGCGCTTTAAATAGAAATCATGGACCAATCGGGTGTTAAGCCACAGATCAAGTGTCGGTAATACCGAGGAGAGAATGAACCGTCGGATCACTACATATCGTGACCGTCGGATTGTAAGTTACAAAATGTACATAGTAAAGAAACACACTTTACCTAACTCTATACTAGACCAAGTTGTACTTAACTATTTCCTATGTGTCGGAATATCCTAACATCCCCCCTTAAGAAAAACTTGGGATAGGATTGAAGGATTTACAAATATGACACAATAGGAGAAGGAAGGAGGCACTAGAGCCTATCCCCCCTTAGTGACAACTTCCTAAACTCCAACCATAAATCAAAGTTTAGTGAACTTCGCCTCTGTGAGAGCCTTTGTAAAGATGTCTACAACTTGATCATCTGTTGAACAATATTGCACTTCAAGAACATGGTCGTGAATGAGCTATGAAGTGCATGTGCAGTTCAATGTGTTTTTTGCACTGATGTTGGACTGGATCTTTGCATAGCTGAATGGCACTTTGATTATCACACCAAAGTGTAGTCGGATGCTGCTGCTCAAAGCCAAACTCTGACAGGATCTGACTAAGCCACAAGGCTTCCTCACTAGCTTCTACGGCACCACGATACTCTGCTTCTGCTGAAGAAAGAGAAATGGCACCTTGTTTCTTACAAGCCCATGTAATAGGTCTTGAACCAAGAGTGAACACATAACCTGCAGTAGACTTCTGATCATCAGGGTCACCAGCCCAATCAGAATCAGTGAAACCAACCAATAGAGGAGCTGCTTCGGCACTATAATGAATCCCAAACTGAACTGTACCTCGAACATAACGGAGTATTCTTTTAGCTGCTTTCCAATGACTTTCATGTGGGTTTTGCATAAACCGAGCAACAAGGCCAATGGCAAAGGAAAGGTCGGGACGAGTATGGGTTAGATACAAAAGTTTTCATACAAGTTGACGGTATAAGGTAGCATCAACTTCAGGAGAAGTACAAGTGACTGAAAGTTTGACTCCAGACTGAAAGGGAGAAGGGGCTGGCTTACAGTCTTCCATGTGAAAATGGCATAGAATATCACAGGCATACTTGGACTGAGAAAGGGAAATACCTTCCTTGGATTGCAAGACTTGAAGACCGAGAAAATAATGTAAGTGTCCTAAGTCTGTCATTTCAAACTTCTTTTTAAGGCTAGACTTCACATGGTTTATAAGGTTGGGATCACTACCAGTCAGGATAAGATCATCAACATAAAGAACAAGAATGATAAGAGACTCGCCCACTTTCTTGGTGTAGACAGTATTGTCAGAATGACACCTAGAAAAGCCATTTTCTAAAAGAAAGTTATCCATTTTGGCATACCAAGCTCGAGGAGCTTGCTTGAGACCATAAAGGGATTTCTTAAGCTGACATACAAGGCTGGAGTCTTTTTGTATAAAGCCAATAGGTTGTTCCATATAGATTTCTTCATGCAAGTCCCCATGCAAGAAGGTGGATTTAACATCCATCTGATGGACTTCCCATTTGAAAGAAGCAGCAAGGGAAAGAACAAGGCGGATAGAGTTCATTTTGGCAACATGGGAGAAGGTTTCAGTATAGTCAATGCCTTCAACTTGTGAAAAACCCTTAGCAACAAGACGATCTTTATGTTTATCAACTTTCCCATCTGGTCCATACTTGGTTCTATAAACCCATTTGCATCTAACAAGTTTTCGTCCCTTTGGTAGAGGAACAAGATTCCATGTATCATTTGCCAATAATGAATGATATTCTTCATTCATAGTTGCTTCCCAATCTGGATGGCCTGACGCTTTTGCAAAGGTGTCAAGATCATAATTCACTGAAGCTTGAGCCAGTAAAGAAGAGGCTCTCTCGAACTGAGAACTTGTACGTCGATGATCTGTAGGATCACCGACAAGATCACCTGCTGCATCTCGAGTAGCACGGACCCATTTTGGAAGCTAAGGAGCTGAAGGAGGATCCTGAGAAGGTGGGGGGAGGAGTTTCATCCTCGCTTTCATCATCTGAAGAAGAAATATTTTCAAAGGTAGAAGAGATAGGGAGAGGTGGCACATCCGCCGAACTAGGCTCGCAGGCCGATATATTTTCATCAAAATTTACATCTTTTCTAATGATAACATTTTTGGACTTAAGTGGAATAAGTCTATATCCTTTGACATCTTCAGAATATCCAACAAAAATACATTTTTCACTCTTTGGTTCTAAAGCTTTATGTTTCTCATCTGGAATATGGGCCCATGCTTCACTTCCAAAAACATGAAAGTGACTTACATCTGGTTTGATTGAGCTCCATGCTTTTTCTAGAGTGATATTATTTAAGACCTTAGTAGGAGTGCGATTTATTATGTAATTTGCACAGTTAATTGCTTCTGCCAAATAATTAAGACTAAGTCCTTTAGATTGAAGCATACAACTAGCCATTTCCTTTAAGGTGTGATTCTTCCTTTTAGCTACACCATTTTGTTGTGGAGTATATGGAACAGTATGTTGCATTTGAATTCCATTCTCAGTGAAAAAGTTGATGAATGTGTTTTTAACATATTCTCCGCCATTATCAGATCTTAGCTTAAGAATTTGATGTCCAGATTGTTTTTCAACAAAGGCCTTAAAGGCCAAGAACATGTTAAATACTTCACTCTTGAGTTTTAAGAAGTATACCCAAGTGCGTCTGGAGAAATCATCAATGAAAGTTAAGAAATACTTGTAGCCAGAGAATGAAGCAACTGGAAGTGGACCACATAAATCACTATGCACGAGCTGTAAAGGGGCTGAGGCGTGCCAAGAGGCACGTTTTTCAAAACTGTCCCGATGATGTTTTCCGAGTACACATCCGGAACAAACACCATCTCTGCAAGATACCATTGGAAGACCTGTGACCATATTTTCTTTACATAGATTCTGAAGAGAGTGATAGTTTAAGTGACCAAATCGCTCATGCCAAAGTTTGCTCACTTCATCATTATGAGCAACAAATACTGAGGGAATATTTGATGACCCAAAGTTGTGAAACTTATACAACCTTGTAGAATCATCAGCAATGCCAGTAGCTAAAATCTGTCTAGGATCTCTTAGGTCCTTAATTACAACATCGTGAGGTGAAAATTCAACGATTTTACCTTCACCTGAATGGGTTATCTGATATACAGATAGAAGGTTGCAGGATAAGGTTGGAACACATAATACATCATTAAATTGACCATTGTCTAGATGAACAGTTCCAGTCCCTACAACACTAAGAGATCTATCATCACCAACATATATATTTTTGGTGTTACAATCATTTAAAGAAGAAAACATGGCTTTGTTTTTGGCCATGCGATAAGAAGCTCCAGAATCAATGAGCCACTCATGAGAATGAGAAGAAGAAGATACATTTAGTGCATGGCCAGATCGAGATGCTTGACAACCACATGCAGAAAGTGCCATTCCTGAAGATGAAGTTGAAGTTGAAGATTTCTCCAAATGGATGTTATGCTTCTTCATTGCTGCTTCCAAGGCTTCCATCTTCTTAAAGCATTTGGGTTCTAAGTGGCCATCTCGATTACAAAAATTGCAATGTCTATCAGTCTTCTTCCCTTTGTTTTTATTTGTCTTATCATTTTGTTGAAATGATTTTTCATTTTGAGGTTGAAATTGCTTAGGACCCTTGTTTGGTTTAGGACCATTCCTTTTGGGATACAACTTCTTAGGATTCTTTGGATTTCGTTGCTACTAGGCAACTAATGCTTTCTTAGAAGAGTTTCCAAGATGAAGAAGACCAAGGTGTAAGAGTTTTTCTTGTTCTCTTATTAAAGAATCACAAAAGGAATCAAAGGAAGGGGACTTGTAGGTTTGTCTTGAGAAATGAAGGCTTCTCTTGTAGAATGGAAGGTGGAAACAAACACAGAATAGGCTAGTCCCAACTTAGTAAGAATGGAGTAGATAAGGCTACTATCTTCTTCTTAACCTTAACACCTTCCAAGAGAAGTCTAAGGGTCTTGAATTTGGACAAAAAATCTTCAATGCAAGAAAAATTATTGGGGTCCAATGTAAGCAATTCATTTTCAAGTTGATGGGCTTTAAGTTCATTTTTAATTCCAAAGACTTTAGTAATCTGTTGCAGTGCTTCATCAGGAGTATCAAGTTCTTCAATATGGAATCTAAGATCTGGAGAAATAGACATCCCTATCAACCCACATGCTTGGTCTTGGCTATTTTCCCATTTAGCTGCCTTATCTTCATCTTTTGGTTTGGTCTCTTGGTCTGTGGCTATTCTGTAAAGACCTTTACTTCTAAGTAAATCCACAATGTAGGACCACCATTGGAAGTAGTTAGTGCTATCAGGAATGACTTGGCATGGACTTTCCATTTTTAACAGAAACTAAAGCTGTATATGCTGAAACTAAGTGTACCAATGGAAAGATCTCGAAAAATTAGGCCGTTTCAAAAAAAACGGTTCTGAAAATGGCTTCCGGATGAAGAAGTTATAGCTTTTTAAAACAAATTGACGAAGTCGCCGACGAAGTGCGGGAATGTGCGGAAATGAAAAAATCCGCCCCCACAAAATGGAGACTTGAACCCAAGACCTCTACCCTTATAAATTAGCTTTGCACCAAGTGAGCTATACAAAAAGTTTGAGAGAGAGAGGGGGGGGGGTGTTGATGCTTTGGGTTGCGTGCTTGCTTTGAGAAAGCTCCTTTTCCCTACAAAACAAAAAACACAAAACCCAACACAGACATACAAAAAAAATGAACCTTGCAGCTTGAAGTTAGCTTTAGCCGGAAACTAAATATTTTCAAAAACGAACCTTGCAGCTCGAAGTTAGCTTTATCCGGAAACTAAATATTTTCTTCAATGTTTCTGATTTTCCGAGATCACACTAAGGCGCAGCGGAAAAGAGCATACGCATGAGAAAAATTCTTCCTTTTTGTTTCTGATTTGCCCATATTGCACAGAGTCGCAGGGCAAAAAGCATACGCATAAATGAAAGGTATAGATCAGGTAATAAAAAAAGCTAAATAATCCAAAACTGAAATAAACAGAGAGAAAATAACTGTAAAGTGCAAATAAACATTGTATACCTCGAGATCTTAAAAATGACGCAGCTAGGGCTACCGGAAACCTTTTCGCGTGAAACGAAAGGGGTTCCTCACTAGAACAGATGCTCCCAACATAGCAGAGCAGTCCTCTCGGCCCGAAAGCAGTCAGAAACAGTAGATCTAGGAAACAGTAGTCGGATGCAGTTCTACCGGCTTCAGATTTGGATCAACAACGGACGCGGCCCTCAAATAGCTCTGATACCATGTAGGAATTTACAGGGTAAGTTCCTCAGACAGAACACCAAAGGACACCGCTCACAAACAGATCACAGATCAATACACCAGTATTTTGACGTGGGTAAAACCCTCAAAGAGGGAAACAGTCCACGGCCTGAGCCAACGCGGCCACTTCAGGCAATTTATTAATAAAAGAATGAAAATTTACATATGCTTCTCTCATAGACGGATTACCCTACAAATGACCCTCCATGCGCTTTAAATAGAAATCATGGACCAATCGGGTGTTAAGCCACGGATCAAGTGTCGGTAATACCAAGGAGAGAATGAACCGTCGGATCACTACATATCGTGACCGTCGGATTGTAAGTTACAAAATGTACATAGTAAAGAAACACACTTACCTAACTCTATACCTAACTCTATACTAGACCAAGTTGTACTTAACTATTTCCTATGTGTCGGAATATCCTAACACATATTGCATCCAGTAAGTATGCATACATGTAGAATATCACTTGCTCATCCTTGGGCGGATTCCAAGCGTTAGTCACACGGATTTTCAACTTATGAGCCAACAAGTCTGACCTATTAAATGGCCTACCATCACTCACCAACTAGTACAATACAACTACCCAACCTTTAGGAAAGGTCTCTGTGCTCTCTTAACTGTGTATTCGGCATGAAAAGATAATCAAGAACTGGTAGGCCTTCTTGATAGACTTTGTCTTGTAAACATTATTGGGTGTTTGTATGAACTTTTTATGGCTCTTTCACCCAACACTTGACTATATCTCTCGTGTTCACCTGGTTATGGGTGGCATAGAAAATTGTGTCCATGCACCTCACTGACTGAGGTAAATGATACATCTGATGAAAGTTATATGTCTTGAAGGTGGCAATATCTATCCCATTGGCACTGATCAACGTCATAGTCTCTGGATTTGTGCGTGAGACAATCCAGCTAATAATGTCCGCACATGGGAAGGCGGGGTACCTGCATGTAATCTTGTACAATCATGACCATTAGATACTGATATAAACATGTTGGTCCTCTAAGTATTCCTTGAAGTCCTCTACAAAAGTATCCTTGATTTTTTGTCATGTCAACTTTGCGCCCTTCTCAATGAACAACTACGTGGCTGCATAAACTGGTAAGTTAACTAGCATATTCTCAACTACTTCCCCATTACTACTCTCGATAGTTTCCTTTGATGCATCTGTCTGGGAGGCCATGTTAAATGTAATTGCTAGAGAGATGCTCAACAACTACTATACCTGGAGACAGAGAGGACTCTCATGGCATGCAAATGTTAGCTTAAAACCAAAAGCACTTCAAGACAAGATCAAGAAACAATCCAGGCTAATGTTGGGATATATTGAGCAATTTTAGTTCACAAAGGTGACTGGATGCCTACTGTTTAGTCAGTGAGGGATGCTTTCTGACTGGAATTGTGCAATGTGCAATTTAGCCTGGGCACAGGCCAAGAGAGACTATGCTTTGCATAGTATCAGTGGCTAGGACTGGCAAGTTGGCTCCTGGAACTATGCAATGCGTAGTTGGAGCCAGGATAGGGAAACCTTTGCATAGTTCCAGAAGACAAGGTAGAGGACTTGAGCTCCCATAATGTGTAGTGCATACAAGGGAAAGCGAGATCTGGGCAAGGGGAACCCAGATATAGCCAAGGGGAGTGTGAGATCGAGCAAATCTGAAGGATAGTGTGATGATGAGTGCATATATGACTCAGTGATGATGCATGCAAGTAAAATAATTGCAGGAGTCAATCAAACTGAAGGAAAATAAAGCATGTGGGGAGAGTCGCCGCAACGATGACCTTTAGTGCAAAAAGGGGGTAATGGATGCGACACATGGGAAAGGCAATGAGAAACTTGAAACAACACTTCTAAAAGATAAAACAAGTTAAAAAACTAGAATTTGTTCAACAAAATTAGTGAAACAACATTCTCACAAGCTAAACAAGCAAAAGCGACAGAAAAAGCAGAAAAAGACTAGAAAAGAAAAACTTACTTGGAAAAGCGATGACGATCACACCGAATGTTCCTTGATCTCCTCAGGAATTCCAGAGCTCCAAGATCGAATGTGAAAATGAGCTCTTGTAGTGTCAATTAAATAGTTTGGGTTGATTTAGGGTTTATGATGTGAAGGAAAAAAATCAAGGAAAAAGCGACACTTGGTGGCAGTTTCCAAAATAACTCAAGTGCCTCCCTCGGACTGCTAAAAATAGATCCCTATTTTCTAGGGGTGTTTTTTCACTTTTTTCTTTTTAATTTTTCAGGAAATTTGTACATGCATTACCTAGAGAGATTGCGTAGTTCTGGGAAGGACTAGGCATCTCATTGGCTCATGCACTAAGCAGCCTCTGCGCAAGAGGATTCTATGCAATTTATGGGCTAAGTGGCTCTAGGTTGCCTCTCATGCTCTACGCAATTTCCCAACCAAAGGCTAGTTGTCAACTAGCTCTGCGCAATTTTAGAGTTGAAGGCTCACTGTCAGCTTGGATTGCTAAATTCTCAAGAGCAAGGCTAGTTGCACTCCAGGATTGCACAGCTCCCTAAGGAAAGCCCAAAGAGGATGGAAACCAAGTCAAGAGATCGACTTGTAGATTAAACAATAAATAAAGTAAGAAAACACAAGCCATGATGAAAAGGATGAGGCTCAATGAAAGCACAATTACTTGGATCAGTGCAAGATGAGCTATTGTGATTTAGAAGGGAGACTCCAAAATGAAGCATAGGAAAAATTTTGGAGGGTGGTTGTAGCTGCTACAATAAGGCCTCAATGATAAAAAAGCTTCTAAGGATCAGTTCACAACTTTTGTGAGTTTGGTTTTGGAATTAGTTTCAGAGAGAGACTATCACCAAGAGGAGAAAGAAAGAAAGAAAGAAAAAGAAGGTAAAGGAAGGATAAGGAAATAAAAGGAAAAGCAACAAAGGTTTCATCAAGTAACTTTAGGAGGAGGATTTGCACGTATCAGTTTGCATGTCTGATTTCCTAGTTGGTTTGTGAATGCATGGTACATGCACTTGTGTATTTGGTTCATTTGTTGTCATTGGCGTGGGTTTGGCATGGGTTTAGAGTGGATTTAGCATTGCCTTACCATTTCTGGATAGCCATGGTGTGATGGGATTCTTTTCTAGTTGAGTTTTGGCTTGCCGGAAGGTTTTGGAACCAAGTGAGGTAGTCTCAGGAAAATTCCCAAGGATTGGGGGTGGAGGTGGTTTAATCTCCTGGAAGCCTTCGACAAGTGGGTGGAGATAGGAAAATTCCTCAACGTAATGGTGAAGAAACTCTGAGGCATCCAAGTTTTTTTTGGGCTTAGTTATCTCTTGATCGGTTTTAGCGAGATTACAATAGGCTGAGAGTGGAGGTGGTTTAATACCTGGGAAGCTCTAGTTATTTATGTCTTGGTTAGCTTATGTGATCTCTTAAACGATTTTGGCGAGATCATGGTAGCCTTAGGGTGGATGTGGTTTAATCTCTGAGAATCATTGGTTGTTTATGTCTTGTGATCCCACATTCATGCTTGGAATATGGCATAGGGGTGATTAGCTGAAAGAAAAACATGGTTTAGCCCAATCTATGGTCGGGTGGTACGTGGAAGTCCCTAACTTGGTTGGATTTCTCATTAGTTGATAAGATTTATTTTATTATTGTAATCTATGAGCACTTGTACTTGTTATTATGATGGTTTGATGGTTTCTATTTCATGGTTAATAATCTGATTATATGTTGGTTATAAGCATGGATTTGTAATGCATTCTAGCTATGTCTTGTTCAATATTTGATAAGTATTTGATGGTTGATGAATGCATGTGGCAAGAAGTGTTATTGCAGCTATTATGAGAGGGCATTAGACCTTCTTGGTGATTTTCAGATATGTTTTAGACTCCTATGTTCAAATCTGCATTGATAATATGCAGTTTACATGTTCACCATATGTTTGACGAAATGATTGTCATGGTTAGGCTTGGTTAGACCAAGTTATTGTTCAAGTTTTGTATGTTTAACATTATCATTATATCATTTATCAATCTGAGAAGTCTTAGACAGTTTGGGTAGGGGTCTGGAGGTTGTCCTGGAATTGTGGCTCAAATTTGGGGACCACGGACACTAAACTAAGCAATTTAGGTCACAACCGCATTGAGCAAGGCTTGTGAGTGTAGTTGGAGGCCTTAAACTACATGAAGACAGTTTCATGGGTGTGGTTGGGAGTCTAGGTCACTGAAACAAAGTTTCAATTCATGGGTTGACCACTTGGGTTGTTTCTTCAGCTCCTGGGTGATCTATAGTTCCCGTACAATGTCAATTTGTGGTCAGTAAGTCTCATTTGTATACCCCACTTCCTCAACTAGATCTAGGAGGTCAATTCATGTCATAGTAACTCTTCATCTCATGTATACCCTAGCAGGCTAATGAAATTGGGTAAATGTGAGGTGGGGCATTACACACGTAACCATAACAAGAATAAAATGATGGTATGCATATAACCATTATGCATATAATAACCATTAACCATCATACATGCATTCCAAGCCTATAAACATGTATTATGATCTTCTTTTAGCTTGAGGTACAGTGTTGCAACCTTGCTTTGATACCACCCTATAATGCCTCCTCCCACATTTACCCACTTTTATAAACTCTCCACGATAAACATGAGTTGAGTGTCACTATGATATCACCTGGCCTCCAAGTTCCAATTATGGAAGTGGGGCCTACAATATGGAACACATATTGACATCCCTCAGAGACTACAGACCACTCAAGAGCCTGATAGCCACCCCAGGTGGTCAATCCCTAAGTTGGAACTCAATTTCACTAGGTTTACACCCCAACCTTACCCTTGACATTGTGAATGTAGTTATGAAGCTCCAACCACACCCATAAGCCTGATTACATGCAGTTATGACCCAATTTCTTATGTTGTGTGCATGTGGTTGTGAGATCTATGTCAATTTTTCAGGCTAGCCTCCAGAACACTACCCAAAACTGCCTATAACTTTCCAGAATCATGGCAATGATGATAATACTAAAAAGTCAAGGTTTGAGCAAGACATTGACCTAGACATGCCTAATACCATATATATATTTCGTCAAACATATATTAAATATATAAGCTACAGGTCATGAATGCATATCTGATCATAAACTTCTGAACTTCATCTGGAAATCACCAAGAAGGCTCAATTTCCTCTCAATTCAACTACAACAACACTTGTTAGCCCATGCATTCATCAACCATCTAGTAACTTATCAAATCATGAACAAGAGCCATAGCTAGAGCACATCTTAAAACCAACCATATAACCAACATATTACGAGAATAGAAACTATGACAAATCAACCATATGATCACCATGATAACCAGTGCAAGTGCTCATAAATCACAATAAAAAAATATCTTGTATTAACATATGAAAATGTCAACCAAGTCAAGGACTTCCACATACCACCCGACCATAGATTGGGCTAAACCAAATCTCTCTTTCACCCATTCACCCTCATGCCATATTATAAGCATGAATGTGGAATCATAAGGGTTAAACTAAAATAGAACCCAACAGGTCTTCCATAGGCAAAACTACCTCAACCCTCAAGCATAATGATCTCACCTATACGATCCATAAATCACTAACATCAACCAGATCTATCTCTACCCAAGTTGTTTAGGGCTCTAGGAACTAGTAACTCAACCCACATCCTCGAGGGAACCTGAGTTGTTTCAGAGCTCCAAAGAATTTGTCTCAACCTACAAGCTCTAGGAACTAGTAACTCAAACCACAGCCTCCAGGAAAACCAAATTGTTTCAAGGCTCTAGATAATTTCTTCCAACCCATCACCATAAGGAACTTGAGAACCAACCAAGGAACCAAATGAGAAAAAAAATTACATCATGGCTATCCAAGAAATGGCAAGGAAACACTAAAACCATTGTTAATCTAATCAAATCTCCATGCCAATGACAATACATAACTAAGTAACCACATGCATATACCATGCTTCCAAAAATTAGCAAGGAGATCAAACATGCAAGTTATTACCTGTAAAGTAAGTTTGTTGTAGTTCTTGATCCAGTTGTCTCCTTGAACTCCCTTGGTTTCCTTTGCTTTCCCTCTATTTTCTTGTTTGTCTTCTTCCAATTCCAAGTGATTACTAGAGTGCTCCGAGAATACTTAAGCGTGCAATAGTATGAGAGAATGAGAGTGGGGAAGGAGAGAACCAAAACTGAACTAACAAAAGTTGTAATCACAAAAATCTAACCAAAAACTTGTGAATTGTTTCTTTAATGCTTTTTTATCATTGATGTCTCATTTTTATTCATTTTCCTTAATTTTTCCTCTAGTTTCCCTTGCATGCAAATTTGTGTCTTTTCACCTCCGTTTTCTCCTATTATTCTTTATTTTCATAATTAAATGCTAATTATTGCCTCTTTTCCATTGTCAATGCCTTTGCCAATTTCCATAGCCATTAATAAACCATAAGTGATTCCCATTATGATTTTTTCCCAACATTTAGCTTGGAATACATGTCCCGTGAACTTGGTCTTATTTTATTTACATGGAAAACCAGTTAGGGGAAGTTACATTACTATGAATACCAAGTTCAATTCCTAATCACAATTTCATTTTTGTTCTAGATATTTATCTTATTTATATGGTTTGTAGGAGCCCCATCCCTATCCTTAAATGGAAAATTCATTTTAATTTATGGGATCTTACAAGATGTATTTAAAAATTTATATATTTTTTAAATATGTTCCATAAATAACTTGTAGGAATTCATAGCTAGTGTGATAATTTGGTTTTGTGTTTTAATCTTAACAATGCAAGCACCTAATTCCTTTCATCCATATGATTTTAACTGCAATTAATTCTTTAAATTTATTTGCAAGTGTATTCCATTTTATTTTGTCTATCAGAATGTGTGGCTCTTTAATTTCTACTATGCTAGAAATTGATGTCAAAGAATATTTAGTTTTATTCACGGTAAAGTAGTTGTTGTATCATATTATTGAGAATAATCATTTCATATGAAATCCTAGTCCTCTATTAGGCATTTATTGTTCACATTTAATTATATTTTTCTTTATTAAGAGGAGTGCAACCCCTATAAAAACAAGGGTGAAACCTTCAAATGTTATCTTTGATATTTTGACCAATCTCAATGATAAATACGATGTCGGTTATGTTACAAAGATGTTGATATATAATCAAATTTTTCCCAAGCTCAATACTCATAGATAACTTAATTTACCTATGATAAGAGGGTATTTCACTTCTTAATTCTGAAATGAGGATAGAAACCTGAATTTGAACTCTAAATCTTACTTCATGGAATCCTAGAGCATGTTTTGAATTTTATGGTCCTTAGACTTTAACCCTAAAGAGAATATCACAATATTACTTATATGTGTTAAGATGCCCCATCTGCCATTAATATTCAAGGAGAAGTTTGGTAGATACAATACAGAGTTAAACCAAAAGGTAGTATTTTTGTCTTTGTAAGAATATATATAAAAATGATTTTAGACAAGGGATTCATTGAGGTGTTACAAATAAATATGGATGGCTAGAATCACTTGCAAGAATTCCATATTATGAATATATTCCCATCAAATGAATCTCTTCTCATGAGTATGAACATATTTCTTAAATATATTAAAAAGGATAGTAGGAGATACCTCTCCTTAAAGAGTCCACACCCCCTAGTTAGGAGGAACAAAACCTATTTAAGACAACAAGAAATAAGTGTAGATAAAAGTTGAATAAGTTTCCTCAACAAATAAATATGAAATAGAGGGAGTTTTTAGAGAAAATAACAATTTCTATGAGGATTTATTAAATTTAGAAGTACTTTAAGAGGAAAAGGAGGAAATGAGACATTAACACAGGAAGATCTTAGGTATGGATTTGAACCCCATCCAGAAAGGAAAAAAAGATAATAATAGGTTGTTCTAGTAGAGGAAAAAATTCTCAAAGCCCCATAGATTGGTGAAGTAAAGAACATATTCAAAGCCTAGCTCAAAAGATGGAGGGAACCCTAAGAGCCTCATGTAGTTCAAAACAATAGAAGCACTCAAAAATGAAAGAACGCCCATTCCTCCCAACATCCCATATGCTAAAATAGTGAGAAAGAAGAGATTAGAACTCTACAATTCACCCCCATTATTAAGTGGAAGAAAATCCAACTCAGAGTATAAAGAAAAAAAAAAACAAAACAAAATAAACCCTTGATTATATAGAGTTTGCTTGATGCTTACTAATATTATAAGAGAAAGAAACTTTGCATAGAAGCAATAATAATACACTTGGGATCTTTAAATAATTCCCATTTTAGAAGTAATTCCATTTTGTGCTTTAATTAGGACAATCTCTATTTTTTAAGCTAAAAACTTCTATTATCAATTGCAAGTGAGATATATCCTTGGTATTTTCCTATCAATAATCTACCACTTTTGGGAAACCAAACCATTGACAGAACAAGAGACTATAATTCCATGAAAATATATCTTAAAAAAATAACAAACTTGACCGAAGTATGTTGCCTATACCATGTTACTAGAAAGTAACTACCTATATATCTCGTCAAAGCCTTAGTGGGTTTATTGAAGATTGTAGACAAAATTAATAGAGAGCGTGCAAACATAACATAAACTAAAAGAAAAAAGGAATTTGAGGCATCCACCTCAACAGGCACAAGTTCCACTGGGCAATGGTTGCTTAGCCTTAGGCATGGAGCCAAACTTGCTTCAATCCACACAAACTTGTTGTTCATCTCCTTCAATTGCAACACATTATCATATAAGTATAAAAAAAATATCATATTTAGCAGCATTCCTATATAGCATAACCTAACCAAGGAGTGACTTCATAAGCCAATATAGATCAATAGCATATAAACATTGGTTTTTTTGGCCATGGGTATGCCTCGTGTCTTGCACCCAAGTTGTAACTGCCACAGTGACCCCCAAGTATGACAAACAATTTCTTTCACCCGCCACATCATATTCCACCTCTTGCATCTCATCCTTTGTCTTACAAAATTTGTTCCTAACGTGATTGAAATGAAGACTTGGCCCATAGCCAAGCCCAAATGCCCCTAGGGAAGCCTCTGGTACAACTTCCCCTCCTACATCAGGCATGTTGATGCATCACTACTACAACCAAAGAGAAGGGGAGTAGAACAAATAACAAGAGAGAGATACACAACAAGGAGTCAAAAGTTGATAAAGGGCATGCATGCAAAGAACCTGAAATCACAAGAGTGCTAGAGGAGTGTTGTAGCAAGGCTTGCAAGGAGACACAAAAAAGAAGGAAAAAACAATAAAATAATGCACCAAAAAAACCACATAGAATAACTTAAAACAAACTCAAATAATGAAAATGAATAGATCCATACTTGAGGAACCATACAACATTATGATTTTTCACTGAAACCCATTGAATGTGTTCCCAAAGCATGTGGAGATCCTAGAAGGGATATGGCCCAACATAGAGAAGGTAGTAATATCATGCATAACTTAAATCCCCTCATAGATTTGAAACTATGTTTACACATCATGACAGGGGTGGCAAGCTTCATTCATCGAATGAGGTGGCGACATACTCACCACCCTCATAATATGATGCATCCCTATTCACCCCATACAGAGAAACAATATATTCAATAACAAACTTGTAGTTATATTGATTATATTTTTTATAAAAGATATGTAACACAAGCCTTCTAGGTAAGGCACTTAATCCTACTTCCCATTTTGTAAAAATTAATTCTATAACTCAAAAAGCAATGGTTCTTTATATGAGTGAAAATATATTTAATAATAAATTTATATTTAGAATAGAAAACCCTAATCTAATTCAAATTTAAATAAATTAAAACTAAAAATATTTTTAGTAAATTTTATTTTTATAAATAAGTTATATAATTTAAATTAGTATTTTTTACTAATTTATATTATATTTTTATAAGTTTTTAAATAGATATTTTTATATTACGACAAAATGATCAAAAATACAAAATAAGTAATAAATATATATATATATATATGAGATTTGACCAAAATCTATTCAAGCTCATATACATCACAATTTTTTTTAAATCTATCGATATCATTTAAAAAATTCATAGCATGCTTTGTGTGAAAAATATACGGCAAACAAAAACGTGAAAAGGAAAGAAAAAATAAAACAATGTAATTAAACTGGTAGGACAACTAATTTTTAATGTAAGGAAATAAACCAAATTAAGTAGCTTGTAAAGAAACTAATATCCAAACTGAGTTTTATGGCACTTTACTAGCTTGGCCAATCAAAGGATATTCAGCGTAATGGAGGATGACTCACCTTTATATGAATAAAAATCCCAGGAGGAGTACGCTTTTGTTTCCTTTACGGGTCACTTAATAAAAAAATATTTTTAAAAGGAGTATTTTTTATTTTTATAAATTTTTAAACTTTTATGATATAATTTTATGTTTAGAATGTTTTAATGGTACATAGATTCTTAATTATTATTAACGTGTTGGTGAAGTTTTATTATTTTATTTTAAAATTTTATATCAATAACTAAAAAATTAAATTTATATATTTCTGAAGTTTTTTATTATAATAAATATATTTTAATAAAATTTAATATATACTTAATACTTGGGTATAAGCACCAGGTATTCTTTATATTTTTACTTAAACTTTCTTATAACCTCTTTGCAACATTTTTGAAAACTAGAACCAATTACATACATTAGTATTTAGATTTCTTATATTTTCCGAGTCAAGTCAAATTAGCATAATATTATAGTAGTAAGGAAGATGGTATATTAAGATAAAATTAATAGTTGCAACACAGTGTAGTTTTTGCTTCTACCACTAATTAATTGATTAAGACTGTGTGAGGTTTGCGTTTTGTTATCATTCGAGAATGCTCTCTTTCTGCAATCTCTCATTATTCCCACCTCCACACACGTTTCCTCCACACAATGAAACCCATCCGCAAAGGTATTGATAATCGCACTTCTCCACACCTCTGCGTTGTGCATTGTGTAAAGAAACATGTGTGCCTTCCACCCGGTCATAGTCGCAACCTCAATATTCTTGAAACCTTGGATAAGAACTACCAATCAAGGACTTCAATTTATGTGTTACAACAATTGTGCGGATGAGAGGTAGCTTTTATGGTTAAACATAGCTTCACACCTCCGAACTCACAAAGTTAGGCTTCGCATCTCCGCACTGTATTGGATTGGCCAAGCCACTGAAATTCAATAATACCTTCTCCTCCTCTTCATACTATTATTTTTCTTTTCTCTAATAGGAATCTATCCATGCATGCAGAAATGACAAGAGAATGGCTTCCATGTCAGCACATTCATTGGTTGTTCAAAACTTTGAGCATCAATGGTCTGTGAACCCTCTTATTAATGTGCGGTAGTCGTCTGTGATGTGTTTCTAACAATAACAATTAGAGGGGGAAAGTTGAATAAACACACTATTAATAGCTGCAATGAAGATTATACAAAGACATTGTTAATGGAACGATGGAGCAAGTTTAAGATGAGTTTCAATAGGCGTTTAATTGTTTAAACGCCTATTGAAAGTAGGTAAACTAGTTGTGCTAGATGATTGAGTGATAAAACTTAATCATACTTAATTCAATTGCATATGAGCATTACTCTGATTAATAATGAAATCCAAGATAAACCTGCAATTTCTTCCTAGCAAAAACAAGAGGAGAGACAATCTTTCTTAATATTCAAATAGAATGATTACGAAATTGTAATGCGGAGGAGAGCTTGTGGAAGATTTCTCTCCTCCACATTTCTCTCACTTAATCATACTCAATGAAATTTCCTATGAGCATTACTCTTATTAATCATTGAAATTCATGATAAACCTGCAATTTTTTCTCAACAAAAACAAGAGGAGAGGTATCCTTTCTTAATATTCAAATAGAATGCTTACGAAATTGCAATGCAAAGAAGATCCTGCGGAGGAGTGCTCTCCTCTACATTGCGGAGGAGAGCAATGCAGAGGAGAGCTTGCGGAGGATGGCTCCGCATTTCTCTCATGTGCATTGGTTGAACTTTGCATTACCATTTCATAACCATTCTCTACATTAGCCATTTCACAAGCCCCGATATGAACCACATGTGACCATGGAAAAATTGATATAAATAAAATGATAATCATGCATTGAATTGCATACTTGTCATATACAATAAACTATAGTTTATCCTTGAGAGTTCTTTGGTATTACTAGATTTATAATTGATAATCACGCATTGAAGTGCACACTTGTCATATACAATAAACTATACTCGAACGCTATTTGGTATTACTAGATTTATAATTGTATGAAGGAATTAAATGGATAATAAAATAAAAAATTGTACTGATGGTAATAAACCACCATGAACTCATCAACCAAACATGCTTCTATGCCTCAAACAATATCATTTCAACACGAGATATGACATCATATGATGTGTGAAAACAGATTAAACTCTTCATTACCACAACGAATTATTTGATTTTTTAATTGCCACTGCCATGTTCAAAAATTTATTAATTCTCAAAGTTTGATAGATTTTTTTCTTAACAATTTATTGTTTTCAAAGCTTGGATTATGGTTTTTCAAATAAGTTTTGGATAATTTCATCCATTGGTAATATTGTAATTGACTAATTGTAACCAATTGAGGAAAATAGAAGGGCTTACAAAAATTCATGCGATGGACATTAATAGTTGCATAGAAGTGGAGGAGTTGATAGGTTTTGAAACATTGGCATTATTGGAGTTATTCCTAGTAGAAAATTAGTAGAAAATTGTGTGAAACTGAAGAACATATGAGGATCGATGGAGCTTACGAAGATTTGAATAATATTTTTTTATTGTTCTGACTTGGAAGAATTACAAGGTTTTGAAAACTTGAGGTTGTTGAATAGGCTTTGTGTATATAAATATGTGAAGCTTCAAACACTGGCGTTTAATGGTTGCTCTCATCGTCACATATAGAAGCAAATTTCAATTCCTTGCCAAATATGGACCCAAGTCCCTTGTCTCCAGTTGAGTATAAAAAGTCAAGGAATTAAAATATGAAAAAAAAGAGGAGAGATGAAGCAACTACAACCCGTTTCAGGTCAATGCAACTCATGACCTCATCGACCAAGTCCTTTTAGATTATTTACAATATGCATTCCATTAGGAAAACATCATGATGGTTGTTTATTTATTATAATAACTTTATCTCAACCCTTGGAATGACAAATAAATTTCTCTTTCAAACCAAGTTTTCTTTCACATGATGGTATAGTTTTAGTGCAAATATCCTTTCCATAAAGTAGAATCTAATAATAGGTTTAAAATCTATTAAAATTTATTAAAATAGTAAGAAAAACTATGCCCTTTTTTAGAAAAGGGTACCTGTGAAATACTTCAATTTGTTGACCGAGTGTGGGAGTGTGAAGAAGTGCAGAGAAATCACCATTCTTTGCACTCCATAGAACTCAATATTTTTGTGCAAGGGCCAAAGTCATTGAGCTATCACAGGGCTGGTGAGTAATTGCATCCCTTTGTGACTGAGTTTTTCTTTTTAAAGGTATAATAGGGCTTGTGACCAACACCAAATTTTGTTCTCGCCAAAGAGATCGTGGTATCGATAGACATTTTCGTCATTTCACAGCCAACATAACTAGTTTGAAGAGTTAATGATTAATTAAATATTATATTTAGATAAGATAAAAACATTAGATCTGTAGTAGGAGGTCCATTTTCAAAATCAATATGTTTCATTTGATCTCGAAGTGAAAAGGAGAACTCGAACGAGATATCTCCTCTGCATTATTCTCCTCCCCATAGCTCTCCTCTGCATTGATTCTCTCCTCCATAGAGTAATGCGAATGGAAATTATTTCATTTAGTCTGAACAATATATTAGTTTATCGAACCTTTCTAGACGATTAATGAGATATTGGAATTCTTTGATATTAGTGATTGGATAAACTTGTGAAGAGAGATCCTCATGCTTCTGCTTAAATGGGTGTTGAAAACCAAGTCTACATAGATGGGTAGAAGAAGAGCCTTGCAGAGCCACATTGATCAATTTATGAGAGTGACATATGGGACCGAGGAGGTAACTTTGTGTGCTCTGATTCATTGATAAAGTGCTCACATGACACCCCACACAAGTGGGTCAAGTCAAAAGGAACCAATGAACCACGCCTCTGAGAATGAATCTTCAACTATTCAATCTCCACCTGTCCCTTTATCTAAATTGTATACTTGAGAAGGGCATATCCCCAACATGAGCGCTGCAAAGGAAGATAACTTAGAAGGTGGTGATTGGTAACAAGACTCATGGGAAAAGGGGGTTTAAGTGTTTAAGGGGCAAGCAGATCAGTGGGTGGTTTCCTTATTCATAGAAATTGAGCTTGTTATTAGTTACGGAAGATGGAATTAACCCGCTTTTGAATCCCTTATCGCCCCTGCCCAGAGCACCTCTCCACCAATTCAATGAAGACATTGAAAAAATCCATTTGCATTGGGAAGGGAACCTATTGTCTCCAATCTATTATCTTATGGAGGAGAGTAAAATATCAAGATCAAATCTAAAATACTTTACCCATTTTGAGATAATGAAAGGAGTTTCCCAGTTAAAGTCCCATTATGTTGCAATAGTTTATGTGACTAAAACAAGATGTTAATGTAAAAAAAAATTAGAAGTGGCTTGTCCACCATCATATAACAAGTGGACCTGGGCTCGGGCTTGCCTCTTCCTCCCTCAAGTGGGGGGACCAACCCAATGCCTAAAGCATCTGGACAAGCAGCAGTTTCTGGTCCATGAACTAGAATCATAAGTTGGAATGCACTTGCATACACACGCTATGAGCGGATTAACCATCTTGATATTTTAACATTTCTCATCAACTAGGTATATCGTGCGAGTGAGATCTCATAATCTAGTGGAAGGGATGGAATATATGGTGTTTGTCAATTTAATTTTCTTAAATTGATTACATAAATTATCGACCGGAGTTGGTAAACTTGTGAAGTGCAAGTGCACAATATATGCTAGAAGCCTATCTATTAAGTTGGATTTATTAATTGATTGAGTTATTGGAAATGTGTTTTTAAGTTTTGTATTCTTATTTTAAAAATGAAATTAACATTGCTATCTAGTGAAAATAAAATGATTATGAATCTAAATCAATATTCCTTTCTTGAAAAATGAAACTATAAAGAACTCACACTTGCATAATGAAAACTAGATTAACTCACACTTGTTGAATGAAAACTATATTAACTCACACTTGCTGAATGAAAACTATATTAACTCACACTTGCTGAATGAAAACTAAACTAACTCACACTTTGCTAAATGAAAACTATATTAACTCACACTTGCTGAATGAAAACTAAACTAACTCACACTTGCTTCAAAATTTAAAGTTCAATAAAGTAACTACAATCAAACCACACTTCTTTTTGAAATTAAACTAAGAAAACTTTTGAATTAAATGCTCTAAATATAAAGCTAAGAGGAATCTATATACCTAAGTCTATAGAGAGAAACATATTATGCTATTAACTTGAAATGTTTTTCGATGAAATTCCAAAGAAATCATAAGGAAACCACTGGTATTTTAATGAGTCAAATCAACTGTATAAACTGTAAAAAGGGTTGTAATGTTATCATAAGAAAATTGAAACTATGAATGGCCATGATTAGTATTCGATGATAAAAAAATTGCTAATGAAGAACTCCGCTACCGCTTTTCTAGCCAAAGGAAATATCAATATTGCTATCCAATTCTGAAATCAAACTAAGAATTATCAAATAAAACATGTACGAAAATACTATAGCAATTAATAAACAAGGAAATCTATAAGTTAAAAACCTCATTGTTTGCAGGGGCCCTCCACAAACAAGGGGTCACAAGCTCCTATTAAACAAATAACTGTGCATCAAGTCTTCAAAGGTGCTTCCATTAAATAAAAACTCAGAGTTTTAAAATGATTACAGTCACCAGAAATTCATTCACATTGTCCCCTATTTTTTCCTGCCTTACAGTATTTATAAAATCCATTTAATAATTGTTTGACGCTTTCATGCCTACTTTCAGCAAACAAAGTTCTAATTTAACTATTAAACTATGAAGTAGATAACGATTTTCTCATGGTTTTCTATTCAGCAAAGCAAATTGTGAGGCGGTTTCATCTCGGACTCTCGCTTGCTTGCTCCAGCTATGTGTTGATCGTTGCCTTTGACCACATGATTCAAGCTTTCTTCTAATGATTTGGTGCAGGTGAATAGGAGGAGATTGTTGAGGGGATCAAGCTCTTTCTGCCCATATCTCTCTTTCCTAGAATGGTGCCTCGGACCCTGTTCAACAATGGAGTTGGCTGCAGAATTGCACAAATCTGGTAGCCAATGCAGAATCTAAATTAATAATAAGGAACATTTAGAAAATATGAAAAATAGGATAATTATTACCTTACCTATGTCAAAAACCTACAATTTTATGTATATCAAGTTAAAATAAATGGTCAAGGAGAAGGAAAATGAGTGAAGAAGAGTATTAAGATGAAGCATTCACGAGGTTCTACATTCCCCCACACGGAGGTCATTGCATGTCCTCATGCAAAAATGCAAAAATTAGTACCCTTGTTAGTTATTGCATTCCCTTTGAAACTCGAGCTAGCACGTCCAAATTTGTCTTTTTCACCTTTTTCCTTGCCACTACCATCCTTGGCTTCTTCATCAAAATTTTGTATTTCAGATTTATCACTTTTCTTTTAAGGACCTTATTCTTTTATTTCAACTTCTTATTTTTCTTATACCACAGACTCAAATGTAAGAGAATATTGTCGTTTTAAGTCCTTTGGATTTCGTTATGCATCTTCAAGGCTTCATGTTCCCTTTGTATATGTCTATTTAGCATCTCGAGTTTAAAGATTTCTTGTTTTAAAATTTTTATGACAGGAGGTTCTTGTGGGCTACTAGATTGATCTTCTTTTTCATGCACTCTTGAATCAGATGTCTTTTTTGCAGCTTTATTTTCTAGAGATTCGATATAATCTTCTATCTCTTATTGTACTAGATCTATCTTCGGCATTTTTCGGCCTAGGCTTTGAATGGGTGAAATGACAGTGGGTGAGGGAGTCCTCTATTTCTCTGTTTCCTCTGAATCATATTCCATGTCTTTTAGAGATGGTTCTTCCAGTGATGGATTAAGCCTGAAACTTCCTTTCACAGAGGATGGAGGATGGATTTTGATTTGAATTCGTTTCTTTCCTATTTTGACCTCTTCTATCTCCTTGGATGTCTTCTCTTCTTATTTACTGACTTTCTTTCTTCATAAAGTTTTCTTTTTTATGCTTCCTAAAATTTCTGCAATAGGGATTTCATCCTCTGATTGTTCTTGGGACTGTTGTTGAGGTAACTTTTGAATATGGCTTTCAGATACTATTTTTCTCCCTCTTTTTCCTTTACTATTATTGGCATGTTCCTCTTCTTCTTCCTTAAAATGGTTTCTAAGCAAGAATCTTTCCCAGTTATCTCCTAAACCCTTAAGGTGGAATTCAATAAGCATTTTGATGAGGCCATGATGATATCTAGTGGTTTCTATAAATTGAATCTTTTTATGTACATTTCCTGACATTTTTCTTAAGTTATTCAATAAAAAGTATGGGATATTGATATTATTCCCTTCCAGAAAATGTGTCATTAGGTGAATGTGATAAAAGAACATGCAGCCAAACCTTACTTCACAAGAAATAAATTTTTGAAAACCAATAATAGATTTCTCCATTTACTTTTAAGTGAAGTGCTTAGGATTCCTTTCTTGAAAATGGATACATCCATACCTGGATTCTTTAAGAAAATTCTCCAATCTTCATTTTCTATGTCTCTATTTTTAAACCATCCTTCTCCTCCTCTAGATAGGCCCAGAGCTTCATCAATAAGGGACTTTATCACTACAAATTTGATATCTCCAATCTCAAATTCTACTCCATCAAAAGCTCCGGCAAAGGATTTGGTCACATATTTATTGAAACCATCAAATTTATCCACGAAATGTAGCCACTACACTTTCTGCAACATCTCTTTTACTTGCGGGTAACCTTCCATGAACTTTCTTCCATTCGGCTCAGACCTCACAATGATCCCCATGATCAGAAAGTTTTTCCTCTGACTTTCTTCTTGACAGAAAATGGATCATGGTTTCAAAATGAGCAGTTTCAACAAGGGTATAAACGAAAATGAGGAGGAGAGAGGAATGAATGAAATGACCATTCTGGAGAATTTAATGAATGTGAGTTGTCGATTTCAGCGATATCTTCAATGAATTCAAAATTGAGTTGGGGGTGTTGTGAAATTATTTGAGATAATGGCGATGTTATGGTAATATGAAAAAAATATTCTTCAACCTTAGGCAATGATGGTTTTAACCGGTGGTACACTCATCATAAAATTCATTTACTAAATGTTTTTTATCCTTATTACTAAATTAAATGTTTGCATACCTTTGAATACCTTTACATTGATATTTTTTACCTTTTTTCTCTCCTTTCTTCATTTTCTTTAGGTGCTTTCAATAATGAATTTGATCACTGCTTCAATTTCCCAATTGGTGGTTCTTGCTAAACATCAATTGCATAATTCTGTAAAAGTTGCAGATTTCTTGTTATTCTGTAGCTATTTTATTTTTGAAAAGAAAAGAGTGGGATATAAAGAAAATGGGTTTAGAATAGGTATGAGGAAAATTTAAGGTGTCAAAAATTGATTTTCACCTTAGATTTTCTATATAAACATGCCAACCATTGTTGGTTTTCAAGTTTATATATATATATATATATATATATATATATATATAAAATAAAAAAATTCTTAGAAAGAAAAAGAATTTTGGAGATCAAGTTGGGGAAGAAGGAAAATCCTTCTTCACCAACTTTAAATTAGTATTATCTTGCAAATATTTGATAAATTCTTCCTTGGTCAATGGCTTATGATAGATTCTCAGTCAATGACCATTCACAAGAAAAGTGGTCCTTTCTTCATCAATAGTTTTGATCCTAACTGCACCATTATCAAAGATTGTTTCAATCTCATAAGGCCCAAGCCAATGAGTTTGAAATTTCCCTTGGAAATCTTTGAACTTTGAATCAAACAGTAATGCCCAATATCCTGGCTGGAACTTTCTCTCTTTGATATATTTTTCATGCCATCTGGATCTCTATTGTTGAACTAGATTGGTTCTTTGGATTGCATCTTGTCTTATCTCATCAAGTTCATTTAGTTGCTCCATTCTTTGTTTTTGTGCCTCTGAAAGATCAAGACCCAATTTGACTGTTGTCTTGAAAGTTTTGACTTGAAACTCAATAGGAAACATGACTTGCTTCCCATAAACAAGATCATAAGGAGTATGCCTTGTAGTATTTCTCCTTGTGGTACAATATGCCCATAAATCTTCTGGAAGCTTTTAATCCCAAGCTCTTCTATGTAGATGCACAATTTTTGTGAGAATTGCTTCAATTACTTTATTGGTGGACTCCACCTATCCATTTTCTTGAGGATGATATGTAGTAGACTTCCAATGTTTGATTTTGTACTCCTCCATTATCTTCTGTACCAAATTGGATGTGAATTGAGTACCTTTATCTGTTACAATTTCTCTTGGTACACCAAAACGAGTAAAGATATCCTCAAAAAGAAATGAAACTACAACATTCTCAGCAGCAAAAGGAAGTGCTTTAGCTTCTACCCATTTTGTAACATAATTAGTGCAAACAAGAATGTACCTTTTCCATCTCAAAGGTGGATTGATTGGACCAACAAAATCCAAAGCCCATTTTTCAAAAGGCTCAATAAGTACCTGAGGTTGTAGAGGCATCTCATCAAAAGGAACAGGTTTCCCCATCCTTTGACAACTATCACATCTCTTAACATACTCCCTGACATCCTTAAAAATGGAAGGCCAATAGTATCCTAAGAGAAGGAATTTGTAAGAAGTTCTTTTGTCAGCAAAGTATCCTCCGCATGGCTCATCGTGACAAGCTTTCGGTATCTCTGGTACTTCATCTTCTCTAACACACCTTCGAATGATTAGATTTGTCTCCGTTTTTTACAATTCTTCATTTATCCATGAATAAGATGCATTAATTTGAATTACCTTCCCTTTTTCTCAAGGAGACAAGTATGATGGTAATTTTCCTGTAGCCAAATAGTTAGCAATATCTCCAAACCATGGAGATTTAGTAGATACTGCAAAAGATATTCATCAGGAAAATTATCTTCTATAAGCATGTCATTGTTATCATTTTGAATCCTTGATAAAAAGTCAGCAACTGTATTTTATTTTCCAGGTCGTCCCAAGATAGTAATGTTAAACTCTTGCATAAACAACAACCATCTAGTGATTCTGCAATTAGTGACTGGTTTATTCATTAAGTATCTAATTGTAGAATGATCACTATGTACAAAAGTTTCATAGCTAGTAATATAAAGTTTGAACTTATTGATGGCATGAACAATAGCTAAAAACTCCTCCTTTGTGACAGTATAATTTAACTTTGCAAGAGTCAAATTTTTAATAGTGTAATAAATGGCATATGGAGTTAAGTCTTTTTGTCTTAGTACAACTCCTAAAGTTGTGTCTGAAGCATCAGTTGAAATGTGAAAAGGTACTTTCCAATTTTGTCCTCTAAGAATGGGTGCTTCAGAGATATTCTCTTTTAATGACTCAAAGGCCTTTTGGCAATCAAAATTCCAATTGAATTCACAGTCTTCTGTGAGAAGTTTGAAAAGTGGAGATGCAATTTTTGTAAAGTTTTCTATGAATCTTCTATAATAACCAATGAAACCAAGAAAACTTCTAGCATCTCGTTGATAGGTTGGAATTGATAATTTAGAATTAACTTATACTTTAGATGTGTCCATTATAATTCCATTTCTTGAAATATGGTGTCCTAAAAAAATTCCCTCAAAAAACATCATAAAACATTTTTCATGGCTTAATGAGAGATTTACATGTTTACATCTAATGAGAACTTTTTCCAAAATATAAGAGCTTCTTCAAAATAATTTCCATGAACTATAAAATCGTCCATATACACTTCCACAGAATGATGAATTATATCAGAAAAAAATGCCTAATACTACTCTTTGGAATGTTGCAGGAGCATTACATAATCCAAAAGGAAGTACTCAGTAAGCATAAGTTCCCCATGGGCAAGTAAAGGTAGTTTTATCTTGGTCTTCTAGGGCTACTTGGATTTGTTTATACCCACTAAAACCATCTAAGAATGAAAAATATTCCTTTCCTTCCAATGTATCTAAAAGTTGATCTATGAAAGGGAGTGGAAAGTGATCTTTTAAAGTGGCTTTATTCAATTCTCCATAGTCAATACACACTCTCCATTTTCCATTCTTTTTAGGAACAATTACTAAGGGTGAAACCCACTGACTATCTGATATTGGATAGATGAAATTGACATTCAACAGTTTTTGTAGTTCTTCCTTAACAATCTCCCTTAGATTTGGATTCATTCTTCTTTGAAGTTTTCGAATTGGTTTGGAATTTTCTTCAATGTAGATATGTTGTATACAAGTATTAGGATCAATTCTCTTCATGTCAGTATATTCCAATGCATAAACAAAGGAATGTTCTTGTAACATCCTTATTAATTTTTTTTTTTGAAATTCTTCCAAATTATTGTTGATATTCAAAGCTTTTCCTTGAAAGATTTCAATTATAGAATTTCCAAGTCTTTCCATAGAATGAAAGGATAGTTGACGGGATGATAAATATTCAATATTGCATTGTTCTTGAAAACTTTGACTAGATTCACAATATGATGAAGATTCATTATTTTCCATTAAATTCAAAATTTGATCTTCCTCATCTATTTGTGAAGTAGAAAAGATTGATCTTATATCAAATTCATCATCTATCCATTGTTCATTTTCAACCTCTACTGTTGTTTTTTCTGGTGGATACAATGTGAATTTCTTTATTGTACTCCCATTAGAAATAAACATATCACCAGATCTACAACTTATAAAAGCATCGGTTGTAGTTAGCCATGGTCTTCCTAGAATCAATGGATGTCCTCCTAAGTTATTCTTGGGTGTTAAAATCATAAAATCAACAAGGTATTCCGAATAATCTAAGGATACATATATATCTTCTAATACACCATCAGGTTTGATTACAGATCTATCTGCCAATTGTAACAATGTAGATGTATATTTAAGATTAGAAAGTTTTAATTGATTCATAGTTTGTTTACTCATGACATTTATTGCTTCTCCTAGATCAATCAATGTATTTGGGATCTCCACACCATTGATGTGTGTTTTCACAATGGGACTTCCTGGATCAAGATATTTCTGAATTGTTGTTTTACCCATCATGATATCTGCAATTTTTCCAACCAGTTGGATTCTTTTGATTTCTTTTCTTTTTCTTCCACATATTTTTATGATCAATACTTGTTTTTGAAAAAATTGGTATTTCCTTAATGGCTTGAAACAAATGAATCTTTATGCAAACATTCTTCAGTTCATATAACATGTCGTAATCAGGCAATAAAATTTGTTTTTCTAACCCTTCATCAATTTTTAGTCTCTAAGGGAAAGGTGGTTTTGAAACAGATATTGAAGGTTGTTCCGTAATATGAGTTGAGTTATTTGAATTTGTTAGAGTAACTTGTTTTTGAGTTTTTTCTTTTTCATTAAGATACTTTTTTTCTTCAAAGATCTTTTCTTTTTCACTTTCATGAAAAAAAACTAACGGGGACTTCTTTTCTAATATTCTACCAAATCTAAGTTGAACATTGTTTAGATCTAATGGAGTTATCATGTAAGTTTGGAATTTTTTTCCTTCCATACTGTAAACAAGTTATGAATTTTTATTATTGTTTGGATTTGGGAGTGGTTGGGTAGGCAATTGGTTTGGTCTTTGAGGAAATGGTAATGAAATTTGTGGATTCAAATTGTGAGGTTGATTTTGTTGAATGGGCTGAGGATAATATTGTGGGGGAAAGTAGGATATGATTGTTGAAATTGTGGAAATTGAGGATATTAAGGATATTGAGGGTATTTTCCATATGGATTTTTCGATCCTTGTGAACAAGTTTGTCGCCAAGGTTGCCAAGGCATTGGAATAGTCCAATTACTTTGTGAAGATTGTGAAAATGGTTGAGTGTTAAAACCTTGAGCTGTATTTGGTTGTGGATTCTGCCAAGGTCTTTTAGCAATAAAATAGAGAGGATCTACCTGATTTGGTACTCCTTCTTCTTGATAGACAACTTTAAGACCTGGTATTGAGGGACATTCTTTTGTATCATGATTTTCCACAAAAATAACACAAGTTTCTACACTCTTTAAATCAAGAGGACATTCTCTCAAGGCATGTTTCTTTTTGCACTTAGGGCAAAAAATGGACAATGCAACATTTTCAACTTTTTTCTTGTTTTGTATTTTAAGGGTGTCAATTTGTTCACTAAGACTCCCTAAAATATATATTTTAAAATTATCAAGAAAATTTCCTAATTCTTCTCTACTTATTGTCCCAGCTGTAGATTTATTAATCCTTGATAAAAGAGGATCTCTTGGATTTTTCCCGATTCTTGCTTTACCTCTTGAAATGTGTATGCACAATTCACAAATTTCTCCTAGTGACAACTGAGAACTGCCTCATTTACCCATTAGATTGAGAATATCAATCCACTCATCTCTAATGGATTTCAATAAGAGAGCTTTCAAATTTTCCTCATCCAGATTATTCATTTTTTCCTTTTTAACATTATAGTCAAATATTTCAATGAAGTCTTCAAGATTTTCATCTTCTTTTTGTACCATTTTAAAGGCTTCATCCTTAATATTATGGGGCAATAGTAGCCCTTATATTTCTCTAAGAATGTAGTTTTAATTTGTTCCCATGTTCTTATGGAGTTTATTCCTAAACTCATAAACCATTTTAATGTTACATCTTTAAGGGTTGCAGGGAATCATTTCAAATTTTGAGCATCATGTAGATAATCATATGATATACACAAACTTCAAATTCAAAGAGAAATGTCTCAGGATCTTCACTCCTTAATCCACGAAAGTTTGGAAGGATAGAGGGTGAGATATTTTTCATTATCACGGTTGTATCTTCATCGCGAATAGGAAATCCAAAGGGTTCTGGATTTATATCTTCTCCTCTTCCTCTTCCTCTTCCTTCACCTCCTCTTCCTCCTCCAATCCTAGGTTGTTCACCATTCAAATTATGTACCTCTCCTTCCCCTTCTCTAGCTATTGTAGATTCTTCAAAACTAATATAGGGTTTTGATTCTGGTTCTAAGATTGGGTTTTAAACTTCCTCTAGTTCCTATGGTTCTTCTATCAATGGTTTGAAGTAGGTTTCTTCTTTCTCTTCTTCAGTAGGAACTTTCAACTCTTGAGGTAGAAGTTGTTCTCCAGTTGAATATAGGAAAATTATTCATGTTGTTGGGGATATGGGATCTTCTTCTTCTATTATGGCTTTTGTTGATGAAGTTGGTGAATCTCTAGGTTGGATTTCGGATCTTAATACCTCAGGGAGTTTATGTTTGCCTGCTATGGATGGAATTCAAGTTTGTGTGGGTGGTGGCACTACGAGGTCATGGTGGGGTAAGTGATGTTGTTGGAATTAAGCTCTTTCCTCTACCTACAAATCTACCCCTAGAGTCTCTTTCCCTATGCATATCATGTTTTTGTTTTTTTTTTATTGTTTGTTTGTTTTTTATTTAATCCAAAATAAATCAAGACTTCTATTTACGCCTCCCCAGAAACAACACCAAAATGTTTGTCAATTTAATTGTATTAAATTGATTACATAAATTATCGACCGGAGTTGGTAAACTTGTGAAGTGAAAGTGCACAATATATGATAGAAGCCTATCTATTAAGTTGGATTTATTAATTGATTGAGTTATTGGAAATGTGTTTTTAAGTTTTTTATTCTTATTTTAAAAATGAAATTAACATTTCTCTCTAGTGAAATTAAAATGATTGTGAATCTAAAGCAATATTCCTTTCTTGAAAAATGAAACTATAAAGAACTCACTCTTGTAGAATGAAAACTAGATTAACTCACAGTTGTTGAATGAAAACTATATTATCTCACACTTGTTGAATGAAAACTATATTAACTCACACTTGCTGAATGAAAACTAAACTAACTCAAACTTTGTTGAATGAAAGCTATATTAACTCACACTTTCTGAATGAAAACTAAACTAACTCACACTTGCTTTAAAATTGAAAGTTCAATAAAGTAACTACAATCAAACCACACTTCTTTTTGAAATTAAACTAAGAAAACTTTTTAATAAAATGCTCTGAATATAAAGCTAATAGGAATCTATATACCTAAGTCTATAGAGATAAACATATTATGCTATGAAGTTGAAATTATTTTTGATGAAATTCCAAAGAAATCATAAGGAAACCACTGGTATTTTAATGATTCAAATTAACTACATAAACTGTAAAAGAGGGTTGTAATGTTATCATAATAAAATCAAAACTATGAATGGGCATGATTAGTATTCAATGATCAAAAACAGCTAATGAAGAACTCCACTACAACTTTTCTAGTCAAAGAAAATATCACTGCTTCTATCCAATTCTGAAATCAAACTAAGAATTATGAAATAAAACATGTACGAAAACACTACAATAATTAATAAATAGGGAAATCTATAAGTTAAAAAGCTCACTATTTGCAGGGGCCCTCCACAAAAAGGCCGTCACAAGCTCCAATTGAACAATTAACTGTGCATGAAGTCTTCAAAGGTGCTTCCATTAAATAAAAGCTCGGAGTTTTAAAATGATTACAGTCACCAGAAATTCATTCACATCATCCCTTGTTTTGTCCTGCCTTATGGTATTTATCAAAGCCATTTAATAACTGTTTGAGGCTTTCATGCCTACTTTCAGCTAACAGAGTTCTAATTTAACTATTAAACTGAGAAATAGATAATGATTCGCTCACAATTTTCTATTCGACAAAGAAAATCATGAGGTGGTTTCATCTCTGACTCTCACTCGCTTGCTCCAGCTATGTGTTGATTGTTGCCTTTGACCACGTGATTCAGGATTTCTTCTAATGATTTGTTGCGGGTGAATATGAGGAGATCGTTGAAGGGGTCAACCTCTTTCTTCCCATATCTCTCTTTCCTTGAATGGCACCTCGGACCCTGTTCAAAAATGGAGTTGGTTGAAGAAATGGATATTAGCCGCAAAATTGCACAAATACAGTAGCCAATGCAAAATCTAACTTAATAATAAGGAACATTTAAAAAATATGAAAAATAGGATAATTATTACCTTACCTATGTCAAAAACATGCAACCTGATGCCTATCAAGTTAAAAGAAATAGTCAATGAGAAGGAAAATGAGTGAAGAAGAGTGTTAAGATGAAGCATTCATGAGGTTCTACATATGGTTCTGTCTATCTCTATCTGCATCTCGATTTGCAACTAAAGAATCATGCTCTATCAAATTTGAACCTATGACATCAAGTTTTCGAGAAAGTGAGAAATAAAGTAGAACCAACATTCATCAACGAAGGAAACTACCTCATATAGCTAGCGAAACAAAATGAATAATTGAAAGGTACAAGTAGTGCAATGGAAAGGAGCTAACCAGCTATTTGGTAATGCTCTAAATCGTAGAATCACAACAATCCCCATGAAACTACACTGGATATGGAAAATTACTTTGGTTGGCTGCTTTCTAGTGTTCCTATATATAGTTGAGCGCTCTCTCGAATAAGAAGAACTCATTAAAGCACAAATTGATGTCATGGATGGCTACCCCTATAAATGAGATGCCTCGCTTACCACCCTAGAAGGCCACAAACATTATCTGTAGGGTGGTATGAGTGAACATGATGATAAAAAGCGACGACTCCAACAATTGGGACTCTAGTGTTACCTTTGAAGATTTCAAGACCATGATGACAACCCTTCATCCTTGTTGATGATCACCCACATGACCATCTAGTAATTAAATAACCAACAAACTATGAATATTTAGATAGTTTGTAGGGAGTCGAGAGTGTTTCATTAGCATTTCTCTGTGGAGGAGAGCAATGTGGAGGGAATCTCTCCTATTCAATCTCTCCTCCACATTACTCTCCTCTGCAAGCTTACATTGAAATGTTAGAAGAAGTGATTATGCATGAGGTCAATCACCAAGTAAATATTGGCCCATGGAAAAAACTGACCATAAATTTCGTACTAAGGATATATTGACAAGCTGAGGAATTAAAGATTTATTTATTTAAAATAATGTATTGTAGAGGTGTAATATTGCAAAGGTGTAGGAATGCAAAGGCTCTACATTGCTCTTCTCCGCAAGCTTACATTGAAATATTAGAGGAAGTGTTACACATCATTTTGTCACCAATAGGAAAATGACTGCCAATCTAGATCTCTCGCTACCAATGAAGTGTTCCAAGAATTTCCCTAAAATGTTGGAAGCAAATCAATCCCAAAGACAACAAGAATCCTGTATTACATTTCTGGAAAACCCATTTTTTAAGCACTTGTGCAGTTTTCCTAGTCATTGTCTGCGCAAGCACAATTTTGACCATTGTTGTCGCCAATTTGACCCCAATTAATTCTTGACTCCTTCTGTCAGTTTCTCCTTATGCCTCCTCTCATATTCTAATTTTTGAAAGCGCCCCTTAATTTTTCTTGTTTTTCCTATATGAAATTGGTTGTTATAGTAATCATTATAACTTATAAAAATTATTACATTAAATGAAGATTTGAAATTCTAATTTTAAATTAATTTCTTGCATAAAAAATATTTTAACTATAAATTATAATAATCACTATTATTAAAATAATTACAAAATAATTAAATATTAAAAAACAAATCAAATAAAATATAATTAATTAAAAAATAATAAACAAAAATTAAATATGAATTAAATAAAATAATAATTTTTAATTAAACCAAAACAAAATGCCCATGAATTATATTATTTAATTAAAACAAAAAATTAAATAATAACAAAATTTTAAAAAGTCCAAAACAACTTACCACTACCTCTCGCAATTAGCTCACCTCTCATCATGGACTCATCTCTCAACTTAACGTTTAAAGGAACAAAGGAACATATTAAATACGTTAAATTTGTTTTGGTGGGGACTGAACAATACATAAACAACGGACAACGACCGAAATATATATATATATATATATATATATATATATATATATATATATAAAATATGTTTGATGCATAAACTCATCGGGCCTATTTTAAATGTGTCAGGCCTAGTTTGCCAAGGTTTCCTCTCTTTTCACACGGACCCAATAGAAGTATTAAATAGGTTTAAGATGGATTTCAAATAAAATTTAATATGTAAGTACATATATTAAAATTCTTATATATAATACATATATTATATTTAATTCACGTATTATTTAAAACTTATATATATATTTTGATTTGAAATTTAAATTTATATATATATTATTAAGATTTTATACAATATTATATTGGCTAAGTTATTTATTTAAAAAGTATTTGAAATCTATATCAAAATAGAAAATTGGAATTTATAATTAAAATTATATATGTATTATTAACTCAAATTTTATATTTCTAATGATGGGGTGAAGAAATTGTGCAGACATCAATTTAGCATGTGCATGAGAGTAGCGTTGAGATTTCATGGCAGATTTTGTAAAAATGCAAGCATTTAAAACAGAAAACCATATTAAATTTATTAAATTTAATATTTTGGATTCTATTTTTCATTTCACGTTAAATACATCAAATACATCCTTTATGGCCTTATATTTTATATAGTGGGAAAATTTTACTCGGTCTTACCAAAGGTAAAAATTAAATTTCATTAATAATGTACCTGAGACAATGGGGATAACATTATGAAAGGTAAGTTTATGGTTTAATTTCATTTATTATAATATTTTATACTAGACAATTAATTTATTTCTTTTCTTTTAATGTAGGAAATATTATTTAAAATATTTTTAACTGGAGGAGGTAAAAAATAAATTTCATTAATAATGTACCTGAGACAATGGGATAACATTATGAAAAGTAAGTTTATGGTTTAATTTCATTTATTATAATATTTTATACTAGAGAATTAATTTATTTCTTTTCTTTTAATGTAGGAAATATTATTTAAAAGATTTTTAACTTGAGGATTTGAGCGGGTATTTATTTAAATGATGAAATTTGTATTTCATTTAGTTACAATAATAATTATTAATGTAATTTTACTTGGAAGTTACGAGATCTAAATGGGAAACGAATTCCCAAAATATAAAAGAACATGTAAAGGTTTATTTCAAGAGATTTTTGGTAGGTTGGAGAATGGTAACTCTGACGATGAAGAATTACTAACTATTACAACCATCTTGTACATACTGCAAATGGCCTCCTTCACTGTGAAATGGAGGTTTTATTAATGATATTATAATTCTTTTCTTTTACTTTCTTACATTGTGATATATTTTAATTATGTTTTATTAATGATATTATAATTATTTTCTTTTACTTTCTTCCATTGTGTTATATTAATTTCAATTTTATGCACTAGTTCATTGTTCCAGAATGGTGGCTTAACTTGATTATGCATTATTCTCGAACACATTAAATGATTTTAAATACTTTGAAATACTTGATATCTAGGGTTTTAAAATCATATTTTGAATTTATTGGTTGTAGGTTTAATCCCATGGACACATGATATTTAGGGTTATGTGCACTATAAATTCAAATGTCATAAAAACCAGTTCTTTAAAATAAAATAAAAAATTGTTTTCACTATTTTCTCTCACTAGAAAATATGAAATTATTAGCCTTTATTCGACTTGTTTAGATTATTTAATGTTTCACATGTTACATTTAATTTAATAAGTCTCCATTATTTATTATTTGAAATTATTAAATTAAATTATTCTAATTGTTATGTAGGTTAAATATTAAATATAAATGATGTTATGTTATTTAAACCACATAGTTCAATTAGATGTATTTAACACAGTGTGCTTTAATTTCTTTATTTTCTTTAATTTTAATTTCATTTCTCACTAACATTTGTGAATTATGATACATATAATTATTTACCTCATTTGTCATTAATGAAGTTTTAATTTAATACCATCTCTTTTTCCCAAAAGCATTATTTTATTTAAAACACTCTTTATTCAATAATCTGGCCTATTTATTTGTTTAATCAGAAAATCTGTTTAATTCACACTATTTTACAACCACTATTTAATTTTTACTATCATTAGGGAATACCCCATGTGGTGAAAGGGAGGCCAACCCTTGTCACCTAGAACAGGAAGATATAGGATCCTCAATGATGTGGTCTCAGGTTTTCCTTAGTTACCAGGACAATTTGAACACCAACAACCATTGTGGCATGCGCAATTCTACACTTTGTCTTCCACTAAAAACTGTGCAAATATCTTAACTAGGGTAAAAATAAAAAGAAAATTCTAGAAGCCTTGTTGGAGGAATATTTCTCAACCAAAATACCTCAAGCCTCTACATACTTATACCTCATCTCTTGGTTCTGTTGACGGTGTTGGACCCACCAACATGTCAGGGGATCTCCCCAGTAAGAAGTATCAACTAGACCTCAGGCCAGTTGTTGTAGGAGTCTCAGGAATGGGTCGTACGGTATCGCCTTAACCGCGGTTGCGCGCAGAGGTAAGTAAGATGTCCTTGTTGATAGCAAGGGTGTGAGATGCGCATCAAGCCAAGGAAGGTGCATGAACAGTTCTAACACACGGAAAGTGGGGTGAGTGCGCCCCTTGGAAACTTGTGGAAACACGCAGCTTGGAAGGGAACACACAAGAAAAGATGCATCACAAACTGGAAGGCAGGTGAACCAACAATCCAAAGTGATGGTTAAACCAATAGCACATCTCAGTAAGATTCATACATACATATACAGAAAGAGTCTATACATACATGCGTAAGAAAACAAATACATATATCATTAGAGTAACCAAGATAACTGAAATACAACAAAAATATATGCGTGAAATGTGTTGGTTCTGTTATATTAACAAGTGAAAGTTCCAATCATACAGTACAACCATGACCAACTACTAGTCCTGATAACGGAACGTTACAGTCATTATTGCCTGCTCCTCCAAAGAGATGTACTAGCTATGCACTCTGGAGAAGTCAAGGCTCGTTACAATACTCTCCAAGATTTCTCTAAGATACTCCTATCGGAAGCTTGGTCGCCCAAAATCCCTTACAATTAGTTATGAGGTTCTATAAATAGCAAAGGGTGGGGTGACCCTTGACATTCCCCTTTGTGTCTCTTCACCTACCCTCATGACTCTTCAACTACTACATTCAACTATCGACACTTGGACTTTCACTTTACAAGATGTTACATACAATCTGCACATGTACCCATGTGAGACAAAATAGGCTTGAGCAAGCCATGCAAGACATCACTAAGACTCGGATAGTTGTGGGAAGACTAACTCTTCGACATCCTCACGATGAATGATGATGGCGAACTGATGCCAAGCTTGGCCATTCGTGATGGTGTCCGCATGCTCAATGGTGACATCCCGCTGAAAGCGAACCCTTGACTCTATTGCATCTAGGTGCACTGACATGGCTCCTTTATCCAACTTGTCTGATTAACATGCGCATCATTGTCTTGAGTGTAGTTGGACCAGCAACATACTGATGCATAGTGTCTGCACTGATCTTCAAGTGTGTGCTGGTGACTATGCGCATCAACCTGTTGAAATACATGTTCAGCTCTGGTCGAACTTGGTTCTTGTCTTCGCCTCGGTGAGTGTTCCCACGGGTGGGATCGCATGCATGCGCATAATGACATCCATGCTCCTAAACACCCTTGCATGCGATTAACGACACTTCTCAGTCTGTCTGCTCTATGCTAGCTGCTGGGCTGGGTTTATAACCTATATGGGTGTAGTTTCATCAGTTTGTGCATGTTGCACCTCCTGTTGTACCTGTTCCTGCTGCAAATCCTTCTCTCATCTATGCAGCTTCTATTCTTCCTTGAGTTGCTGCTTCAGCACCTGCAACGGCTTCTTTGTTTCTCTCTCTGCCTTCGCGCGATATTTTTGTTGCTTTGTCACCTCATAACCTCAATCTCCAAAGCTACTTTAATCACAAGTGGATCTGCTTGAACTTGCAACTTTTCTCTGCCTCTGCGCTATCAACAACCTTCCTCTTGCATTTGTTGCACGCAGGTCTACTACCTTTTGCTATTGCTGATGGTGTTTCTCTTTGTGATACCATTTCCATTTCATCTTGATATCCTTGTCTATGAAAAACTTGATGTCTTCATAAATAAGCAAGTTCATAGACACTTGATTGACTACATCCCTAGTTGTGCTCTCAATGGTGTCTTTGACTCTGCTATCCTGGAAGCCATTGTACATGTGCTGCTGAGAGGCAGACGAACACCTGTGATACCTGGAGACATAGCAACACTCATGACTACAAATCTGTCAGTTGAAAACCAAAACAAACTGGAGGACCGACATGCAACATTCCTGTGTGACTATTTGTGAAGATTATGCAATTTTCACTGGGAGGCTAGGAGACTGACTGCCAAAACTGTGCAAGGTACAGTCTGGGCTATCAAGAGGCTAATTGAATGTTGGTACTACGTAATGCATAGTCCAGATTGGCCTGCTGAGGACTGAAACTGCACAATGCATAATTTTAGTCAGTAGTGACATGCAAACCAGTAAACTGCATTGCGAATTTTCTGAGGCCAGTAAGGCACTGCCCCCCAGAATTTCCCAATGCAAGCCTGGAGGTTAGTGTTAGGCCAGAATTACACAATTTCTGGAGGGAAGGCAAAGCCTTGACTTCCATAAATGTGCAATGTTAGTTGGGCAAAGAAAGGTCTGGGCCAAGGCAACCCAGACCCACCAACGGGTAACTAAAAACATGAGAAGTCTAAATGCATGGTGAAACCGAGTGTAAACAAGAGCGAATGATCATGCATGAAAACAATAAGTGCAAGATTCATAAAATGGAAAACATGCATGTGTGTGAAGCAGGTCGTCGCAACAGCGACCGTCGGTGCCAAAAGAATTTTGTGCATGCGACATCAATGAGAAGTAAACAAAAACTGAAATGGTGCTTCTACAAGCTAACACACATTAAAACAACAGAAAGTGCTCACTGAAATCAAGTAGAAAACAATTACATAAAGCAAAACACAAAAAGCAACAAAAACGCAAAGCAAGACATGAGAAGCATACTTACCCTGAAACAATTAAGCTAAAAGTGTCGAAGACTCCTGGATGCAATGTGGGATGTTAGAGCCACAAGATCGATGTGAGGAATGAGCTCTACAACGTCTGATTCATAATTTTTTATAAGATCGAGGTTATGACGTGCATGCCACAAATCTAAGAAAAAGCAACACTTGGTGGGAGGTTTCTAAAATGATCTATGCATGTAACCTCCGGTTGCTAAAAATAGATCCCTTAAATCTAGGGATGCCTTTTGCATGCTGCCTTTTTCTATTTCAAGAAAAGCAGCCCATGCATGCAAATCAATTTTTCTCGGTCCCAGAGGGAACAATTCAACCTTGAAGGTACATACATCGGTCTGCGAGCCTGGGATGAAAATTTTCGCAGCTCTTGGGTTGAGCAGTGCTGGTTGTCTTTCAGCCATTATGCAATTTATGGGCTGAGCAGGTCACTGCCTCCTAGAATTGTGCAATTTCTGGGCTGAGGCCTAGTGCCGCGTCAAATTGGGTAGTTTTCTAAAGGAGGATTGCCTGACTGTTTTGCGCAATTCTGGAGCCCAACAGGCTGGTCAGCTAATTTGTGAAATTTTACGAGGGAAGGCTGGTTCCTCTCCAGAATTCCACAATTTTCTGGGGGAGTCTCTCAGCCAGCAAATAGTCTAAGTCCGAAATTCCGATCTATAGGAGGGAGACAAGAAAGCTGACATGCACAAGCAGCAGGCCACTGAAACTCAGCTGAAGCTTGTGTGCTTGACAGTGCAAGACATGTTGCTAAGGATGGTTGGTAGGGAGGCTCCAAAACAAAGCTAAGGAAAAATTTTGGAGGGTGGTTGTAGCCACTACAACACTTGGCAATGCACTGGTAGATCTCTAGCTCTCTACATGGACCTTGTTCATGAAAAGCAAGTCTAAAACCTCTGGAAGTATTGTTCAGTTCTTTGATCGTCTTGGCTTCCACACTTGCTTGATTATAAGATGTATCATTTGCCATGCTTTTGATCAGTTGGAACACATTTGAAGCCAAGCCAACACAGTTGTTTTGATTGGAATGAGGGGTATATTGGTGCACAAGCCATATGATAGTCAGAGTTTAAGTTTTCATCTTTGGTGTTGCTTCACTACCAGTAGGCCTGGACAGTACCCCGACAGAGTCACGCAGGAACACAAGCATCGCTCCACTGCCAGCGAGCCTGGTCAATACCCCAGCGGAGTTACTTGTATCACCTCTCTGCGCAGGAAGCCTTTCTCTTCTTTCACCTTATTCATTTTCATTTTTTCGAAATTTTCACATTTTCATTTTCATAACTGTGCATAGCACTTATTCATTTCAGAGGAAGAAGAGGGATCCCGACTTATTGAGAGAAGAAGAGGTTGTTCCTTCAGAGAAGTAGTTTGTATATACCTCTGACATGCCTTTTAAGGTTTTCCCATCAGCTTGGGCTTAAGTGCCTCGACAACCTATCGGTTTTGACTTCGTCGATAAGTAGCTCATCAGAGACCAGTGGCTTAGACAAATTAATTATGAGTGAATCAACATCGTGATCAAATGAAGAAGTACAAAGATCACAACAGGAACGATAAGAAAATTTGGGAAGTTCATCGGCATCCTCATGATTTGATGAATCATACAGAGGGGTAGATGAGAAGCAAGGATGTTCACCCTCTGTGTTTCTGAAAAAGGTAGAAGAAAAATCAAGTGGATTTTCAAAGAATGATTTGTCCTCTCCATTTTTGAATGATGGAGTGACATCTGGTGTGTTCTGCGAATGATCAACAATGGGTGCATCCATAGATGAAGATACACACGCAAAATCAAGGATGGTAGAATCACCAAAGATGTCAAGGAAAAATGATGGAGGCGCGGACACAAGGGAATAATCATTTGTCGCGGGTTGATGTTCAGGCTCCCTGCCATTCTCTTCATGAATGAGATCACAAATTGGTTGTGTGACACCCACTCTGTCGATAGCTTGATCCTCATTCACAATAGGTGTAGAGTCGGGAATGGAAGAACACAAGACAATGCAATCCAGACGATCAGCAGAACACGAAGACAGAGGTTGAGGTAAGACATGCATTTGACAACCCATGGGCTTCGCAGCCAAATCTGCACAAAAATTGAGAGAAGTGATGTTGGGAGGATGTGACAGTTGAACGTGTGTGTGTGCATGTTCCCCCACATCACTCTGCAACAGCGAAGATGTTTAATGAGAGGAAGGTGAACAGTCACTTATGACAGCGACCGTGTCCATTTGTGATTGTGCAGCTCCATCACCAAAGTATGCTGAGCAGGGTTTGAACTTCAACTTCTTCTTGGGATTGACAGATTTGGTAAGACAATATTCAAATCTGTCCATGAGATACTGGAATTTCATCTGACTTTTTGGAGCTTCAAACTACAATACACAGAAGCAGTCCCAAAAATCCATAGGCAATTCTTGCAGAGTCTTCTGTTGTTTTAACAATTTTTTGTCAAGAGGTTCTAGATCAAAATGATGGAAAGTAGATTCAATGAGATCACATAAATGCTCAAGTGAGTGCACATTGCTGGGTGGCAGACTGTCGAACCATCATTGTGGGGATTCACGAAGAGTGTGTGAAAGCAGCACGCTAGCCTCTTCCGTGTAGAACTCGTTTGAATCCTCAAGGAATGCATAGAAGTCTTCTATGTACTCAGGCCATGCTAATTCACCTTCATCATCATATTTAAATTCCGACAATAGATCAAAAAAATCCCTCGTGATGTCGAGAGGTTCGGCATGCGAAAAACATTCCGGAGGGATGAGCTGTACAGTATCCATGACGGAGGTGCGAATATTAAAAACAGGATGAGAGGACACAACTTGTCATCTGACCCTCCTTCCAGTGCCAAAATGTTGACGATGCTGGACCTGCCAACATGTCATGGGATCCCCCCAGTAAGAAGTCCCAACTACACCTCAGACCGTTTGGTGTAGGATTCCTAGTAGTGGGTTGTACGGTATTGCCTTGACTGTGGTTGCACACAGAGGTAAGTAAGATGTCCTTGTTGGTAGCAAGGCTGTGACATGCATAGCAAGCCAAGGAAGGTGCATGAACGATTCTAACACACGGAAAGTGGGGTGAGTGTGCCCCTCGAAAACCTGTGGAAACACATGGCTTGGAATGAAACACACGAGAAAAGATGCATCATAAACTAGAAGGCAGGTGAACCAACAATCCAAAGTGATGGTTAAACCAACAACACATCTCAGTAAGATTCATACATACATACATAGAAAGAGTCTATACATACATGTGTAAGCAAACAGATACATATATCATTAGAGTAACCAAGATAACTGAAATACAATAACAACATATGCATGAAACGTGTTGGCTCTGTTATATTAAGAAGTGAAAGTTCCAATAATACAATATAACCATGACCAACGACTAAACCCGATAATGGAACGTTACAGTCACTGTCGCCTGCTCCTCCAAAGAGATGTACTAGCTCTACACTGTGGAGAAGTCAAGGCTCATTACAATACTCTCCAAGCTTTCTCTAAGATACTCCTATCAGAAGCTTGGCTGCCCAAAATCCCTTACAATGAGTTATGAGGTTCTATAAATAGAAAATGGTGGGGTGACCCTTGACATTCCCCTTTGTGACTCTTCACCTACCCTCATGACTCTTCAACTACTACATGACTGTTACATTCAACTATCGACACTTGGACTTTCACTTTACAAGATGTTACATACAATCTACACATGTACCCATGTGAGACAAAATAGGCTTGAGCAAGCCATGCAAGACATCACTAAGACTCAGACAGTTGTGGGAAGACCAACTCTTCGACGTCCTCGCAATGATCGACGGTGGCAAAATAATTCCAAGCTTGGCCGCCAGTGGTGGTGTCCACGTGCTCAATGGTGACATGCCACTAAAAGTGAACTCTTGCCTCTATTGCATCCGGGTACACTGACATGGCTCCTTTGTCCAACTCATCAGATTAACATGTGCATCATTGTCTTGAGTGTACCTGGACCAGCAACATACTGATGCATAGTGTCTACGTTGATCTTCAAGTGTGTGCTGGTGACTATGCACATCAACCTGTCAAAATACATGTTCAGTTCCAGTCAGACTTGGTTCTTTTCTTCGCCTCGGTGAGTGTGCCCACGGGTGGGATCGCATGCATGCACGTAATGACATCCATGCTCCTAAACACCCTTTTATGCGATTGATGGAACTGCTCACCAAGTCTGCTATATGCTAGTTGTTGGGTTGTGTCTATAACCTGTATGGGCTTAGTTTCACCAGTCTGTGCATGTTGTGCCTCCTGCTGTACCTGTTCCTGCTACAACTCCTTCTCTCGTCTGTGTAGCTCTTGCTCTTCCTTGAGTTGTTGCTTCAGCACTTGCAACTCCTTCTCTATTTCTCTCTCTGCCTTTGCATGATCCTCTTATTGCGTTGTCACTTCATAGCCTCAATATCCAAAGTTTCTTTCATCACAAGTCGATCTACTTGAACTTGCAACTTTGCTCCGCCTCTACACTTTCAACAACCTTCCTCTTGCATTTGTCGCACGCAGGTCCACTAACTTCTGCTGCTGCTGCTACTTCTACCCATTGTGATGTCGTTGACATTTCATCTTGATATCCTTGTCTATGAACAACATGATGTCTTCAGAGATAGGCAAGTTCATAGACACTTGATCGACTACATCCCCAATTGCCCTCTAAATGGTGTCTTTGACTCTGCTCTCCTGGAAGCCATTGTACCTATGCTACTAAGAGGCAGAAAAACACCTGTGATACCTAGAGACATAGAAACACTCATGACAAGGAATCTTTCAGATGAAAACCAAAAAAATCTGGAGGACTGACATGCAACATACTTGTGTGACTGTCTATGAAGATTGCACAATTTTCACTGGGAGGCTCGGAGACTGAGTGCTAAAATTGTGCAAGGTACAATCTGGGATGTCGAGAGGCTAACTGACTACTGGTACTGCACAATTCAAAGTCCAGCCTCGCCTACTAAGGACTGAAACTGTGCAATGTGCAATTTCAGTCAGCAGTGACATGCAAACTAGCAAACTGCATTGCACAGTTTTTGGGGCCAACAAGGCACTGCCTTTGAGAATTGTGCAATGCAAGCCTGGAGGTCAGTGTTGGACTAGACTTTCACAATTTTTGGAGGGAAGGCAGATCATTTCTAGAAATGTGCAATGCTCGCTGGGCAAAGCAAGGTTTGGGCTAAGGCAGCCCAGACCCGCCAATAGACGACTGAAAACATGAGAAGTCTGAATGCATGGTGAAACTGAGTGTAAACAAGAGTGAATGATCCTGCATGCAAACAGTAAGTGCAAGAATCAGAAAATGGAAAACATGCATGTGTGTTAAGCAGGTCGCCACAACGATGACCGTCTGTGCAAAAACAGTGTCATGCATGTTACAGCAGTGAGACGTAAACAAAAATTGAAATGATTCTTCTACAACTAACATACATTAAAACAACAGCAAGCGCTCATTGAAATCAAGTAGACAACACTTACACAAAGTGAAACACAAAAAGCGACAGAAATGGAGCACAAGACATGAGAAGCATACTTACCCTGAAACAGTTAAGCTGAACGTGCTGAAGACTCCTAGATGTGATGTAGGATGTTAGAGCTACAATATCGATGTGAGGAATGAGCTTTGTAGCGTCTAGTTCATAAGTTTTGATAAGATCAAGGTTATGATGTGCATGCCACAAATCTAGGAAGAAATGACACTTGGTGGGAGGTTTCTAAAACGATCTATGCATGTAACCTCCAGCTGCTAAAAATAAATCCCTCAAATCTAGGGATGCCTTTTGCATGCTTCTGCTTGCTATTTCAGGAAAAGAAGCCCATGCATGCAAATCCGTTTTGCTCGACCCCGAAGCGAACCGGTCAACCCTGAAGGTACATGGATCAGTCTGCAAGCATGGGATGAAAATTTGTGCAGTTCTTGGGCTAAGCAGAGTTGGCTGTCTTTCAGGCATTACACAATTTCTGGGCCAAGCAGGTCATTGCCTCCTAGAATTGCGCAATTTATAGGTTGAGGCCCAGTGCTGGGTAAAATTTCATAGTTTTTTGAAGGAGGACTACATGACTGTTCTGTACAATTCTGGAGCCCAACAGGCCACCCAGCTGATTTGCGCAATTTTTGGAGGGAAGGATGGTTCCTCTCCAGAATTGCGCATTTTTCTAGGGGAGTCTCTCAACCACCAAATAGTCTAATTCCGGAATGCCGATCTATAGGAAGGAGACAAGAAAGTTGACATGCACATGCCGACAGGCCACTGAAACGCAGCTGAAGCTTGTGTGCTTGACAGTGCAAGACATGCTGCTAAGGATGGTTGGTAAGGAGGCTCCAAAATGAAGCTAAGGAAAAATTTTGGAGGGTGGTTGTCGCTGCTACAATAGGTTCATGAATCAAATTCCCTCTCTTTGTGGAACCCTAATCCCTCTCTTTATGGATCTCATCCATTGAGAATAGGATCTCAAACCTCCTCCTCTTAGCCTATAAATTCAACACAGACGAGGGGGTAAAGTGAGACTCTTGAATGTAAAATTATGTTGTCATATTAGGGATGGAAGGTTGTCACTTAAGGAAAGGATTGGATACCACTAGGAGTAGTGTTACATCATCAAGACTAAGGTTGTATTTCTCCTTATTATTCAATATTAATACAAACAATTGTTTCTTTCCTATTTGCACTTGTTATGATTCTCTTTGCAAACATCGTTGATCTTTTTCATAGTTTTGTAACTGAATACTGGATTAACATTGTGATATGTGAATTGTTGCAATTTCTATTCACTTTGTTTTTCAATATTTATCTATGTTATTCTTTTATTCCTTGTTTGGTTGTGTTTATGAAGATCTTCTTTTGAAGAAGCAAGGAAAGGATTTTGAAAGCATCGAAGGGATATCCACAATAATTTCATAAACATGTAAGACATTATTGCACATTTCATATATCATGTTTTAGTTTTAGATTAAGGAAAGGTATTAGTTACTTGTCTGTTTGTTTCTAGATTTGTCTTTGAATCTAGGGAGATCGCTCTTGTCTATAAGAGCGATTTTTCCACCATAACAAATTGGTGATGATACTAGGGAACAATGTTTTCTTCATTATGCTTTCTTGTGATCTTTGATTTCTTTCTGTTACCTGGATTAACTACATTAAGAACCTTTACATTTTAAATTTTTGGACTTGTGGCTTTATTTTTTATTTTTCTCAGTTTCTTTCAATATGCGCACTTTTCCTTTAGAAACAATGCGGAAGTTACATAGTTTACCTTTAGAAATAGTGCGACTATGCACTGAACCTTACTGATTACCTGCCCAAGTCATAGAAAAAATGAAAATTTAGGGTTTTTCAACTCTTCTTTGTTTTGGTCACTACTAAGAGGTTTTTCCAATTTCTTAACAATTTTTGGGTGTTTTTTGCTTGCATTTTTACAGAAAAAATTCCCCTTCAATCGTCACAGGGGGGGGGCTAAATTGTGTATGAGTGATAATCGCCTTTAAGTGTCATCTCTTTTGATCTTTGGAATTTTCACGAAATTTTAGTTTGATATTTGTGTTAATGAAATATCAGATTACCTTTGATTTCATTTGAGTTGCATAATATTTGTTAAATTTCCTTTACTTATACATGATTGGTTCTTTCATTGCATTAGTGAAATAAGGTATTGTTATGCATAAGTAGTCTTGTTATATTGTTCTTTCATTGATCTCCTATCATCTTGTGTTTGTTTTGAAGAACACTCTTGCATAGACTATAGTTGCATAATTTTTCATCAAATTGTGCATAATTTACATCCTGGAAAAGTCAACCGTAGATTTAGATCAATGTGTTTGATTATATTTTTGAGAAAAAACACTTATCTTTACATTTTAGGGTTTTGATTTTTTGTTGGTTTGTTGATCTATTAAAAAAAAATCTTTCGCTTCTAGTATTGGTTGTGTCAGTCTCTTTTATTTCATTGAAACTCATCATGTTTTCATTTATACCTCTTGTAAAGAGTTATCTCATTGATTGAAAAGCTAGTGTCTCTCATTGAAAGATAGTCCCGATTTGACTTTTCATGTTTTTATGCTTGTTTTAAACATAAAAATGAAAATTTTTCTTGGAATTTATTTGCATTAGTATCTTCTTGTTGAAAATTAGTGCATTTGATAATTTGTTCTGTTTTCTCTTATTTATCCATTCTTGCACTATTGAAAGTGAATGAAACCTCTCTCCTTACTTTAATTAGGGTTCATCAAAGTGAAAATATTACATTATTATACTCGATTGCATTCATTTTTTAGTCAGGTTATAACACCACCTGTTTCATATCCATCAACCTACTAAGTAAACAACAACTTAAAAAACAATGCTAATAAATTAAAATAGACTTTTTATATTTCTAGGGCTCATTACACCTACATTAGATCATATTGTAGGGATTCGGAATAGGAAAGTGAGTTAAATTTCCAAAGTTGCAAACAAACAATAGAATCTTGTGGCAAGGAGTAAATCCATTTATTACAGTTTGACTTTGGGAAGCTCCTCTTACCTGGGAGTTAAGCATGAGATCATATTAGACACAGTGAAGTGATTGAACCCACTTCATTAGTTATGGTATCACGATTTGTATGCATTACAAACAATGTTGAAAGGTGCTTTTGAATCACTTGAAAGATAAACCTCATATTGACGATGTTGAGGAACCTTCAAGGGGATTGAGATTTGTTACTCTGCCCTTGCGTGTACGTATGATCTGTGACTGACCCCCCAAGTAAAGTTTTTGTATGTGGTAAACTTAGATACCATTATCTTAGGGGTTTTTACCCAAGGTGACGGCCGGGGGGAGTCTTTGCTCTACCTAGAGCAAACATTGACTAGACTCATTTCGACCTTTTTGGAGGTTATTATTCACTTGAGATGGCATAAGTGAAGTTACTTGCACCAGATCGTGGCCATTAAGCAGGTTGTTAGCGTAACTTATTCCACCTACTCTATCTCTATCCACTTTTCACATTGATCTTTGCAATGTTGGGTTTCATCACAAACTAGTGATTTCATTGTGAAAAGGTTGTTTGCATGGTTTGACTCCTTATATTTATTAGCGTGTGTTATTTTCTTGTTTTAATTTTTGCAGAGCTTAGGTGTGGATTGTGAGTTTAGATTCTTAACATTGTTAAATTTTTAACTAAAATTCACTTTTCAGTAAACCTATAGTTGAATTTGATGGCAACAATTCCAGAATTTATCAACCAAGGAACCCCTCGTAATAGGGATCCTAATCCTTTTCCTTACTTTGGAAATGATGGTCCCCCTTATATGTCTACATTGTTCGTTCCTAGATTAAGGATAGGTTTACTGGTATGGTTGTTTTCAACCTTGTTGGCTTCAAATACCCAAGTTTCTTCACCTCAACTAGATACTTCTCCTCAACCTCAACCAGATCTTCTACTTCATGTTGACCCCTTACCTTATTCACCTAACATGTCTTCCTCCCTTTCTTATTCTTCACTTAGTAAAAGCCTTGATGCTAGTAACCAGGTGGCTAGGAAGAAGAAGGAAGGGAAGAAGAAGAAGAAGCGAGATAAGGAAGGTGTAAATCAACCAACCATGGTTGTGACAGTTGATAATGTTGAGGAAAACTCCAACATGCATCACAAGCCCAAATACCCTTGTAATATTTGTAAGGGTGGCCACCTTCTTATTGATTTTCTTGGTATTCCAAAGGTGTTAGAAGTGTGGTCTAAGGATTCTCATCAATTTACTTTTGATCCATCAACTAGTGATTTTTCAGGTTTTAAGGAAAAGGGTAAAGTTAGTTTTCTTGTAGGTTATGCGAAGGTAGTCATCAAATTCACCTTTTCCATCATATGGATGTAGCCTCAAAATTGTTGGAAAAACTTACCGTTCCATAGCAACAACTTCAAACTAGTTATCATAACCTTTCTCCCAACCTACTGTCAGTTGTCAAAGTGATTGATCTAATTCCAAGTACATTCTATCCCACTCTTCCACTGGAGAGTGAAACCCATATCACTCAGGTTGATGAACCATTAGTTGATCAAGTGGTTGAATCGATTCCATCTTCGGTCGATCCCACTCTCCCCTTAGAGAGTGAAGTTAATACCAATCAAGTTGTTTTTGTTACTTCGGATTCCACCGCACAAGGGGGCATCTCACCCGTTTCTACAGAACCCCCTCCAAGTACCGAGGTCGTTTCCTTTGATTGGAATAGACTAACAAAGTCTTGTCTCCCTTCTTCCACACATTTACAAATCATTGTGAAGGATTATGGTAAGAATGTGTGTTGCACAAATGTAGATGAGGTGATTCTATTAGTATTTTATACTCAAATTCTTGGAAAGTTTTCGGTTCCCCTCAACTTATGTCTATTACACAAAGTCTTTTGGATTTTAACAGAACCATCATTGAACCTTTAGGGATCCTTCCTAAGTTAACCATTACTCTCCCCTTAGAGAGTGAAGTTAATACCAATTAGGTTGTTTTTGTTACTTCGGATTCCACCGCACAAGGGGGCATCTCACTCGTTTCTACAGAACCCCCTCCAAGTACCAAGGTCGTTTCCTTTGGTTGGAATAGACTAACAAAGTCTCGTCTCCCTTCTTCCACACATTTACATATCATTGTGAAGGCTTATGGTAAGAATGTGTGTTGCACAAATGTAGATGAGGTGATTCTATTAGTATTTTATACTCAACTTCTTGGAAAGTTTTCGGTTCCCCTCAACTTATGTCTATTACACAGAGTCTTTTGGATTTTAATAGAACCATCATTGAACCTTTAGGGATCCTTCCTAAGTTACCTATTACTATGGAAGAAAAAACTTCCTGTAATGATTTTATGGTAGTCCAAGATCCCTTGGATTTCAATTTTCTCCTTGTGCGAGACTATGTCTATGCCATGAAAGTTGTTGTGTCCACACTCTTTTGTGTGATGTCTTTCCCTCAAAATGGAAATATTGTGACTATTGACCAACTTTCATTCATTGGTCTTAATTCGACTACCAACCATCTGACATCCCTCACTGTTCCTTATATGGAAGTGGTATATACCCCACCATGGTTAATTTTGTGGAAACTAGTCCCATGCATTCACTTACTGATATAAATGAGCCTCTCACTATTTTCCTGACTTTTTTTTCCTTATATCCAGTAATTGATATGGTGAACCCTTCAATGCGGATATTTTAACTCATTTTTCTTATCCCTATTGAGTCCCTTCACATGTGTTCCTTCCAAAGAACTTTTTTTCCTTCTAATGAAGACCTCTTGGAATCCATAACAAGTACTCATGAGCATAGTTCCTTTTCTTGTGTCAAGCTCATTAAAAAAAGAAACAAGGTTCCATGAGCATAGTTCTTTTACCTGTCAAGCTCATTAAAAAATGAAACAAATCCTCCCCTAATTGAGTCAAGTATCTGACTAGATCTCGTAAATGTTAAGTCCAGTCTTTCACTTGATCTTGTAAATGAACCTTCATTTCATCTACCTATTAGTAACCAGCAGTCTACTTAGGCATATCAAATGAATCTTGGGGGGAATGTGCTTTCATAGGTTATGCTCGGGGGGCATTCATGCCTATCTCAAGCATAGTTTCCTCTTTATTTTAAGCTTGTGTAAAAATGAAACAAACTTGTCTGAAGCACAATTTTCCCTATGTTTCAAGCTTGTATAAAAATTAAACCTATTTTGAGTCCATTTTGGTTATTATTTTCAAGACTCGTTAAATTCTTGAAAATCCCGAGCTTCTTTTGCTATCTTTTCATGCTCGTAAAACGTACATGAAAATGTTGAGTTATTTCTGTCTTTCCTACTCATTAACTAATTGAAATCCTGTGATATGAGTAAACTTTTATCACTTGTTTAGACTCATTAAAGCTTACGAAAAAGAAACGCCCCTCCACACCTTATCTCTCATGATTTCCAACCTATTTCTGCAAGATGAGCCTTGGTTTTCTCATTCCATCATCACCATCTAGTTGGACAATCATTCGATTTCACTTGGTGTTTTACCCTTTCCTGAGGAACTACTGAGATGACTGGTCCTATTATCCAATATCTTGAACTTTACATGTTTTGAGTAGTTCCATCATGACCAAAACCAGTTTCTACCCTTTATACCACTTGTTCCTCTAGAGGAGTTTCTCTTTAAGCTCTTTTCAGACTCCTAAAACATGAAAATATTGCCGAGTATGCTTGTTTATTTCAAACTAGTTAAAGTAAACGAAAAACTTCCACCTAGTATAATTTCACCCCTTTTATAGACCACGTAGATTATTTATGAAAAAGGTATACTTTGACTAATCATGGCTGAAAGAGTTCTCTCCTACATTATTTTACCCTTTTCTGGGCATGAGAGACTAAATCTACGAAAAAGGACATTTCAGAGTTTACTTATGTTTTTATCCTGACTCCCTAAATATGAAAAACATTGAGATTTACTTTTTTCGGGCTCATTAAAACTTCACGTTGAAAGAGACAAATGAGTTTTATTTTCGTGTATCTTTCAAACTCTTTAAATATGAAAACAACATCGAGTTATTCCTTCATTGGACATGTAAAATGTAAATAGTATAGGACTCGTCAATCATGATGAGACTGAACCACTCCTTCCTAGGGTTCGTTAAGCTTGCATATGTTTTCCTCCTTAAGCTTGCATATAAAGAAAGAGGTACTTGCCAGTAATGGTGGGCGAAAATTGGAAAGAAATATTTGTTCTTGTATCGTAAAAGGATAGTATATCTCTCTTGAACATGACACTCTATCACCTTTATGTCTGGGTTGGGAAATCCATTTTCCTCTTAATTGACCATACCTAATTAACAATCTTCAAACTAATTTTTGGTCTTACTTTGAGTCAAATGTTGCCAAGTCTAAATGTCGTGTCATCGATATGTTCAAAAGAAGTCCAACCTCAGTCAAAATTACCATACAATTCATAACCCTCAATCGCGTTGGTCAGCCCTGAGTCAGTCCTGAATCACTCCAAATTTGTTCTTCAAAAATTGACATGAGTTTCGTGTCGTAGGTCCTCTTGTGACAGGTCGCTTCCTATTGACTTCATATCATTATCTAAGAAGTTGATCTAGAAACCTCCTTTGGTACCTTGGAGCCTACATGCCTTAATGGAAGGTTTCTTGCCTTTGACAATAGGTTCTCATCATTAACCTTCAATCGAATGATTATATGAGTGTTCGAATTCAAGACATTCAATCACACTTCATAGATTGTACTGGGGTACCTTGAGAACAATTTTCATTATTGTTGGTTTATCTCGAACCTGTTAACAATTAACATTATTGACCTGTAATCAGGTGGTTTCTACCATGTTCGACTTCGATACATTCACTCGCATGGTTAGATTCATACTATGGATCGATAGAGATGAACAACAAGACCCTGAATCTAGTTTCATCCATCAAGGTTGTGTGGAGTTTCAAAATATTCGTGATTGTAAAGATAAATTCATATTTAATGGCTGCATCCATATTGTGCCTATTGTTGACATGGATCTTTGTATATTTCCATACTGGTTCTTTGAGATACTTTTTACTCTAAGTATGGGAATTCCTACCTTGGTGATGATTATATGAAGATATTGTATTGTAATCCTTGATTATTATTTTTAGGTCTCCAACCAATTGGTCTCTAATCCAAAATTTGGCATGATAAAGCGCTTCAGTCTTTAAACATATTTTTTGACTTTTCACTTTATGGGGAAATTTGTTACACGCCATTTTGTCACCATTAGGAAAATGACTGCCAATCTAGATCTCTCGCTATTCGATGAAGTGTTCCAAGCATTCCCCTACAATTTTGGAACCAAAACAATCCCAATGACAACAAGAATCCTAGATTACATTACTCAAAAGCCTATTTTTTAAGCACTTACGTAGTTTCCCTAGCCATTGCATGTGCAAGTGCATTTTTGACTATTGTGGCCTACGCAATCTTGTGCTCTGTCTTCCACTAAAAAATGTACAAATCTCTTAACAATGGTAAAAATAAAAAAGAAAATTCTAGAAGCTTGTTAGAGGAATATTTCTCAGCCAAAAGGCCATGATCTCCTACATGCTTGGGCCTCATCCCTTGGTTCATGAATCAAATTCCCTCTCTTTGATGAACCCTAATACCTCTCTTTATGGATCTCATCACTTGAGAAGAGGATCTCAAACCTCCTCCTCTTGGCCTATAAATTCAATACATACCAAAGGGTAAAGTGAGACTTATGAATGTAAACTTATGTTGTTAGATTAGGGTTGGAAGCTTGTCACCTAAGGGGAAGATTGGAGACCAATGGGAGGAGGATTACATCATCAAGGAAAAGGTTGTATTGCTTCTTCTTAATCAAGATTAATACAAGCAATTGTTTCTTCCCTATTTGTGCTTGTTATGATGTTCTTTTCAAAGCTCCTTGATATCTTGCATAGTTTATAACTGAATACTGGATTAACATTGTGATATATGTAATGTCACAATTTCCATTCACTTTGTGTTTCACTCTCTATCTATGTTATGCTTTTATTCCTTGTTTTGTTCTCTTTATGCATATCTTCTCTTGAAGAAGTAAGGAAAGGATTTTGAAAGCATCGAAGGGACATCCACAAGCATTTCGTTGAAAGGCAAGAGATTATTGCACATTTCATATATCATGTTTCAGTTGTAGATTAAGGAAAGGTATCAGTTACTTGTTTGTTTGTTTCTAGATCTATCTTTAAATCTAGGGAGATCGCTCTTGTCTGCAAGAGTATTTTTTCCGCCATAACAGGAAGTGATTATGCATGAGGCTAATCATAAAGAAAATGTTGGCCCATGGAAAAAATGAACTAGAAATGTCGTAATAAGGATATATTGACAAGTTGGTGAATTTGAGATTTTTTATTTATAAGATTTCATTACTGAGGTACAATATTACAGAGGTGTGGGAGTGTAGAGGAAGCATTCTCGCACCTCCACAACGCAATTTGTATTTTTTATCCATAAGGTAACATCAATATCTTTTAAATATAATTCTGTTAATATTTTTTTTTTTGAGGCCTTCCTCTAGTTCTGATTAAATTTAAATTGTAATGTACGTGGGTTGAGTAAATTAATGTAATATAATATATTGTCATACGTGTTTTATAATTTGGAATATTTAAATGTTTCGGTTTGACCTGCCCACATCAAATTGAACGAGAATCTCTTACAACTAATAAGTTCTGATCAAAATTGATTCCACCGGATCATTGTCTACATCAATAAATGCTAGACACAATGCATTCTCAATGTAGTCCCGCTCAATGGAGTTAACTCCAAGAATCCTCCAAGTAGTGTTTTCTTACATAACAAGGTAGATCATAGGCACATTGGGCCCTCGCTCAGTGCTCCCCATAAAAGGGGGTTTCCCCATACCTCGTGAATCAAAACACACAACCTTGTCCAAGGGTGGTGGATTAGGTTCCACTAAGTCAATGCTCATAATATTCATTTTTCTCTCAACTTGGGTGTAGATGGCCATAAGGGAGTTGTTTATAGGGGTCGCTAGTTGTGTGTAGAGCACCACGATGCTCATCTTAGTGTCACCACGTTTTGTGGTGTGGATTCGTAGAGAAATGAGTATGAATCTAATTCTATAATAACTCATCTGATGCCATTTCTTGTGGAAGTTTGAAGTGCTTCATGAGAGATGCAAGAGAGATGTAACGTTGGCTAGTCTAAGAGGAAAAAAATCAATGAAAGTTGACTAGATATTGTTAATATTCCCATAATTTGGAAGAATTTGATGATGAAATTATACAAATGAATGTGAGCATTTATAACCTGAAATGTTAGTACATTGTGCAGAGTGTGGAGGTGCGGTGGAGCTCCAAGAGTGGCAGCTCATCCACACCTCTGTACTTTGCACAATCTATCAATGTTATGGACCCCCCTGCCTATGTAAGAGAACTAGAACTATGTCATTTCTGGCATCATTGGGAAGAGCAGTAACATTGTCAGGCATAACAATGTTAGTGTTAGAGCTCTCACAAACATAATGGCCACTCATAAACTTTTCCTTTTTTTTTTAAATTATTTTTCAAGCACTAATAAATAGCAAAAATAAAATAGCCTCCACCAAGGGAATTATGTCCCATCAAAGCTCACTCAACCAATCGAAAGTTAGAAATAATATTTCCATAAAATAAGATTTTTGTTTTTGAATTTACAGGAAAATAGGAATATTCAACATTTTCTTGAAACTTTGGTTAAAATTGCAAAAACTTGGGAAAATAATGATAAGTCAATGCACTTTGACCTGAGGCGAGCGTTATAGTCCATGACAAGGCAAGGACTAGTAATTCAAATTTTACTTAAACATGGTGTGTGAAGATTGATAATCATTTATAAAATGTATTATGTCAAACTTATCTTAAATCACTTTCCTGCATTATAATTATAAAAGAGAAACATCTAATATGGAAATCATAGTGTTTAACACAAGGTATATGGAAACTAGATCATTAGAAAGAGATATATTGCATACAAAATAATATTAGAATATTATTTTAAGATAGATGAATACAAACCATGAGATATTTAGGGAAAATTATTGATCGATACTTAAAATAAATTTAAATATGATTTTACATTAAAAAAGAGTATAATTAATTAAGACACGAGAAATATGAAATTGTATATTAAAAAAAATCATATTAAATAAACTAACTAAATTAATTGTATCTAAATAATATTATCAAAGTTAATAAAGATGTTATAATTCAATCATGATTCAAAGGTTAGGTGGTTGGGAATACTATTTATTCTTCGTCCCATAGAAGTTCAATTCCCATAAGTGATATGTTGGCTCATTGTGATAAGCTACTTTTGGTACATGTGACTTACTCCACATTAAAACAATTTTATTGAAATTGAACAACCTTACCCAGTTAATAGAATCAACATCTTAACAGAGCTCAAGTCAACTTTATTTAGAAGAATATATTACTAAGATGTTATGTGGTTAACCCATTAATCACAATAAATAATTGGTAACCTAATAAAACTCAAAGAAAATAAAATAAAGAACCTTATATTAAAATCCACACCTAAGTTCAATTCCCACAAGTGATATGTTGGCAACCAAAAAACTAACCCAATTAACCTAAAATTAACTATCAAGTAGTTCAACCTCTAAATCATAAAAGTAATTTGTAATCCCAAAAAACCAAATAGAATTAAAATAGAAGACCAGAAGACCTTGCACTGCACTCCACTTTCGTTAAAATTAAACAAACTAACCCAATTAACCTAACTTATTATAAGATAGTTGAAACTAATCTTATTTATAAGAACATATTAATGAGATGTTATGTGGTCCAATTAATAATCACAATATAATTGGTAACCCAATATAACTAGATAAAACTAAAATAAGAAACTTTACATTGAACTCCTCAAATTACAACTAACCTCAATAATAATTTGTAACCCAACAAAACTAAATAAAACTAAAACCAAAACATCAACAAACTAACCCAATCAACACCCTAACATAATTTCAACACCCTAACATAATTTCACAAAGTTGAAACCAATTTTATTTATTAATAAAATATTACATTGTTTAACAATATAATCACAATAAATAATTATTATGGGTAACCCAATAACATTAAATAAAATTAAAATAGGAAATCTTAGCTTGAATTCTATAAAATTACAACTAAAATTAACTGTCAAGTAGTTCAACCACTAAACACAATAATAAATAGCAACCCAATCAAACTCAATGGAACTAAAATCGAAAACCTTTGATTGAACTCTACCTTTGTTAAAACCAAACAAAACAAAACTAACCCACGGAGTCTTAACAAAATGGACATCCTAACCTATCATCACAATGTTCAAACCAACCTCATTTATAAAAGAAATAAAAAAGAAAGATATTAATAATAATAAGATATCTTGTTAAGATTTTTATGAACATAGTTTATTTGTTTAGGACCCCGTCCCCATATCTATAAAGCTTGATACGGATATTGTTCGTTTGTGTCCTTTCCATTTCATTCCGTCAGCAGAGATCCACGTCAATTCTCTATCCACATATAGTCAATTGCCTTAGGGTTCCATCGTCTCATATTTGGTATTTTTTTTTTTTATATATACATGACGCGATGGAAATACTCTAATAATTTCAAACAGTACGACGGATCCAAAGTAAAGCCAAATTTAGGAAACATTCTACACGTAATAGAATTGCTTTTTAGTTGTCATCTTTATGAAACATTGGGTTGAATTTATTAAAAATTGGAGTTACTATTTTCCCCTTTTTATTTCCCAAGATCCGTCAAGATCTCAAACCTGCATTATGAGAGTATTCAATATGCTTTTTGATACTTTTGATAACGATGGCCTTTGAATTGAGTGGTTCCTTTTAATTTCTCAGACACTTCAACACTAAACTAATCTCTCAACTCATTTTCATATTATAATATATGTCATTGTGGGGGGCATTATCATTCCTTCAAATTCAACAAATCAATCATCCCAAGTTTTTAAATAACATGCCTCTGCCACGTGTCAATGTTGTGAGACCTCACCAGACCATAGGAAAAGAAAGAAGAAGACAGATGTGAAAGCCAACTAATCCAGGAATTTGCTTTATGTAATGAATGTATTGTTGTTCTAGACAAGACAATTATCTATGGGGATCACCTTGGGGATGAGTTCGTATCTGGGAGGAGATCGCTTAGCTTTGACAAAGTAAGATGGTGTGGGCCCAAGGCTAACCAAAGTTGCACAACAACCTTGTCCTAGTAGACATATGGACTAACAAAGTTGAAAACTTCCATGCCTTTTAACATTTTTTATTAGCTTCCCCAACTTCATCACAACTTTCCCCAGTGGACTTCGCTTTTATATATATATATATATCATGAATTTATCTCATGTTAGATTAAGTGGATTAATATTCTTAAAAAATATTTTTTCATTATTATATATGGGTAAGCATTTGTTGAAGGGGGTATTTATTTAAAAAAATGATTTATTATCCTGTTCGTCTTTAAAAAGTTGTTGATAATGTATTTAAAGTCAAGTTATGGAAAACACTCAAATAATGCTTTATTAAATAGTATTATGATTAGGTTGTAAAAATATTTTATTAAAATGAAAAAAAATAATGGATATTGATAGTAAATGATGTGTTAAGTAAAAGCGTACTTTTTCTTTGCTTTTTGTTTTTGACATATTGTAAATATTATTTTGATAAGTGTTAAGTGAAGATATATCTTTTCTTGTACTCTTATGAACATGCTTTTTGACATTAATTGTAGTAAGTATTAGGTGAAAGTTTACCCTTTTTCCAATTTTTTTTGACATACTGTAGAAATTAATTATAATAAGTGTTAAGTAAGTGTCTTGTCTCTTTACTATATTTTTTATATTTTTACTATATTTTTTATATTAACTGTAATAAGTGTAAGTGTCTTGTCTTTTTACTATATTTTTGATATTAAATGTAATGAGTGTTAAGTAAATATGTATATTTAATTTTTTTTTTTTTTTTTTTTACATATTTTGATTATTTATTTATTTTTAAATTTTGATATTAAATATGTTTTAATATTTATAGGTAATTTATTTTTTTAATTAATTTGTAAAAATTAGTAATTTAAAATAGTATGGTAAAATAGTTTTTTAGTTAGAATTCGTAATTCTTATTTTTATTAAGATTGTGATTTCTTATTGTTTAAAATGTACTTTTGAATATATAAATAGATTCAACACTTTAAAAAAGCCTCAGTCACTCTATCTTTACAGATTAGACAACTTAAACTTATGATTTTTAAAATTCTCTACAGGATTTTGGACAAAATTAGCTGAAAAAAGTGTTTCGAAAATAATCATTTTATCTGTTAGTTACACTAGAAATTCAAGAAAATAATTTACTCTCCAATTCTATAGAGTAATTGAAGTATTGAAAAGGTACAATCTTACACATATCTAGACATAGCTTTTAAATTCCTTTTAAATTAGTACTATAATATTACAAAAATAATCATTTGTTACTAGAAAGTTTATTATGATCATGAAATTAGAATAAGGGTTTTTACTTATTGTATAATATCCTATCACTTATATTCATAAAGAAGGTTTTAATATTGTGAAAAATCAAGTCAATGTATTATTTCATATTAAGAGTGGGCAAGGTATTTTTTAATAAAATTAGGTTAATAGGAAATGGAGGAAGAAGGTGCCCTAAGGAAGAAGGAATTCATAGATATTGTAGAGGTGTTATAGTACTAGGAAATGAGTAATAGGGAAAAAATGAATACATAATCAACAAAGTTGAAACTCTCTTTTGGAAATAGAAATTGACTATGAACCTTTGCCTTTTGTTAAAATAGGCTACATTATTCATATGAAAAACAAGATTGAGAGCAAGAACCCTAATGTTACAAAACTCTATATATACCAATTATTGTAACTCCCATTTTTTATCTATATTATTTATGTATTATTTTATCTATAATTTCATATGTTTACTTTGTTATAGGCTCCTTCTCTTCCTTTGTAAATTCCAATAGTTTCATCCTATATTTAAGCTCAAACATGCTCACTAGCTTAAGGGGCTTTCCTCCATATCTTGATTTTTCATTATCTAAGGTTCTTTTTGAGTAAGTGATTTTAGTTGGGAGAATGACGTTTTATAGGTTTATAATGAAAGGGAGGACAATACCACCACACAATATATAATATTCCTCCACAAACACTCCTCAAGATGTGTATATTTTCCTTTATCCATAACACATGGAAATGATTATGATTATCTCAATTTTATTGAGATCAACCAACAAATAAGGAATCTTGTTTGGAATGATGAGTCTCATCACATAGATGAAAATAATATACTTATATGATTGAATTTAATCTTAATATATGAAAAAACATAATACAATAATGGAGTACAAGGAAAAAAGGATTCATTTCTATCTAAAGGACAATAAAAATTCCCTTAGAATAGATTGATACCTAGGATTGCAACATCTAACATTTTTCTTAATTAGAGTTCCTTTAACTCTAAATAACAAAAAAAAGAAAGAATCAATTATTAAGTAGATCATTTGGCTAAATATTACTATAAAGAAAATCTTGGTAGATAGATTTTTTCCTTAAAATGTTAATGAAATGGAATATTGTTTCCTTAAAATGTTAATGAAATGAAATATTTAAGTTGAAAATTTATAACTTGAGGTGGTTCACCTTTCTAGGTCAACAAATGGATATCCATATCAATAAACCCCTTCCTCGTAAATGCATAACCATGTATTATAGCGAGGAAGGTGAAAAGAGTATTGCACCAAGCCCTTCAATCCAATGGTATCTCACTATGGTGGGATGTCTATACACTTCTTTTATTATTTTGGGTTATTTTATGATTTGTGGGTTTATAACAACATTGTCCTATCTAAGTTCTAGGGATATAAATCTTCTTTTATTATTTTGGGTTATTTTATGATTTGTGGGTTTATAACAACATTGCCCTATCTAATTTCTAGGGATATAAATAAATATGGGTTTTAAAATTCTATGACCTACAACATCTAGTTAAAATATGGATTTTCTTAATTGGATAGATATAATGTAAGGGGGTTCAATAAAAAGATCATGTGATGTACTTTTCAATATCTAGTAAAATTATCAATATTCTTTAATAGCCTATGAAACAAAATGCTATATTCATAGATTCATTAAGTGAAACCGTTATGGAAGATAGAGACATAACTATTGAACTTTCACATTAAAATAAGAAAAAAAATCATTCCAACATTTTTATCTATTTCAATTATTATACACTAGAGAGGTGTGAAATTTGAGTATGCAACATCTCTTACAAGACTTGAATGCGATTAAAAAATCTTTCATAACTCATAATTTTAAAATTAAATACAACATTTATCTTGAATTTACTTCCATGGAGTTTATAGTTGAAATGCGATGTTTCGAATATATATACATTTCTCAAGTAGAAATAGGTTCCTATTATTCATTCTATAACAACCCTCACATGTTTAAATTATATACAACCCTCACATGTTTAAAATAAATTGGATATAAATTTTAAGGGTCAATTTAATTATTGGAATATAAAAAAAGACATTCAAAATGATAATTTCAAAAATGTTATATTTATCATTCCTGTGAATTAAAAAATAAATTCAAACTAAAATAAAATTATTTAATAAATAAATCATATGCAGTTTTAAAATTCAAGCGAATGCCCATGATTATAGTTATATGTAATTTAGGGTTAGAGCATTTTTTTGGTTAATTTTAACCAAAATATAGTAGAGATTTAAAAAAAATTGTTTAATCTATAGAATTTGAGTATTTTAATATTTTTCACGTGTTTGAATTCATATATGCATTTGAAAAATGTATTTTAAACAACAAAATATCACAATGCTACTCAAAAGTGTATTGATGAGAAAAACTAATTCACTAATAAGTTAGAGTACACCAAAAGAATATACTATTACCAACCAATATGAACTTGACTTATATTTTAAAATCATCATTCTTATAATTAAGAAAAATAACAAATATATTAATTATTGTGAATAAACAATGTAATATTGATAGGAGTTGTTTTTACGTGACTTTTTGGAGTTTCTCGTGGATTAATCGAGTGGAAAAATTTGTGGTGAAATCTTGATTTATGTTGTTTAAATTGGTTTTTTGATTGCATATATGAATTTTGCACAATGGAAAACCCTTGGGCACTTTGATTGTGCAAAGATTACCCATCAAACTTCTGATTTCAATGAATACCTATGGGATTTTAGACAAATTAGATCAGAAAATAAATTTGTGATTTCAATTTTTTCCTACCAGATTTTAGACAAATTAGATCAGAAAATAAACTGGAAAACTTTTCAAAAAATCATACTTAAACACAACTTAATAGTGATATGATACTAATTCTGGAAATTATAAATTATTTTCATATTAAATTTTTTTATCCCTTTTCTAAGAATAATAAATGTTCATGAATAAAAACAAAACAATTATTATATAAACTTAAATTCTCAAATACTATTAATTTATTAATATATAAATATTAATATTCTAAAATGAATAACTTTAATACAAATAAAAACATGTATCTCAACTTTATTTCCTATAATATTAATAAATTAAAATAGAAAATCTTACATTCCCCATATAAAATATAAAATAAAATAATACACAAATGAAATGTAAATCTCTATTCCATTTAATATATTATTAAACTAAAATAAAAAAAATCTAAATTTCCAATATAAAACAATAAATAAGGTTTAAAATATTATATTATAAATCGTATATACCCATATGTTTATTAAAAATATATTTAAAAATCAAATTTATTATCTTGTTTAAAATATATTTAAAAATCAAATTTATTAATTTTTTTTAATTGTATTGAAGACATGTTTAAAAGGACAAGCCAACCAACCAATGTGTTGTTGTCCAATATTTTAACCCTGGTAAAAGATCTTTGTGAAATAACCAATGAGTATCTCGAACTGTTATCCATGTACAAAAATATATTATATATGATAGTTTTTAATGAATATATATTTATATACCTGCTCTCAATTTTATACTATATTGCAGAGCAGTGGAATAAAGTAGAAGGGAGGAGAAGTGCGAGATGCAATGAATGGGGAGCCTTGTTATTCACTCTTTCTTTGGCGTTACGATAATAAAGAACAACTAATATGGATTGTGGTTGATAATTAGAAAAAAGAAATAGAAGGGTCATCAATGTCAAAACATGTCAAGCACGTGCGAAAGAGATCTGGGCTTCAGATCCGGTGTGATAGAACGTTTCAACTGAACAGTTACACAGGCTTTTTTTTTATTTAAAAAATGTGATGAAAATAACGGCTAGTAATTAATTAGGTCGGAATTAATGTAGCGAGCCTCGAGGGGAGGGAGGCTAGAGAGATTATGAAAGGAGATAGTGAGAGTAGTGAATAGTTATATAAGTTTTATATATTTAAAAATAAGGTTGTTTTAAGTGTTTTTGATGATGTTAAATTTATTAAGTCGGAATTAATGTAAAGAGCTTCCAGGAAAGGGAAGAGAGATTATGGAAAAAGATAGTGAGAATAGTTAATAGTTATATAAGTTTTATTTATTTAAAAATGTAATTGTTTTAAGTGTTTTTGATGGTGTTGAATTTATTAGGTCTGAATTAATGTAGCAATCTTTGAGGGGAAGGAGGAGAGAATAGGAAAAGAGATGGTGAGAGTAGTGAATAATTATATAAGTTTTATTTATTTAAAAATATAATTGTTTTAAGTATTTTTGATGGTGTTGAATTTATTAAGTCTGAATTAATATAGCAAACTTGAGGGGAGAGAAGAGTGATTACGACGAGAGATAGTCACAATAGCCAATAGTTATATAAGTTTTAATATTTATAAAATGTAGTTGTTTTAACTCTTTTTGCTGGTGTTGAATTTATTTTGACTCTAAGAAAACAATTAGTTGAATTTGGATTTCTGGAATATTTTTGACCGGATTCTGGTAAAAATTTCCTATCCACGGTAAATTGTAACCTTGAAAATAACGCCGTCGGAGGCGAGAGATTTTTGCGCGTATTGGAAATATGAAAGAAGATGCGTGAGATGGTGAGAGTAGTGAACAGTTACACAGGTTTTATTTATATGAAAGTAACGGTTAGTAATTAGGTCAGAATTAATGTAGCGAGCCTGGAGGGGAGTGAGAATTTTGCGCGTATTGGAATTATAAAAGGAGATGCGTGAGATAGTGAGAGTAGAATTGTTACATGGCCGACAGGTGCTCTAAAAACTGAGAGAGTATATGTTGCGTGAGTGAGTAAAAATTGAGTTGTGGAGGCGATTGAGGGTGAGGCTCTTCATCTTCTTCTTGCTGCGTAGGTATATGGAAAAACAAAACCAAAAAAAAAGAAAGTATGAGAGTAGTTAGTTGATTGCGAATAATAATAAAAAATATGGGGGAGATTGATTGACGTTGGCTTGTTACAGCTGCACATGGCGTCGAGTCGAACCGGTGTGTAGGGCAAGGAGGGAGCATTGAGGGCAGCCTGGCCATCCACCCGCTCGTGGTGGCCAATGCCAATTGCTGACACTATGAATCAGTCGGTTGGTTTCCCAATACGTGAATTGGCTTCTCGGGATGTCCGCCTGCGCCTCTTTCATTGGACCTTCGCCTGCATTCATCTTTCAGTTGGGTGAGCAGCTGTCACTGCCGGGCGGCCCCATATATTCGGCGCCCTTTGATTACGAGAAATAGAATAGAATAGAATAGAATTTGTGTTGTTGTGTTGGGTAGAATTTCATTTTTGGAATCGGAGCCACCCAAGGTGCCCAAGGTTCAGGCTTTAAATGCAACTCATCACGTTATGGAGGTTACAAAGGGGCAGGTAAGTTGAGGGTGGGTAACGGGTAACGCGTTCTTTTTTGCTTTTTTAACACAAACACTGAAGGCTATGTGTGCCATTGCCTGCAACTCTCAACTGGCATAAGAGAAGAGAGAAAGCATGGATGGGGCCTCTAACTCATAATTCTCTTTTCATATCAATAGTTTGTTGGACTTTTCCTCCCATCTGAAGGCGACACAAGGGTTCGATCACGTGAACCCTAGGAGATGAATGTCGTCTGCCTCCAATCACAAACTTGCTCTTCCTTTCACTGATTGATTGATAGTCTTGACAGCGTTTCATGGCCCTCCTGCAGTACTGATTGACTGCATTCATGCTCCTGGCCCATGACATGACTTGTAGATTCGCTCCCCCAAGTTGCCCAAATATTAGAGTGTGTGTCAGTTGGAGCGGGAGGAATTAGCGGGAGAAAACAAAGACACCCAATTTTGGAATTATTAACACCTTCTCCTTTTTGGGCTATTCCTCCTCGGCTTCCATGCCGTCCAAGCGACAAAGGCCTGAAGGAGAAGCATTGATCCACTGCAACAAGGCTGCTTCTGCTTCTGCATCTGCTTCTCCACTGTACACCGATGCATGTCAGGATAGAGATGCAGGCACAAGCACAAGGGCCTGCATCTTGAAAGAAGGAGAGAAGAAAGAGAATATTGGTGCTGCTCTGTTTCTCAATAGTGGCTACCCAAATGAGAATTTGGCTTCTCTGCAGTACCCCGCTGAGACCTCAATGGGAGAGGAGGTGGCGCAAGAAGAATGCAGCAATCATCTTGGATCCACTTCCATGGAAATCAAGAACAAGAAAGAGACAGTGACAACTCCTAAACCGTTGCAGCGGAGTTTCAGTACCACCCAAAGAGATTATCACCAGCAGAAAGATCAGTGTAGCGAAGAGGTCACCGATGAAGCTGCAGAGGGGCGCTGTAAGCGAGAGAAATCCATGAAATTGTTTGGGTTTGAACTGAGGCAAAAAACGGTTGAAGCCGAGAACCGATCATCAGGGTCGGCGCATCATGATGATGACAACAAGGTTAATGAAGAGGATGTGGAGGGAGAAGACAGATCGAGTGCAGCACAGGCTGCAGAAAGTGGCAGCAATTCGGCTTCCGACAGCAGAAAGTACGAATGTCAATATTGCTGCAGAGAATTTGCGAATTCTCAAGCATTGGGTGGGCATCAAAATGCTCACAAGAAAGAACGGCAGCAGGCAAAGCGAGCACAGATTCAGGCCAGCAGAAGCGCTGCTGTGGCTGCTGCTCATGCCGCGTCTGCCAACAGAGCGGGGAACGCTGGCGCTGCTACTGTTGCTGTGCCTAGCTTTTATGGCATGCATCGTCTTGCTGGGTCTGCCCTCTTGACGCCTCACTCGGGTCGAATGACTGTTTTTGGAGGTGAGATTCCCCCGCCTTCACCTGCACCTCGATTTCCAGCACCTGTCATTGCTTCTACTGTGCCACATTATTTGGATTATCAGAACCACCAGCAGCCCGCTGGTATGGGATTCGGATCAGCGCTGCGCCCTGCAAATGTTCGGCCTTCATGGTTTTACGTTCCACAAACTGGCCAGTATGGTTTTTCTTCTATGTCTTATGGAGACTTCGGGTGCTCGAACATGTATTCAGTGAACCCACAATTCCCAACAGCAACAGCAATGCCGTCAATCCAGTCCAGACACTGTAGCACAGATAACAGATACTTAATGCTGCAGCCTCAGCCTCAGCCTCAGCCTCAGCCTCAGCCTCAACCTCAACCTCAACCTCAACCTCAACCTGCAATATCAGAATTTGAAGCTCCTGGTAGATCAGTATCCAGGCCGCTTTCTCAGATTGGTGTTAGCAGAATCGAAGCTGGAAACTCAAGCTCAGTGCACCATGAATCTTCCACAGGAGTTGAAGATAGTAGTTTGGATCTCAAGTTAGGTCTTGGTCCTACAAGATCCTAATTTTTTTTGCAATTTTCGATGTCCCTTGTCCCTGCATATCTTTCCTCTCTGTTATGATTTAACAAACGACTTTATATATCAATGGCGATGAGGTGGGATGTACAGGCATCGATTTTGTTAGATGAATATTGCAGCATGCAACAAAGGGATCAGCTCCTAGTCCGCCCTTCTTGAAAGGTCATTTGCTTTGGCTCCCTAATTTTTGAATTCTCCTTTTTCTGATGATCGGCTTTACTTAATTAGGGTTACGACAGGCTGTTTTAAAATGCTAGATGAAGTGCTCCAACAATTCATCCATTTGCAGAACAACTGTATTGAATCATTCGGGTTGCTAATCATTTCGGCTCATTGCCTGTTTTTAATATAATTATGATGGCTCTTCAACCTTCATTCTACTTCTTATGGTGATTATTTTGTTTCCTGATATCATATTAATGTATAACAGTTCTGTTTGAAGGAACAGCATTGATTTGGGACAAGAATTCCTGCAAGCTTTCAAATGGATTTTGCCTGCAGGCAAATACTATCTCTGTCTCAGTAATTGGCCTTCCCCGATTCTCATCAGTTCGTACTGTCTTTACATTATTTTCGCGGACAAATTAACCAAATAGCGCTTAGTTCCAGAATCTGTATATACTACTTGTCGGAATCATAATTCTGTTTCAAAATAATAACATTAACATCCATCGTCCCGTAAGCACAGGGAAATTAAACAAACCCCACCTGTCTTCTGGCACTTCTACTAATAATGTTTTTAGTTGGCTGTCAGAAATTAATTAGAATGGAAAACCCAGGTCAATCTTGTAACCTTAAAGGAAAATTGCGTGTGTCAATTAAGACCACTATTGATATTCAAGGGTACCAATCCTCTTGTACTTGGTCGGTCTTGCCCTAGGGAACTTGAACCAGTTCCTGCTATCTAGTTTATCAAACCATAGCTGGATACCTGTTACACATGGATATGGATCTTTCAGTTACCCGTCACACATGCATTAACATGGATATGGATCAAATCATAGTTTATCCATTATCAATAGTGTTGTCCACAGTTCTAGTAAATAGAAATTATTTAGATTTCTAAAATTAGGAAAACCTCAGAAACATACTCCACTCCGGTGGTTATGAACATTGAACACATTTTATATTTCTCTTTGAAAAATAATGACCAAGTTTTGAGTCAATTGAATTACAGTACAGTTCAGGTTAAAAGCATCCATTTTAACGCACAATATACCACAATTATATAAACCTGTCCTTTGGAATAGTAGTTTCTGATAGATTTGTCATTATGAGCCCAATAACTCACAACAGCATAAAAGAATCACAAATCCAACATTATGGCAATAAATGAACCAATAGTAATGGTAATAGTAATAGAACACTTTGAGGAGCATATATATGGAATGAAACAAGCTTATTAGAATGAGAAGTTTTTTGCTCAAAACTTTGTAATTGAGCGTATTATGGTTTTCATTTGTGTAGTTTTTTTAAAAGAAATATGCATTTAAATCAAGTATTTAGTCACGGAGGAATAATGCCATAATCAATAGTTATCCGTAGTTGAAAATTTAATTTTAAAGGAAAGTCCATCTTATAAGCTATTTATTTTATCTTATGATGATAGCTATTATAAAATTTTGAGTATACTTTTTTATTTTCCTATTTGAGGATGAATAATGTGTGATGTTGCAGTTGAAGTTGGATAAACTAAATTACCAAAAAGAAATTTCCTCTCATTACTATGTTGAATCATTTCGTAACTTCATTCTATTTTGAGCTACTTGAATGATTTCAACAAGTACTTTTAATGTCTTGTGTTTGTTGAACAAGTAAGTTGATTCTTCATACTTGGGAATATCTTGAAAAGTAAGATGTGAAGCTACACAATGGATAGCTATAGAAAGCATAGAATGGAGGCACATCTTAGTTTCTACATGACAAGTTTTATTATATTGTGTAGCTCACAACCAAGGTGGTTCCATCTAATTTCGAAATACCATTTCAAGAATTAATCATGAACTTGGGGTTTCTATCATTCTAAGAAAACCATCAAACTTGCAAATTTCCATTGGAAAACTTCTACCACTTGGCTTATCATGCATGCATTTTGGATTCCAAAGAAACATTCATCTTTGGTGAGTTTATCCTTCTTGATGAAAATTGCATCCATAGCTTCTAATTTTGGTAGGTTTATAAGATATTTCTTCCCATCTTCGATTTTGTACATGGGTGAAGGTTGAAGCAATGAGGAAGTGCTTTAAGAGATTCTTCCTCATTCTTTTGGCACATCCAAGATTTTGTGGCATTTTAAAAATTGTATCTTTCCTAATAGAATACCTTGTTTACCCTTCAATATATATTGAGGAACTTTGAATAGTCCCTTAAGGGTGACTTATGGCACTCAACAAATATTAATCATTTCAAATTTTAATGATGACTTGAACAAATATTATGTCCTCATTGAATGGTGTTTTCCTTCCAATCAAAGTGTTAAAATGGATTCTTGATCTCTTTCAATAATTGTAGTTCTCGTTGAGTTGTATGACCTTTTGTCCATTCTTTACAAGGTTCTTCCCACCATATCTGACTAGTTGATGTGATGGTGCACTAGGTTGCTACTTCAATATATTTTATTATAAAACGACACAATAGTCCTGCCACTTTTTGTAAGAGATATCAAAATCATCTCTTTGCATTATTTTTTCGACCCATTATTGTTTCTCCTATGGAGACAACCTCCACTAGAAAGTACTAAAGGGGCTAGTCACATGCTTATGATGTAAAAGACTCTAGAAGAGATTATATTGTAACTCTAGTTAAGAGTTGATGTAGTCAAAGTAGCCATTAGTAGGCTATCATGCTATGTTATAATCGGGCAACTAGGTGGAAGGGACATTCCATTCTTTCGAGAAAATTTTGTTCCATAGTTGAATAAAGATAACCAGGAGAGATAGGAGGTAGAGCACACAAAGAGAATATATGCACTGTGTTACCCACCATTTTGTGGGTGATATCCCTAGGAGAAACATTTTCTCCAAGATGGTCCTCAACCGACAACCAACAACCCCTTGTATCCACCAACTATCTCGTTGTGCCATTTCTTTGCCACCTGAGCCAACCATGTGGGCCCTCACCCATTTTTCATGATTGTATGTTTGAAGGTGGGCCTCCCAAACCTAAAGGTATGCCTTGTCATTTGGTAATTGAGTATTGTAGTTTTCTTATCATGGACACTTCTGGGCATGGATTAATGGGGGGATTCGACTGAAAGAATGGGCTCGATCTGTGCTCTCGTCCCCTAGACCCCTTTTGGATATTAACATTAGATTCTAGTCCCGTGGGATATCTTTTACTAAAGATTTGGCTTTAGGGATGGTATTTCATTGGAAACCCTGATATTGGTTGCATGGTCCCACTCCCATCCACATATATTGCCCCATTTCCACTCATTATAGCCACATTCATCATTTCTTCTACCTAGGGCCACATTCCTCCACTGGGCCCACATAGGGATAGCTCTTCCCTTCCCCTACCCACACCTTGGGTTAGGCTCGAAATGATGCCTTGGAGGTTAATATGGCTAAAAATAAAAGTAAAAGCACAATTAGCCACATTTAACATGAAAATGTACCATAAAATGTAAAAGATGTTTGATACAAACACATTTAGCACGTGGGAAAAAGTCGATACATGAGCTCTACCCCATCATCATGGCCATCAACCTGGTTCTTACAGGTTCTATGAGCCTCCTTAATCATATAGGAACCCATGATTGTCCCAACCCCTAGTGGACAATGAACCTCCCTACCTTAAAATGGGGTATCCACTACTATATCTCACACATCATGCTCTTACCCCTTTAGCCCTGAGCAGTTAAATGAAGAAGACTCATAAAAAGGAAAAGGACATATGAAGAAGAGTGAAAAAATCATGTTCGGGGCACCTCATATACCACAATTTCTCCCTCCTATACATTATATACCCTAAGTCTGGGCTTCCTTCCTACTAGCTACCCTTGTACCCCAGCATGTGGTCCAGGGTTGCCCCTTCTCATTCCCTACTCCATTCACCTCTTTGTCACATGCCACCACCTTTTAAAGGATGAACCTTGGACATATTATCCACTTTAAAAGTAGAAACCACCTAATGGGATACTTGGTTAACCCCATTTGGATTTTGGAGACATTAGCACATGCCAAAGCCCATTATGGAAGGGTAGGCCATTATGAAGTCCCCACCTATGGTCCATGGTTTGTAAGCTCCTTTACTCAATTTCCTTGATGACTTGTTGTACTGGAAGGCTAGGGGATGCATTGGATCTTATGCAGGATTGTAGGTGGTCTCCATCTTGTCTTTGGTCACCCTATTCGGGGTCCTTACCCTCTAGAGGGTTACATTGGCACATGTAGGGTATGTGTTGAGAGACATGGGCCTCCACAGCAGTAGAAAACACTTCATGGATCCCAGAGTGTTGAATTTCCATGACCTTGGGTCTAGGTTAGAGCCTTAAAATCACTGACGCTACCAAACCAAGAATCTCAACCGTAAACTACTTCGTACAACGGAAATATAAAGAAGTAAATCACACATGCGTAGAACATAGACAAATTTTTAGTTTTTCGACCCAACTTCGTTATATTAACAACATATAATACAATAGTCTAGGGCTCCCATACCAGGGATAATGACCCATAGTACAAGATACAAAACTGGGGCTTGGTGTCAGTCCATCAACAACTAATCTGCCCTCAACAAGATACTTTGACCAGTTGACTGTCGCATGCTCTCTCAGCTCCTCTCTGTCATACCCTATACCTACTCAGTCCTTCGACTCCCAATCTGTAGCTTCTGCCTCTATCAATGCTCCAAGTTCATCTAGCCACTAAATCTCGGCTATCCAATATGCTCTCTAATTGTGCCTTCATCCATCAAGGCCACAACACATCAAGACTCCTGCTGAGTCGTTCACAGCTCCACTTGTGAAAAACTCTTAACTACCCACTACTACTCCTGAACTACTCAGTGACTTTAGCCCACTATGCTCTTTCTGTGCTGCACAGATGAAGACCAACATAGGGAACAGAGGATTGCCACCTATCACTGCAAGATGTCCATCTCCCACAATGAATATGGGTTAGGAGGACTGCCCATCATACACTATAGAAGCCCTTATCCACACACAAGTCTCGGGCTACACAACTGCTCCTCTGGTTCATCAACCCTTGAGCTCTGTTGAAATTTCTAAGTCTAGCCATTAGAAATTTAATTTGTATTCTTCTGGTTTATTTTTTCTACTTGTTAATTCTGAACAAGTTATTTAAAACATATAAATAACGAAATAAACACAATACAGCTAAGTTACCGGAAACAGCTCCCTACAGGGCAAAAACGCCGTTTTCCGGATCTGATATGTATCAGGCGTTGAAACGGCAAAAAAACGCGGGAAATACGTTTTTGGGGATGCAAACACGTTTCCGGATTTTCAAAGCCGTTTTCCAGGCGTTTTTACCTGAAAACCCTCCCGTTCAGCGAAAACTTGATACGTTTCAGAGTTTGCGGATCCGTATTTCAGATATTTGAAAACGTATTAAAAAATCTGCAAACGTTTTAACGAAAAACCAAAACGTTTTGCTTCTCAGCCGCCAGGAACGAATTTTGTGTGTTTTTTACCTTTTATACATTTTTTACCGACGGGTTATAACTTATGTTACATGTATGTTCATTATTCATTTACCCTAAAGCGTAAACGCTGAGTTTGTCGCCGCTGCCGCTGCTGAGTTCCTGTTCCAGTGTTCCGGAGTGCTGTCGCCGCTGCCGCCATTTGCTGCTGAAGTCAACAGCTGTAGTTACAGTTTAAACTTTACTTCCGCCTTCCAAGTTCCGGTGAGCCTGTGCACTGTGCAGTGTGACTCGTGAGTCGTGAGGTTAGTTAATAGTTAACCTTTCTCAGTCTGGACGAAACGTTTTGGTTTTGGTTTCCGTTTTGGTTTTCATATATTACAGTACTAAACCTTACGACTCGTATACAAAAACATATCTTTGCGTAAGAACAATGACTTTGTGCCTTATATTTGTATATGGCTCGCTTCTCCTCCTTAGAGGCTTACATCGTAATGATTGGTTAACACATTCTATTGTTTGTGATAGATAAAGGACCAATTTTATCACGAATGTATGAAGCAGTGGTATACATAGAAAAATAATTGAGTATATATATGAAGCTGAATTAAAGTCTGAAAGGTATAAATTCACTGTACACAGTATTAAATAACAAGTCCCATTTAATAACCCGCCGGTGATTTCCAAGACTCAGGGCTGCATTAGCTGTTTTCTGGCTGAGTTTGCTGCCATTACATTTAGATTTCTCCAAGTTTTTAGTACATGATTGTGGATATAACAAATATTGGACCCAAACGTGTGTCTTCAAAGTTCAATGTCTTGAGAATAGCCTTGTTTTGGTTTATTGCCAAATACAAGGGAAGACTTTATCATATTCATGGGATGCTAGCATGGTTGCATCCGAGCATTTGTTTCTACCTATGTTAGAGTAAGATAGTAAGAATAAACTCAAACTGAAAGCATTGTTTCATTTTATATTCCCTTTGGCATTTTTTCTTGTGACTCCATGGAAAATCCATTTTATGAAAATTTCAAACAATTACATTGTGAATTGTGTTATTTGGGACTACATAATGAGAATATGAAACTATCCCACCACAAGGTTTCTCTCCATGTTAGGGGATATAGCTAGTCTGGCATAGATTTGAGGTCCTCATACACTTGCTTGAGTGCACGCCCCCATATGGAGGCAGGTGTTACCCTTCATATAGCATGAGATTCTTGGTTCGCCATGATCCACTGACCTGGCATGTCATTGTTAACCTGTTGTGGTTTTTGGATAAATCTGGACAACAATATGCTGTTTATTGAGCTAATTTATATACAGGTTTTTAAATCAGTTAGCAATAGCCCAGATTTCTGCAGTTTCCTCTTTGCACAATGCAAACTATACTCGAGCTTTAGCCTTTTTCGAAATATGCCAGACTGGTTGGTATATACTATATATCACATCAAACTATTAACATTGGGTGTGCTGTTTTGATTCTTATAACTAAAATTGTTTAATTTGATTGAATTGATAATGATTGATTCTGTTTCCATGATAGGAAACAACTTGTTTTATCTAAAAATTAAAATAACACATAAGATTCGATATGCACTCTTGGTTTCTCGAACAGTAGGGATTCCTGTTGGGGGTGCTGATTTATCATTTGATGGATGCTGGGTAATATTTCACATAATAGTATAATACTTATGCCCAGTATTTGTCTTTGATGAAGGAGCCTTGGTTTCATGAATAAAATTTTAAATCAAACCCCAGATTTTGACTTAATTTCTTTTAAATACATATCTGAACTTTGAAGACTGATATTTGTCAATTTTCTTTTTTCAGTTTCATTTACATCATTGATCATTCATGGAAACTTCAAGTTCAGCCATTAATGAGGCAGAGGAAGTTGCACAGGAAACTGAATCAACCCAGAAAATTGATCCAAAGTCACCACTTTGGAAATATGTAACTACTGTTGGGAAGTTCCAAGGAGGTGGATCATTGGCATGGGTTTGCAGTGAATGCCAAAAGGAGTTTAAGGGGTCATACACACGGGTTAAAGCACATTTGCTTGGGCTAAAAAACAATGGGATTCGCATATGTAGTGGCCCACCTAAAGAGAATGGGAAAGATGGAAATGGTTTAAGCAAGGTAAAAATTGCAAAATATCAGAGAGAACAAGAGGAGGCAGATGCTAAAGCAAATGAAGCAAATCCTACCTCCCATTTAAAACACCCAACAAGGTTGGGATCTTCATCAAAGCCTCCACTTTATTCTTATGGAGGTGTTGGGTCAAAGCGGTCAAATTTGGGACCGCTTGAGAAGAGTTTTAATAATGATGCTCGAGAGATAGAAGATGCAGCTGTAGCTCAATGCATTTATGCAAATGGCCTTCCCTTTAACCTTGTGCGATCTCCTTACTGGGCAAAGATGGTAAAATGTTTGAATGAAGCCCCAAGAGGGTACAAGAGCCCTGGATATGAGAAGATACGCACCACATTGTTGAGTGCTCAAAAGTTAGATTTGGAGGCTAAATTAGCCCCCATTCGTGATTCATGGCTCATTTCAGGGGTGTCCATCATTTCTGATGGATGGAAAGATCAAAGAAATAGGCCTTTGATCAATGTGATTGCTTAGAGCCCACATGGGGCAATGTTTTTGAAGGCAGTGGATTGTGAGGGGCAGATGAAAGATTCTCAATTCATTGCTGACATCTTGATTGAAGCAATTGAATTGGTGGGGCCTGAAAATGTTGTCCAGGTAATAACTGAAAATGCAACGGTGTGTAGAGCAGCAGGCCTAATTGTTGAAGGCAAATATCAACACATTTTTTGGACCCCTTGTGCTGTGCATTCATTGAACCTCATGTTGAGCAAGTTGGGGAAGCAATTGAGTGGATTCGAAAAATATTTGAAGAGGCAAAAGAAATTCAAGCCTTTATCACAAACCACCACATGTCCCAAGGCATCTACAGGGAATTTGCTAAGTTGGAACTCCTTAAGGTACCAATACTTTAAAGTTTAAAGTTTATTAAATAATTCATAAATTCTAATTTTTGACTCCAAATTCAAATATCTAAATTGGATTCTCAAATGTCATTATTCGTGAATCATAATAGGTTATTCAATCAAATTATGATTTTTCAAATTGATTGAAATTTGAAACATTGGCAATTTGACACCTGCAGGTTGCTGAGACTCGATTTGCTTCTCACATCATAGTCTTAACAAGGCTCATGCAGGTGAAAGATGCATTACAATCAATGGTATGCAGTTCCCTTTGGAACCAATGGAGGCAATCCCAATCTGATAGAGCACAAGCAATGAAACGGTTGGTTGTTGATGATGAATGGTGGGATAAGGTGGAGTACCTCTTGGCATTTACTAAGCCAATTGTGGATTTGCTCCGTATTTTTGACACAGATATGCCTAATCTGGGAGAGGTGTATGAGGGCATTGATTCCATGATAGAGAAAATAAGGTTGGTTATAAATGCCAAGGAGAATGACCCAGATGAAATCTTTTACGGAGAAGTAAAAGATATATTGACCAAAAGGTGGAACAAGATGACCACCCCATTGCACCTTTTAGCCTATGCACTGAATCCAAAATATTATGCTGCAGAGTTGCTACGTGATCCAGAAAGAAGCGCACCAAACAAAGACCCAGAAGTTGCAGAAGGATTTAAAAATGCTTTTAGAAAGCTTTTTGTAGATCCTGAAATTGGGCTTTGGATTCGTGCACAATTTTCTCATTTTGTGGGATCTGAGGGTTGGGGTTGTGATATTGAGTGTATGCGGGACAAGAGCAGATTAAGTCCAATTGAGTGGTGGAACTTCTATGGTGGGGCACTTCCACATATCCAAAAATTGGCCATCAAGGTCTTGTCACAGGTTGCTAGTTCTTTTTCAGCAGAAAGGAACTGGAGTACATATGGCTTCATCCATTCCGTGAAGCGAAATAGATTGGGCTCTAAGAAGGCTGAGGAACTAGTGTACACATACATTCAAACCTTCGCCTTCTGTCACACAAGAGAGATGAATACAAATTTGGGCCCACCAAATTATGGGACGTGGAACCAGAGTTGCCTGACTTGGATATGACATTGAATGCCATGTCTCACATGAGTTTGTTTGATTTGGAGCCATCACTGGGAATAGGTGCATCTTCAAGTGGACATGGCAGCAATGTTCACACTCACAGTGCCACTTCTAGTCCTAGAGAGGATGTGGAAGTGGAACATTATAGTGGCATGAATGAAGACATATTTGATGATATGTAAATGTAATTTATGATGGTGTTTTAACTTTTAACTTTTAAACTTTTGAACAACCATATGAACTATAATTTATGAGTAATGATAGTAGACTGCCAGTCATAGTTCTTTTTGTACTTTCATAGTATGTATTAATTAGTATGCATTATTAGTTTTGGACCTTGGTAATGATGGTATTTGTGTAACTTGTTATGTTGAAAGTTTGAAAGTTTGAAACTTGATATTAGATAACTTGATGTTTGAAATTTGAAACAAAAACTTGATGATATGTTGAAACTTGAAACTTGAAAGTTTGAAACTTGAATCATGAATGTTATAATAATCGTTAATGATGATCCAGATGATGGCAATGTTGAATCATGAATGTTTATGCCATATGACATATGTTGAAAGTTAAAACTTGAATTGATGATTATGAATCATGAATCATGATAGATCATAGATGATAATTTAGAAATTAGATTCTGAATTTTGAAATATGAATGGTAATATGAATTTTTTATTTTTAATATAATATATATATATATATATATATATATATATATATATATATATAGATATTATGTGCCGTTTCCTGCCGTATCGTATCCAGATTTTTTGAAAATTTGCCGTATCCGTTTCAAACCCCGTACCCGTATCCGTTTTCTGGTAACTTAGCAATACAGTCTCAACATCTATAGATCAATAGCTGAAAGAACACAAACACATAAGTGACACCGTTATTTTTGGAAAACTCATCCTCGAAAAAACCCAATGCGGGAAAACTGGTGCAACAATTATGAGGGTTTTTTATTATGCAGTATTTCCTTGAGTACAACTAGGTGCCAAACTAGCTCACCCGACAGAAAACAACCGACAGTAATACCTCTCTATTCGAAAACAGGTATTCAAAAAACCTGTCACACGAAACCCTCTCCAGCAACTCTAAAGCACTGCACTGGCCTTTCTGGCCTCTGCGTCAGCCTAAAACCGCTCTGCGTCAGCCCTCTATGGCAATGCACAGTCTCTGGGACCCTCTGCATCACTCCTGCTACCCTCTGCGTGGATGACACAGTCCCTCTGGCCTCTGCACTGTCTTTGTTAGGCTCTACATGGCATGCTCTGGCTTCTACGTCTGCCTCTCTACCTCTGTCCTAGTCTCTCGACACTATCTCTACCTCTCTGTCGAGTACTCACTACCCCTCGATGCTGATCACTGATTTGACTTTACTTAGCAAACCCTGTGTTGGAAATACTGAGAGGGGGGGTGAATCAGTATTTATTTTTCTCACTATTGTTTTACTAGTTAAAACATATATGTTCAGAACACAAAATGAACAGCAGGAATAAATGCTTTTATTAATATAACTGTGCAGTAAAATAAATACAATAAATAGATTGTCACAATTGGTTGCCAAGCTCCAACTTGGATTTTGGTGAGGCTCCAACCTCTTGAGCACCAACTCTATTTTGCCAAGACACCAATCTTGGACTTAGGAGCACCAACTCCCAAGGACTTCAATCGTGTTCTATTCTGAGGCTCCAACCTCTTTGGTATACACTGGTGTGCTGCTGTGCTCTTTTCAGCTTCCACTGCTTCTGCTGCCCCCTTTTCTTCTGCTGCTTCCACTATCTCATGCTCAAGTTATGCCATCCACCAACGATACCTTCAGTTCTCTGTTTTTGCTGCTTTTATATGCTCCATGCCCCTGTCCATTTGTTTCCTCTTACGTGCTGGCTCTTTGGCTTCCTCCTCACTTGATCGCTTGACACTTCGGCTTCCATTTCTTTGCTTTCTTTTTTTTCTTACAGGCTTTATCGGTGCTTTTAATCACCCGATGGAAGCCACCACCTGAGAGTTTTAATCACGCATCGGAAGCCACCACCCGAGCGTTTTATCAACCATCGGAAGCCACCACCCGAGCGCTTTAAAGCCCGCAAGCCTTAACCCCTGCGGTCATATATCATATAATATATCAATACACGGAAGCCATATAATCCCCGCTCTACTTCCAATGCTCGGATTCCAAATCTTTATAATTTCGCCTTTATAAATTTCGGCGGGTCCGGATTTCGGCGGTCTCAATAAACCCTTAAGCCCTGACCTCCGACGAGGTGCGGACCCGACGCCCTTTTAGACTCCCGTCTCTATATTGAATTCGGGTCCGGGATATCGGCAGGTTCGCTTCGGCGGATTTGTAACGCGAAGGTTTAGCGGACCCGATCGACCCATTAACTCCCTTCTATATCGGTTTCGGATCCGTCATATCGGCGGATTTGTATCGGCGGGATTGTTATAACAGAACAGGTTTGCGGACCCGATCTCCCATTCAACCATCCTCTATATAATTTCGGCTCCGGATGATTCGGCGATTTCGCTGATCGCTACCTCCGAAATGATACAAGTCCTCCGCGGACCCGATATGCAATGCACCACAGTTTATATTTTATCGCATCCGCCTCCGCCCAATGGTAATTCGTCGGCGATCGGCGATCGCTCGTCACAGGTTATATCTGTATGCATCCGCCGATACAAAACCGGACCCGATCTCCCTTTAGGCTGCTCTCTAATATGACTTCGGCTCCGGATATCGGAGCTCTCCACTTCGCAAGCAATTCTTTATCGGACCCGATCTCCCTTTAGGCTGCTTTCTAATATGACTTCGGCTCCGGATATCGGAGCTCTCCACTTCGCAGTCCCGAAAGGCTCCACTCCTCCGATCTCCCGATCGCCGATTAGATCGAGACCGTCGATCCGGATTAATGATCTGACGGCTCACAGCTCATCGTACTATTCCCATGTCTCCTGGACCGTTGATCTGGAAGGTCAAATGGCTCCTGTGTATGCTCTCGTCGTTCTGATGGAAAGTCTAGGCATGTATATATTAGTAGTTCATTTGATCGCCATCAAATGAATTCCTATATGCTCTGATAGCTCCTCTGATGGCTCCTCTTGCTCTGGCACTCCTCCGATATGACTCCTCTTGCTCTGATATATGTGGCTCCTCCGATATGGTCTGCTCCTCTTGGCTCCTTTTGCTCCTCTTGGCTCCGATATGCTCTGTCTCCTCCTCTTGAATATTGCCATATTGACATCAATGACAATCTGTGTCCAACACCCTGCTCTAGTAAATCAAATGACTGATCACTCTGGTGTATCTTCCAAGTGACGCTCAAGCCTCCTCTTATACTTTTCCTGTTGGTCCTTCAACGACTGAAATTAAATCTCTAATCAATGGATAATATTAGGTTTGGCTTGATCCTTGTCCTTTGGAACATTCTAACCCAGTTTTATATTAATAATAATTAATATTTTCTTTTTCCTAAGTTAGACTTAGGAACTCGATTAAAAATATTTATTATTTTAATATCTCCCAAACTGGTTAGAATTTGCCCAAACTATGTCTAGGTCTTGGAGATCTCATGTGCTTTAGCCTCTCCACCAATTTTCATGGATAGATCACATCCGATGCTACCCCAAATAAACACTCCCTCTTAGCGAGGATTATGCTCTAGTAATATGCCTCACTGAGCATCACATTGATTATCTAGCACTGGCACTTGTGCTGATACTAGGCCTCCCTGCCCAACATCCTCTACACTACTACATCTTGTACTATTGCCCATGGCCCTGCCACTTCCACTGCTACATCTGTACGAAAGCTCCCTCCGCATCTGTGTTGTTGCTGGTCCATCCTCCCAAAATTGCATCCCCCTCTCATCATGCTGCATCGTGCTATTGCCAACTGCTACTGCGCTGCAACTCAATTACTGAGAAGTAAGTAATTGATCCACCCAACTACTGACATCCCTGTCAGGCTAGAAACACTCCTGATGCTGAAGCTCTCTTTGCCGCTAAGAAGTGCTCCCTCTACTAACCTCTACATTGTTGCAACAACTCCTTGCATCTCGCACCACTGCAAACCTTTCTGTGCCATCCTGCACTGTTGCAACACTCTTCATGCCTCTCGCACTATTGCAGCCTACTAGCCTTGTGCTGCCCAAGGAATCCTGCACTGTAGAAATCGCTGCCACTTCATCTGCATCTGTCTCTATCGACATTCGTCAGTCCTGTTACTCTCTCCTCGGGGCTCCCGTAGCAAAGTATAATCCAAGAGGTTGGGTACCTCAAGGATCCTGCCCCTCATCGCCTGTAGTCTTCCTGACTACAGCTCGATGTCTCCCCACCCATTCTCTAGATGCACATGAGAACTCATGGCACAATCGTCATCCTCCTCAACCTCCTTCTATGCCTTTGTTGGCACTGCCTTAGAGTCAGACGCCTCTCCTTTGTTCTTCTTACTCGAACACTGGTTTGCATAATGACCCAGTTCCTCACAGTTGAAGCATTTGACCTTGGAGAGGTCCTTTTTCTTCCTCTTCTCCTGCTTTCCCACAGATGCCAGAGCTACATCCTCTTCCTCTTCCTTCTTGATCCAGACTCCTTTGCTGCTACTTCCTGTCTTGCTCAACCTTCTGATCTCCTCTTGGGGAAGAGGCCCCCACAGTTCTTCCCATTATGGAAGATCTTCCCTGCCCAGAATGCTCTGGAAAAATGTCTCCCACTCCTCGGATACTGCGTTTAGAGCGGTCCTCACCAACATCTCCTCATCTGTCCTAACCCCTATGGAAGTTAGTTGGTCCCAGATCTCCTTCAAACAACCAAGGAAGTGATATATCTGCTCCCCCTTCGGCATCTGGTATGACCATAGCTAATCCTCAAGTAACATCTTCCTCTGCACGGAAGTATGCTGGAACAATTTCTTTAAGGCTTCCCACATTTCATTTTCCGTGTCTGTCTTGGCAATATGTTGGACCACATGATCCTTGACCCCATCAAGGATGATGCATTTCGCCTTGGCCATTGCCTCCTCGTACTTCTCATTTTCAGTTGGGTCAACTCGGATCACCACTATTCTCAAGGTGAAGGCCTTGATGCGATGTCTTTCTAGAATGGACAGGATCCTGGCCTTCCAGGCGACAAAGTTGGATGCCCCGTCCAGCCTTTTCTGATCCCTCAGCCCATTCATGGCCATCTCTCTACTCTTTTTGTCGACTCCTCCGAGTCTCTCTACTTCCCTTTGGAAGTTCTCTCTTCGACTCCTGCTGAGACTCTCTACTTCCTACCTGGAAGTTCTCTACTAGAATCCCTCTGAGTCTCGATTTCGCTTCTGGAAATCCTTCTGCCAATTGTCAAGTTGCACCTATCCAATCTTCTGTGCACCTGCAACACTAATCCAGATTCCTTGGCTATAAATCTACCTCAGTAGCAACTCCCTCTACCTTGGTTTTTCTCTGCTAGGTACTGTTCTGCCCACAATACCCCACCAACTTCACTCCCGCAAACTTCCCATAGCTTCCTATGCCCCAGCAACTGAAGGACTGAGCCTCTAGGCTCTGCACAATCGCGACACTGGCTAGATCTACACCTCCTGGCCACAACGTCGATCCTTCCTGGCTGAGAAAGATGATTGGGTATTGTGTAGGTCAGATATTCCTCTCTCTACTTCTGCATTGACCCTTCTCCTGGCTCAAACTGGTGACACAGTCTCTCTACGTCAACCTTTCTTCTGTCACCTTCTGCAAGGATCATCTTCTATCACTTGGGACAACTAATTTTGCTACAAATCCTCTACTTCAGCTGATGCCTTTAGCTCTCCTATGATCTGCAACCACCCTTTGATACCATGTTGAAATTTATAAGTCTATCCATTAGAAATTTAATCTATATTCTTCTGGTTTATTTATTCTACTTGTTAATTCTGATGAAGTTATTTAAAACATATAAATAATGAAATAAACACAATACAGTCTCAACTTCTATAGATCAACAACTGAAGGAAAACAAACACACAAGTGACACCATTATTTTTGGACAACTCGTCTCTAGAAAAACCCAATGCGGGAAAACTGGTGTAGCAATTATGAGGGTTTATTATTATGCAGTATTTCCTTGAGTACAATTGGGTGCCAAACTGGCTCACCCTATAGAGAAATACAACTGACAATAATACCTCTCTATTTGTAAATAGGTATTCAGAAAAACTATCCCATGAAACCCTCTCCAACAACTCTAAAGCATTGCACTAGCCCTTCTGGCCTCTACATCAGCCTCAAACCCCTATGCGTTAGCCATTTGGGGCACTAGGAAGCCTCTGGGAACCTTTGTGTCACTCCTACTACCCTCTATGTGGATGACGCAGTCCCTCTAGCCTTTGCGTTGTCTTTGGTGGGCTCTCCGTGGCCTGCTATGGCTTATGCGTTTGCTTCTATGCCTTTGTGCTAGTCTCTTGGCACTATCTCTACCTCTCTATCCAGTACTCGCTGCCCCTCGCTACAGATCATTGATTCGACTTTACTTAGCAAACCCCACTCTAGTAAATTGGACGATTGATCACTCTGGTGTATCTTCCAACTGACCCTCAAGCCTCCTCTTATACTTTTCCTGTTGGTCCTTCAACGACCGAGATTAAATCTCTAATCAATAGCTAAGATAATATTTGGCTTGATCCTTATCCTTTGGAACATTCTAACCCAGTTTTATATTAATACCCATTAATATTTTATTTTTCCTAAGTTAGACTTAGGAACTCCATTAAAAATATTAATTATTTTAATGTCTCCCAAACTCATCAGAATCTGCCTAAACCATTTCTGGGTCTTGGAGATCTCATGTGCTTTAGCCTCTCCACCAATTTTCATGGCTAGAGCATGTCCGATGCTACCCAAAATCAACAAGCTGAACAATTGCCTCTCTCGCAACTACCTTTGTCCATTAAGGTGTTTCTTACTGGACTCCAACTTGGACACTATCACGTTGTCCTCCAACAACCCATAAGTTCCCAAGCTTGTCCACACTTGGTATTCTCTCATACCACCCTCCAACAGTCCATGAGAGACTAAGTCCATGCTATAGCATCTACATCTAGTTAGGGCATCCCCACACCTAGGAGACCCTTACACATGGTTACCCACATACTTCACCAATTTGTCCTTTGCTCTATAATAGAGGAGCTATTACACAAATCCGAGCACCAACAATGTGTCCTCTCCTAGGACACCATCAATCCATCATACATCGGTCCATCTGCAATATACCTTGTTGTTACCCTATTGCCTCTCGATCTAATGTGCCTATGGTCATTGTGGCTGCTTAGTAGGCCTCCCAACAGTCCACGTGGGCTCCTCCAAACAACTCTTAAGGTCTCCTACAAGAAGCCATGAAACTGACCCAAGCAATGGTCAACACTTTGACCCAATTCACAACAATTTTCTGCTGCAAGTCTGCTGCTCAATCACTATGGAATCTATCACTAGTGTAGGGCATCTAATAACTAGATCTGCCCCTCCTTCTTGACTTCCACATGCTACCCTATCACAATCCAAACACTAGTCAATATCATTGACCCAACGAACCTCTAACACATCTCCAAATCTGCTTGTCACTTGGTTGTTCTTGACTGTTCTGGTTAGGGCACTTTGGCATACCGCAACCCTAAACTCCTCTCAATAGTCCTTGAACAACCCTCCAAAAACTGCGGTCTAGGCAAGGAGAGATACTCCTCCACATTGAAGGTAAGGGCACAAAACAATACTCAAAACTTCCCACACTAACCTTGCTGTTGTGGTATGGCCTACGGCCTACCACACAACATTATTGTTGCTCATGACACCCTTCAAATAGCTCGTCCGTTAGCCTCCAAATATACTTGTTTCCAGCCCTTAAGGCCTTGGCCTAGCAGCCAACAAACTTGGCCTCCAACAACAATCTTCAGTCCCTATTCTTTCCCTAGAATAGTCCTCCAACCCACACTTCCCTAACCTCCCTTGTTGCAGCCTCAAAACATAGATCTCCCTCTCAAACGAGCTACTTCCTCAATGCATGAAATGCACAAAATGAATGATCCAATTGCCTCACACAAACCTATTATTTATACTCAATAAGAGGGCTCAAAAACATCACTTTCTAGGGATGTCCAACTGTCACATAAATATCCTTAGGCTGACCTTAAACATAAGTCATAACCGCAACACATAACTTCAAAAATTCATAACTCCTCAACGACAACTTGGAATTAGATGATTCTCGTTGTGTTAAAATCATCTCGCTGAGAGCTATCTTCTTCATCCATCACATGTTGAAGACTCGTCATGGTTTTGGCCCAAACATCTATGGGTGAAAAACCCCCAAGCTTAAGTCTCAAGCCCACAAGCCCATTTGTGGCGCTTTGACCTCCAACCCTTGAAGATCATGGCTTGGAGTACCTCATAATCTATACAAAAATCAACACAAAGATGCTCATAGATTTCTCTAGATTCACCTATTAGACGAGGAAGATGCACTTGGTTCACCTTTGCCCATCCAACCCCACAAATGTACCATGCACTTGGAAGGTGACCTAGGACTTGTAGGATGATGTGGCATTACCTACACCATCAATTGAGCCATTATAGATGGTCTACAGGGATATTCGACTTACTTGGAGACCCATGAGGTCACTTGTGTGCCTTCACATCCATTGGGAGCACGACATGTATATTATGTGGATAACAAGGGGCCAACACCTTGTCCATTACTTTTGGAAATCCAACTCATCATTTTGGGACTTATGGACTTCATCAGGCCTCTTAGAGAGCCCAACGACATGCATTATTGATCATTCGACCTCTTGGGAGGCTTATTATTTTATTTGTGACCTAGTTTGGTAGGCTTGTTACCAATAGATAGTTATTTGCACATTATTTTAGTTGATGGGCTAATGTAGACTCAAATTAGGTAATTCGAACTCCTAATGAGTGTATAAATAGGAGACACATGAATTCATTTGTATCATCACCTGGATTGGATCATATCTTCTTGTGAGATTTTCGCTATCTTTTGAGGATGAGACTTTTTGGATGAATGGATGAATTTCGATGTATTGGTGATTGACATATATTGGAGCTTCTATGATTGGCATATATTGGTGATTGGATATATTCTTCTTACATGTAAGTACTATGTGAATGCTATTTTGATTCTTTATTTTGTTGCATTCATTATATTGGGATTTTTGCTATTCTAGGGTTAATTTGTTGCTTTTTCTGGAATGAAATTGTGGAAATTAAATATCTAAATAGTGTTATATAATGATTGGGCCATGTTTGAATGAATGAATTTTCTTAGAGACATCCTTGTCTTGACAAGTCACCAAATATTGTTGAAAGAAGTATAAATGACCTTGAAGCTACTTCCATTAAGCCCTAATGCCCAATGAAGTTGTCTTTTAGGCCTCTTTGACAAGTGGAAGTCAATCCAAACTCTAAATGTTCCATGTATCCACATATCCCAAAGGAAAAAGCACTAGTCCTCCTTTGGTGATCACTTTAAATCTTATTTCTTTCACCTTCCCCTCTTTTTATAGGCCTAATCCAAAAAGGTCACCTATGGCATCAAATATCTCACAATCTAGCCATCCAAATAATTCGATTTTTGGTCCATAACTGTGCCGGTGTGTCCTCAAAAATCACTCCAAATTTTATGAGATTCCGATTGTGGGATCTTGAGATATTGCAAGCCCTAGCTTGAAGACCAATTCTTGCCCTTGGTTTCCCTTAGGCTAGAAACCTCATTGTGATCCTTGCATTTCCTTTCATTGAAAATTTATTCCTTGATCCCTTTCTCCTCCTTGTTTAGGTCAAGTCTATCATTGGTTGCTAAACTCCTTCCTCTTGACCTAACCTAGGTCCGCTTGGTCTCGTATGGTCCCATACCTTTGAAAATTCAATTTTCCCACCATTTGGGAAACCAAGTTCAAAAAGGATTTTAGGGTTTTTAAAGCTCCTTTACAATTCACACTCCTTAAACCTAGCCCTTAAATCCTCATCTCCTTCTCCTAGAAGGATTTGTACCTTGCTTAAGAAGCAAGTAAGTCCCATTCTTGAGCCTCCCTAGGAAAGGATCTCCGAGATCACTTCACACCCATCTTAGTTGATCTATCATTTATAAGTAATTCTCTATATTGGGTCTCCTCCCATCAGTGAAAGTATGTAAAGAGTAGGAAGCTTTATCTATGGTGATAGTGTGCCTTAGGTTCATTGTTTCTCTTGACCTAGCAAGTACTCCTCTAGGACCCCTTGCTAGTTTGAGTGGAAGCATTTTGGTGTCGTTTCTAGAGACATGAAACATGTGTTTGGTTCCCTATATGACATATTGACATAACATTATTGGTGATTCCATTGGAAGAATGAAGCCCTGGATCTTCATTGAACTTCATATTCAATGCTTGTAGGGTGAAGCACACATTTTTTCAAGAAATTTCTTTCACCCTAGTGACTCCCATGTCATTAAGGACTCAACAAAATTTTGACCAGATATATTCCTACCATAGATATGACATGGACCCCAAGATATCCTTCATCGAAATCCATGAAGAATATGCCAATTTTCTATGGGGATCCACATTCTGAAGCCAACCACATGGTAAGTTCATAAGTTACATTTCAAAGAAAATTATAACTCAACCTTGTGACCAAATGCAATTATTTTTCCTATCCATTGCCCAAGTACCGATTGACTTAGTCATGTAAACCAAAAAGAACTCCTTCTCTTCCAATGTTGACTATGCACTTCTTGTTGCATGAAGGGACAAGTTTCCAATCTCATGAAGACATATCCCAAATGGTAGATATGGCCCTTCGAGAGGAGGAAGTTATTGAATATGGTTTTATGCTTGAGGAAGAGTCTCTTATTGATGCATACTTTAATGATGGTACCAAAGGAGAGACTTATGAATTGGGAAGCATGTCCTCTAAGGATAATAAGGAGGATATCAACCCCGAGAGCCCTCAGATATTGCAAGAATGGATGATGGAATATGAAAAGTCTTACAGGAAACTGATGGCATTTTCTCCCACTATTGTGAGCAATCATAAAGGCTTCATACAATGAAGGGTGAATATAAAGAGAGTCCTATCGATGACCTTCTTCTTGAGGCATTTGATCAAAATCATGTAATAAATACCTTGGAGATCATTCCTTGGGAACGGATGGAGGAGGAAAAGTAATCCCTGACTAAAGAAGAGAATGAAAGGCATCCTAACCAAAACCAAATATATAGTGAAGAATGGGATGATTCTGAGGAATATCATGATAGTCAAATAAACGAAGAATCTACAAGTGACTTTTAGACTGTTGATTGGTGAATGTGTATGATTATAGAAATGAAGACCCCATGGTTTCTCAAGTCCATAAGAGTGAGCTCGGGGAAGAAGAAAATGTTCCATCCCTTCTGAACAACAGTGTTGGTTGTTATGAAGCCCTTCCTAGTGGTTGGAAATGTATCTTCTTTATGTTCCAAGATGATTCAATCAAAGAAGAGGCTTCTGAGATTGTGGGGAATTATGATGACTCTAATATAAAAAAAAATAAGAATATACTTCCATAGGCCATGCCACTGATAAATGGTTTTTCTTCATGTTTGAGAATTCCTCCCTTGCCCTGGAAATAGATGTTTGGGATGATGTTCACTCCCCTAGTCTTGATGAAGAACTGCTTTCCCCTATGAAGGACCAACAATCATGGTTTTTCCCCAAATACAATGATGGGTCTACTTCTTGTTTTCCTAATGACCAAGATAGCATCATCCTAAACATGTTTGAGTCTTTCACTCCTTACCCAGGCATGATAGGTCCAAGATAGTTCTTCATCAGAGATTCATATACTTGGTCATTGACATTTCCATCCCCTGGTTCGAGGATCAGATCCAATCCTCTCGACTGGTGTCTTTTCCTTCTTCTAGGGTTCCTTTATATGGCATGTGGGTCTCTTATTTCCCACCTCCCTCCCTCACAACCCATCATATCATTGTTCTGATTTGTATTTCCAGGTCTGCTGCAAAAATAATCATTGAAACATGCATTCTTGTATTGATCAATTGGCATGTTGGTCGCATTGGGTCTATGATTATGCTTAGCACTTGAAATTTTATGTTATGCATGTTAGATTAGGATGCATTGAATGTTGATTTTGCATTAGAACTAACCTCATATGATATTTAGCATCGTAGATAGATGCATTTGAATTAAAATTTTCATATTTTATTTTTTTGTTGATATTACGACCTAACACTAAGCATGGGTGATCATAAGACACAATCAAAAACATGTTGCCCCATGGGTTCAATCATTGATATGTGCAATTAACAGGGCTATGGTAACCAAGAGATTTTTGGAGTTCTTGTGACCTCCCGTTCGAGCAATTTCGTCCACTTCTTCGAGAGATCTCATCCCAGTTGGAGCCAGATGTTACCCACCATTTTGTGGGTGATATCCCTAGGATAAATTTTTTCTCCAAGATGTTCCTCAGCTGACAACCAGAAGCCCCATGCAGCCACCAACTAGCTCATTGTGACATTTCTCCACCACCTTAGCCATCCATTTGGCCCCTCACCCATCTGTCATGATCGTATGTTTGAAAGTGGGCCTCTCGAACCTGAAGGTATGCCTTGTCTTTTGGTAATTGAGTATTGTAGTTTTCTTATCATGGACACATATGGGCATGGATTAATGGGTTGATTCAGTGGAAAGAAAGGGCTAGGTATGTGCTCTCATCCCCTAGACCCCTTCTGGATATTAACCTTCGATTCTAGTCTCGTGGGATCTCTTTTACTGACTATTTCGCTTTAGGGATGGTATTTCATGGGAAATTGCAATTTGGGTTGCGTGGTATTGCTTCCTCAACTATATATAATGCCCCCTTTCCACTCATTATAACCACATTCATCATTTATCCTACTTAGGTCCACTTTCCTCCACTGGGTCCACATAGGGCTAACTCTCCCCTTCCCTTGCCCACACCTTGGGTCAGGCCCGGAATGATGCCCGAGAGGTTGATGCAGCTACAAGGAAAAGTAAAAGCATAATTCGCCACATTCAATGTACCACAAAATGAAAAAGATGGTCGAGAAAAACACAGTTAGCACATTGGAAAAATCCAATACATGAGCTCTACCCCATCATCATGACCATCACCTTAGTTCCTACAGGTTCTATGAGCCTCCTTCATCATATAGGAACCCATGATTGTCCCAACTCCTGGTGGGCAATGAAATGGCCTACCTTAAAGTTTGGTATCCACTACTATATCTCACACATCCTGCTCTTACCCCTTGAGCCCCCAATAGTTAATTGAAGAAAAATCATAAAAAGGAAAAAGGCATATAATGAAGGGTAGACAAAACAAGGTCGGGGCACCTCATGTACCACAATTGCTCCCTCCTATACATGATATACCCATGTGTGGGCTTCCCTTATACTAGCTACCCTTGTACCCCAACATCTGGCCTAGTGTTTCCCCTTCTCATTCCCTACTCCATTCACCTATTTATCACATGTCACCACCATTTAAAGGATGTACCTTGGACATATTATCCTCTTTAAAAGTAGAAACCACCTAATGGGGTACTTGGTTAACCCCATTTGGAGTTTGGATACATTATCACATGCCAAAGCCCATTATGGAAGGGCATGCCATTATAAATCGGCAAGCCCCCACTCGTGGTCCATGGTTTGTAAGCTCTTTTACTCAATTTCCTTGATGACTTGTTGTACTTTAAGGCTAGGGGACGCATTAGATATTATGCAGGATTGTAGGTGGTCTCCATCTTGGGTTTGGTCACCCTATATGGGGTCCTAACCCTCTAGAGGGCTACATTTGCACATGCAAGGTGTGCGTTGAGAGACCTAGGACTACATAATAGTAGACACCACTCCATGGATCCCCAGATATGTTCAGAGATTGCTCGTGATTCACTTATTGAATAAGGAAGATGCACCTGGTTCACCTTTGCATAACCAGCCCCACAAATGTACCATGCACTTGGTAGTTGACCCAGGACTTTTAGGATGACGTCACATCACCTACACCATCATATGAGCCCTTACATATGATCTACATGCATCTTTTCCTTACTTGGAGACCCATGAGGTCACTTGTGTGCCCTCACAGCCAATGGGAGCATGACAGGTTTAATATATGGAGAACAAGGGGCCAACCCCTTGTCCATTACTTTTGGAAGTCCAAATCATCATTTTGAGACTTATGGACTTCATAAGGCCTCTTAGAGAGCCCAACGACATGCATTATTGATCATTAGACCTCTTGGGAGGCTTATTATTTTATTTGTGAGCTAGTTTGGTGGGCTTGTCACCAATAGATAACTATTTGCACATTATTTTAGTTGATGGGTTAATGTAGGCTCAAATGAGGTAATTCAAACTCCTAATGAGTGTATAAATAGGATATAGATGAATTCATTTGTATCATCACTTGGATTGGATCATATATTCTTGGTATTGGTATTTTTTCTATTCTAGGGTTAATTTGTTGCTTTTCTTGGAAGAAAATTGTGGAAATTAAATATTTAAATAGTGTTGTATCATGATTGGGCCATGTTTGAATGAATGAATGTTCCTAGAGACATCCTTATCTTGAAAATTCACCAAATATTGTTGAACGAAGTATAAATGACCTTGAAGCTACTTCTGTTAAGCCCTAATTCCCAACGAAGTTGTCTATTAGGCCTCCTTGACAAGTGGAAGTCAATTGCAACTCTAGATCTTTCGTGATTCCATCTCTCCCAAAGGAAAAAGCATTGGCCCTCCTCCGATGATCACTTTAAAGATTATTTCTTTCATGTTCCCATCTTTTTCTAGGACTAACCCGCATAGGTCACCTAGGGCATGAATTATCTCACAATCTATCCATCCAAATAGTTCAATTTTTGGTCTATAACTGCGTTGGTGTGTTCTCAAGAGGCCCTCCAAATTTCATGAGATTCCGACCGTGGGATCTTGAGATATCACAAGCCCTAGCTCGAAGACCAATTCTTTCCCTTGTTTCCCCTTAGGCTAGAAACCTCACTGGGATCCTTGCATTGCCTTTCATTGAAAATTCATTCCTTGATCCCTTTCTCCTCCTTGTTTAGGTCAAGTATATCTTTGGTTTCTAAATTTCTTCCTCTTGACCTAACCTGAGTCCACTTAGCCCCGTATCATCCCATACCTTTGAAAATTCAACTCTTCAAAAACAATTTGGGAAATGAAGTTCAACAAGGATTTTAGGGTTTTAGAAGCCTCTTTACAATTCAAACTCCTTAAACCCCAAGCCCTCAAATCCTCATCCCCTTCTCCTAGAAGGATTTGTAATTTGCTTAAGAAGCAAGCAAGTCCCATTCTTGAGCCTCCCTAGGAAAGGATCCTCAATATCACTTCACATGCATCTTAGTTGATCCATATGTTATAAGTGATTCTCTATATTGGGTCTACTCCCATCGGTGAAAAGTCCGTAAAGCGTAGGAATCTTTAGCTGTGGTGAGAGTGGGCCTCAGCTTCATTGTTTCTCTTGACCTAACAAGTACCCCTCTAGGAACCCTTGCTAGTGTCAGCGGAAACATTTTGGTGCTGCTGTCGGGGACACAAAACATGTTATTGGTTTCCCATATGACATATTTACATAAAATTATTGGCGAATCCATTGGAAGAACGAAGCCCTAGTTCTTCATTGGACTTCAAAGTTAACGCTTGTAACATGAAGAAAGCATCTGTTAAGGCAATTTCAATCACCCTCGTGACTCCCATGTCATTAAGGACCTAGAAAAATGTTGACCACATATATTCCTGCCATAGATATGATAGGGACCCCAAGCTATCCTTCATCAAAATCCATGAAGCATATGCCAATGTTCGATGCGGATCCACATTCCGCAGCCAACCACGTGGTAAGATTCATAGGGTACCTTTCAAAGAAAAATATAACTCAACCTTGTGACCAAAGGCAATTTTTTGTCCTATCCATTGCCTCAAGTACTGATTGGCTTGAGTCATGTAAACCTAAAAGCATTCTTTATTTTCCAATTTTAACTACACACTTCTTGTTGCATGAAGGAACAAGTTTTCAATCTCATGAAGACATATCCCAAATATTAGATATGGCCCTTTGAGTGGAGGAAGTTATTGAATATGGTTTTATGCTTGAGGAAGAGTCTCGTATTGATGCATACTTTAATGATGGTGCCAAAGGAGAGACTCATGAATTGGAAATCATGTCCTTTAAGGATAATAAGGAAGATATCAACCTCGAGAGCCCTCAGACATTGCAAGAATGGATGATGGAATATGAAAAGTCTTGCAGGAAACTGACGGCCACATATAACTCCTAAGAGATTTTATCCCACTATTGTGAGTAATAGGAAAGTATCTGTAACATGAAGAGTGAATATAAAGAGAGTTGTACTGATAACCTTCTTCTTGAGGCATTTGAACAAAATCATGTAGTAAATACCTTGGAGATAATTCTTCGGGAACGAATGAGGGAGGAAAAGTCCTCCTTATACAAAGAAGAGAATGAATGGCATCCTAACCAGCACAAAATATATAGCACAGAACGGGAGGATTCTGAGGAAGATCATAATAGTCGAATAAACGAAGAATCTACGAGTGACTTTTAGGTTGTTAATTGGGGAATTAGGTATGATTATATAAATGAAGACCCCATGGTTTCTCAAGTCCATAAGAATGAGCTCAGGAAAGAAGAAAATGATCTACCCGTTCTGAATAACAATAATGGTCCTTATGAATCCCTTCCTAGTGGTTGGAAAGGTCTCTTCTTTATGTTCTAAGATGATTCAATCAAAGAAGAGCCTTCCGAGATTGTGGGAAATTCTGACAACTCTAATATAAAAAAAAAAATCAAGAAGATGTTTCCCTTGGCCATGCCACCGATAAATGGTTTTTCTTCATGTTTGAGTGTTCCTCCCCTTCCCTAGAAATATATGTTTGTGATGATATTCATTCCCCTAGTCTTGATGAAGAGATGCTTTCCCCTATGAAGGACCAAGAATCATGGTTTTTCCCCAAATACGATGATGGGTCCACTTCTTGTTTTCCCAATGACCAAGATAGTATCATCCTAAACATGTCTAAGTCTTTCAATCCTTCTTAACCTAAGGATGATAGGCCTGCAATAGTTCTTCATCAAAGATTCATATACTTGGTCATTGACATTTCCATCTCTTGGTTGGAGGATCAAATCCAAGCCTCTCGATTAGTGTCTTTTCTTTCTTCTAGGGATCCGTTCTATGGCACGTGGGTCTCTTATTTTCCCACCTCCCTACCTCACAACCCCTCATATCATTGTTCCTGTTTGTATTACCATGTCTGCTGCAAAAATAATCATGGAAACATGCATTCTTGTATTGATCAATTGACATGTTGGTTTCATTGGGTCTATGATTATGCCTAGCACTTAACATTTTATGTTATGCATGTTAGAGTAGGATGCATCACATATTAATTTTTCATTAGAAATAACCTCATATGATATTTCTCATGACAAATTAGATGCATTTGAATTAAAATTTGCATATTTCATTATTTTGTTGATTTTACAACCTAACACTAAGCATGGGTGATCATAAGACACCGTGAAAAACATGCTGCCACATGGGTTCAATCATTGATATGTGCAAGTAAAAAGTCTATGGTGACCAAGAGATTGTTGGAGTTCTCATGACCTCCCATTCGAGTAGCTTCGTTCACTTCTTCGAGAGATCACATCCCAGTTGGAGCCATATGTTACCCACCCTTTTGTGGGTGATATCCCTAGAATAATTTTTTCTCCAAGATGGTCCTCAACCAATAGCCAGTAGCCCCATTAAGCCACCAACTAGCTCGTTGTGCCATTTCTCTGCCACCTAAGGCAGCCATGTGGGCCCTCACCCATCTATCATGATCATATGTTTGAAGGAGGGCCTCTTGAACCTAAAGGTATGCCTTGTCATTTGGTAATTGAGCATTGTAGTTTGCTTATGATGGACACTTCTGGGCATGGATTAATGGGGGGATTCAACAGAAAGAATGGGTTAGGTCTGTGCTCTCATCCCTTAGACCCCTTTGGATATTAACCTTGGATTCTAGTCCCGTGGGATCCCTTTTACTCACCATTTGGCTTTAGGGATGGTATTTCATGGGAAACTCTAATTTTGGTTGCGTGGACTTGCTCCCTCATCCACATATATTTCCCTAGTTCCACTCATTATAACCCCATTCATAATTTCTTTCATTTGGGTCCACATTCCTCAACTGGGTCCACATAGGGCTAGCTCTCCCATTCCCCTGCCCACACCTTGGGTTAGGCTCGGAATGATGCCCTAGATGTTGATGCAACTAAAAATAAAATTAAAAATAGAATTTGCCACATTCAAAAGGAAAATGTACCACAAAATTCAAAATATGGTTGGGAAAAACACATTTAGCACGTGGAAAAAATCCAATACATGAGCTCTACCCCATCATCATGGACATCACCCTGGTTCCTATAGGTTCTATGAGCCTCCTTCATCATATAGGAACCCATGATTGTCCCAACCCCTGGTGGGAAATGAACTTCCCTACCTTAAAAGGGGGTATCCACTACTATATCTCAGACATCATGCTCTTACCCCTTGAGCCCCGAGCAGTTAATTGAAGAAAAATCATAAAAAGGAAAAAGGAATATAAAGAAGGGTGGAAAGATCAAGGTCGAGGCACCTCATGTACTCAGATTTCTCCCTCCTATATATTATATACCCAAGTGTGGGATTCCCTTGTAATAGTTACGTTTTTACCCCCAACATGTGGCCCAGGGCTTTGCCTTCTCATTCCCTACTCCATTCACATCTTTATCATATGCTACCACCTTTTAAAGGATGTACCTTGGACATATTATCCCCTTTAAAAGTAGAAACCACCTAATGGGATACTTGGTTAACCCCATTTGGAGTTTGGAGACATTAGTAGATGCGGAAGCCCATTATGTGAAAGGCAATTATGAAGACCCCACCTATGGTCCATGGTTTTTAAGCTATTTTACTCAATTTCCTTAATGAATTGCTGTACTGGAAGGCTAGGGGGTGCATTGGATCGTATGTAGGTTTGTAGGTGATCTCCATCTTGGGTTTGAACACCCTATACAAGGTCCTAACCATCTAGAGGGCTACATTGGCACATGTAGGGTGTGTCTTGAGATCCGTGGGCCTCCACAATAGTATAAAACACTCCATGGATCCCCATAGATGTTCAAAGATTGCTCGAGAATCACTTATTGGATGAGGAACATGCGCTTGGTTCACCTTTGTACAACTAGCTTCACAGATGTACGATGCACTTGGTAGCTGACCCAAGACTTATAGGATGATGTGGCATCCCCTACACCATCATGTGAGCCCTTACAAATGTTCTACAAGCATCTACGACTTACTTGGAGACCCATGAAGTCATTTGTGTGCCCTGACAACCATTGGGAGCACCACATTTTTATTCTGTGGATAAAAAGGGGCCAACCTGATGAGCCTCATCATTGGGTAACTATATGTACATTAATGCACCTCCTAACTTATTCAAATCAACTCTTCTCATAATTTCTTACATGTATTGATTGTATTTTGCTTAATGAGATGAGTCAAAATGAGATATTATGCCTAGTGGACTAATGTGAATTGATTGTAGGTTTTTGAGAGAACATCATGGAAATTTTAGCTAATTAAGGGATGAAACTCAAATGAGACAAGGAGGAGGGATTGTAGGAGGTAGATTCTCCTCATTTACTCCTCACTCATTCGAATATTCCTCCATCAATCACACTAACTCCGAGTACAAGAAGCTAAGTCATGGAGATCAAAAGGCAGTCGAGAAAGTGAAAGTTAAAGAGCTAGTTTATCTAGAGTTTGGTAGTTGAGACTCCCCAGATTTAAGAAAGTCGTCGGAGATTTCAGTTGTATAAATAAGGAAGCCTAAAGCCTCATTATGATTTGAATTTTTGCTGTAAAAGCACTAGTCATTTTCAAGTTCAAGACTTGTGGAAGACATTGTTATGTATTTTTCTGATTTGATAATGAGAATGAGGATTTCCTTGATCCAGCACTGAGTTGACTTAGAGGGCTGAAGCTCCTGGGTTAGGGCCCAACCCTATCAGAAAGGGTTCCTCTTCTTTTATTTGTATGTTTAATTGATTTCATAATTGAATTACCTTTAGCATTATTTCATTGCAAGTAGTTGTGGATTTAATTAGTTTGCTTCCATTTGTGCCTTACTTCAGCAGTAACTTAGAAGAGATAAAGGAATATTAGAAATCTTTCAATAGGTGGATTTGGCCTCACTCCTCCCTTTAGGGATCATGGTTTGAGGAAAGAACTCCTATGCAGCCCCAAAAAGACAGAATTCTAGTTTCTCATGGAGTTTAGGGTTTTCTGTTACTTAGGCCAGCATTTGATTAGTTTGTACGAGTAGGATTTAGTTATCATGTATTCAATCTTTAGTCTCACATTATATCTCATCAATGTTTCATATTATTCTGCAATTCTTCCCATGCATGAAATAGGTAGCTAGCTTATGAAATTATATTTTCCTTAGTTAATTGAAATCCTTCGTGTTTACATGATTTATGGATAAATGTCAATGTTTGATGTAGTGCAGGAGTTTCAACAGTACATAGAGATGTCATGATCAGCAACCTTATCCCAACTTCACCCATCCATGGTCATCACTTTCTTTCATTAAAACCCTCACCAATTTCATCATTTCACAAGAGTACTTCTCCAAGCTTGTTGAAAAAATCCAACCATCTCACAACTCTGCTTTTGAGCTTTGAAGGATTCCTAGGCACTCCCTTTCCTCATTCCAGCCACCATCCACCTTACCTAAGCATTCCATCACCTTCAACATCCCTACTTTTGTTCTCAGTTGTATTTCAAATGGCTATAAAATCTGGCAACAACGAGGAAAAAGATTATTTGTGGATTTCCGAAACAAGTTTCTCTAAAATATAACTACCCTTTACTGAAAATGGATCATATTTTACAAAAGGTAGTTGGTTCTAGAAGAATTTCATTACTCAATGATGGCTTTTCAAGTCACAACCAAATTCAAGTGCAATCATATGATCAACACAAAACAACTTTCACAACACCATGGGGAACCATCATGTATGTAAAGATGCACTTTGGGCTTATGAATGCAAAAGCAACTTTTCACAGAGAAATGGATATTTCTTACGCAGATGAGAAGTATAGATTCATTGTGATTTATCTTGATGACATCATTGTGTTCTCCAAAACTAATGAGGATTATCTCTTTCATTTAAAAATAGTTTTTGAGAAGTGTAGGAAATTTGGTATTGCCTTGAATCCCAAGAAATATCTATTTGGATTAGAAGAAGGTAAAATACTTGGTGACATAATTTCAAAATATGGTATCTGAGTTGACTGAAGTGTTGATTTTTAATGTACCTTGGAGAAGTGGTTTCCCATGGGTTATTCTCTACATAGGGAAAAGTGTCCAAAATAATTCTTTTCCTAAGTGTGATTTTATAAAGTGAAAGTGACTTTATAAGTGGTAAAGTCAATGTTAAATTATAAAGTGAAAAGTGACTTTAGACACAAAGTACAGTGTGGGTACCTTATTTAATGGGTGAGTTAAAAAATAAAAAGTGAGAATTAAATGTACATTTATTCTCATCCCTTGATCTAAATGGATTTGAGCCATTAATGTAAGAATTTACAGGGTAAGTTCCTTAGACAGAACACCAAAAGGACACCGCTCACAACACAGATCGCAGATCAATACACCAGTATTTTGACGTGGTTAAAACCCTCAAAGAGGGAAACAGTCCACGGCCTGAGCCAACGCGGCCACTTTAGGCAATTTATTAATAAAAGAATGAAAATTTACATATGTTTCTCTCATGCACGGATTACCCTACAAATGACCCTCCATGCGCTTTAAATAGAATTCATGGACCAATCGGGTGTCAAGCCACGGATCAAGTGTCGGTAATACCGAGGAGAGAATGAACCGTCGGATCACTACATATCGTGACCGTCGGATTGTAAGTTACAAAATGTACAACGGTAAAGAAACACACTTTACCTAACTCTATACCTAACTCTATACTAGACCAAGTTGTACTTAACTATTTCCTATGTGTTGGAATATCCTAACATCCCCCCTTAAGAACAACTTGGGATAGGATTGAAGGATTTACAAATATGAAACAATAGGAGAAGGAAGGAGGCACTAGAGCCTATCCCCCCTTAGTGACAACTTCCTGAACTCCAACCATAAATCGAAGTTTAGTGAACTTCGCCTCTGTGAGAGCCTTTGTGAAGATGTTTGCAACTTGATCATCTGTTGAACAATATTGCACTTCAAGAACATGGTCATGGATGAGCTTTCTGATGTAGTGCATGTGCAGTTCAATGTGTTTGCTGCGCTGGTGTTGGACTGGATCTTTGCATCGCTGAATGACACTTTGATTATCACACCAAAGGGTAGTCGGATGCTGCTGCTGAAAGCCAAACTCTGACAGGATCTGACGAAGCCACAAGGCTTCCTTACTAGCTTCTACGGCACCACGATACTCTGCTTCTGCTGATGAAAGAGAAATGGCAGCTTGTTTCTTACAGCCCATGTAATAGGTCCTGAACCAAGAGTGAACACATAACCGGCAGTAGACTTCCGATCATCAGGGTCACTAGCCCAATCGGAATCAATGAAACCAACCAATAGAGGAGATGCTTCGACACTGTAATGAATCCCAAACTGAAATATACCTCGAACATAACGAAGTATTCTTTTAGCTGCTTTGCAATGACTTTCACGGGGGTTTTGCATGAACTGAGAAACAAGGCCAACAACAAAGGAAAGGTCAGGACGAGTATGGGTTAGATACAAAAGTTTTCCTACAAGTTGACGGTATAAGGTAGCATCAACTTCAGGAGAAGTACAAGTGACTGAAAGTTTGACTCCAGACTGAAAGGGAGAAGGGGCTGGCTTACAGTCTTCCATGTGAAAATGGCGTGGAATATCACAGGCATACTTGGACTGGGAAAGAGAAATACCCTCCTTGGATTGCAAGACTTGAAGACCGAGAAAATAGTGTAAGTGTCCTAAGTCTGTCATTTCAAATTTCCTTTTAAGGCTAGACTTCACATGGTTTATAAGGTTGGGATCACTACCAGTAAGGATAAGATCATCAACATAAAGAACAAGGACGATAAGAGAGTTGCCCACTTTCTTGGTGTAGACAGTATTGTCAGAATGACACCTAGAAAAGCGAGATTCTAAAAGAAAGCTATCCATTTTGGCATACCAAGCCCAAGGAGCTTGCTTGAGACCATAAAGGGATTTCTTAAGTCGACATACAAGGCTGGAGTCTGTTTTTATGAAGCCAATGGGTTGTTCCATATAGATTTCTTCATGCAAGTCCCCATGCAAGAAGGCAGATTTAACATCCATCTGATGGACTTCCCATTTGAAAGAGGCAGCAAGGGAAAGAACAAGGAGGATAGAGTTCATTTTGGCAACAGGGGAGAAGGTTTTAGTGTAGTCAATGCCTTCAACCTGTGAAAAACCCTTAGCAACAAGACGAGCTTTATGTTTATCAACTTTCCCATCTGGTCCATACTTGGTTCTGTAAACCCATTTGCATCTAACAAGTTTTCATCCCTTTGGTAGAGGAACAAGATCCCATGTATCATTTGCCAACAATGAATGATATTCTTCATTCATAGCTGCTTCCCAATCTGGATGGCCTGAAGCTTCTGCAAAGGTGTCAGGATCATAATTTACTGGAGCTTGAGCCAGTAAAGAAGAGGCTCTCTCGAACTGAGAATGTGTACGTCGTTGATCTGTAGGATCACCGGCAAGATCACCTGCTGCATCTCGAGTAGCACAAACCCATTTTGGAAGCTGAGGAGCTGAAGGAAGATCCTGAGATGGTGGGGGAGGATTTTCATCCTCACTTTCATCATCTGAAGAAGAAATGTTTTCAAAAGTAGAAGAGATAGGGAGAAGTGGCACAACCGCTGGACTAGGCTCGCAGGCCGATATATTTTCATCAAATTTTACATCTCTTCTAATGATAACATTTTTGGACTTAAATGGAATAAGTCTATAGCCTTTGACATCTTCAGAATATCCAACAAAAGTACATTTTTCACTCTTAGGTTCTAAAGCTTTATGCTTTTCATCTGGAATATGGGCCCACGCTTCACTTCCAAAAACACGAAAGTGACTTACATCTGGTTTGATTGAGCTCCATGCTTCTTCTGGAGTGATATTCTTTAAAGCCTTAGTAGGAGTGCAATTTATTATGTAATTTGCACAGTTAATTGCTTCTGCCCAAAAACTCAGACCAAGTCCTTTAGATTGTAGCATACAATTAGCCATTTCCTTTAAGGTGCGATTCTTCCTTTCAGCTACACCATTTTGTTGTGGAGTATATGGAACAATATGTTGCATTTGAATTCCATTCTCAGTGCAATAGTTGATGAATGTGTTTTTAACATATTCTCCGCCATTATCAGATCTTAACTTAAGAATTTGATGTCCAGATTGTTTTTCAACAAAGGCCTTGAAGGCCAAAAAAGTGTTAAATACTTCACTCTTGAGTTTTAAGAAGTATACCCAAGTGCGTCTGGAGAAATCATCAATGAAAGTTAAGAAATACTTGCAGCCAGAGAATGACACAACTGGAAGTGGACCACATAAATCACTATGCACAAGCTGTAAAGGGGTTGAGACGTGCCAAGAGGTATGTTTTTCAAAACTGTCCCGATGATGTTTTTCGAGTACACATCCGGAACAAACACCATCTCTGCAAGATACCATAGGAAGACCTGTCACCATATTTTCTTTACATAGATGCTGAAGGGAGCGATAGTTTAAGTGACCAAATCGATCATGCCAAAGTTTGCTCACTTCATCGTTATGAGCAACAAATACTGAGGGAAGATTTGATGACCCAAAGTTGTGAAACTTATACAACCTTGTAGAATCATCAGCAATGCCAGTAGCCAAAATCTATTTAGGATCTCTTAAGTCCTTGATTACAACATCATGAGGTGAAAATTCAACGATTTTACCTTCACCTGAATGAGTTATCTGATATACAGATAGAAGGTTGCAGGATAAGGTTGGAACACATAATCCATCATTAAACTGACCATTGTCTAGATGAACAGTTCCAGTCCCTACGACATTAAGAGATCTATCATCACCAACATATATATTTTTGGTGTTACAATCATTTAAAGAAGAAAACATGGCTTTGTTTTTGGCCATGTGATAAGAAGCTCTAGAATCAATGAGCCACTCATGAGAATGAGAAGAAGAAGATACATTTAATGCATAGCCAGACCGAGATGCTTGACAACCACATGCAGAAAGTGCCATTTTTGAAGATGAAGTTGAAGTTGAAGATTGCCCCAAATGGATGTTATGCTTCTTCATTGCTGCTTCCAAGGCTTCCATCTTCTTAAAGCATTTTGATTCTAAGTGGCCATCTCGATTACAAAAATTGCAATGTATATCAGTCTTCTTCCCTTTGTTTTTATTTGTCTTATCATTTTGTTGAAATGATTTTTCATTTTGGGGCTGAAATTGCTTAGGACCCTTGTTTGGTTTAGGACCATTCTTTTTAGGATATGACTTCTTAGGATTCTTTGAATTTGGTTGCTGCTGGGCGGCTAATGCTTTCTTGGAAGAGTTTCTAAGATTAAGAAGACCAAGGTGTAAGAGTTTTTCTTGTTCTCTTATTAAAGAATCACAAAAAGAGTCAGAGGAAGGGGGCTTGTAGTCTGTTCCTTGAGAAATGAAGGCTTCTCTTGTAGAATGGAAGGTGGAAACAAACACAGAGTAGGCTGGTCCCAACTTTGTAAGAATGGAATAGATAAGGTTACTATCTTCTTTCTTAACTTTAACACCTTCCAAAAGATATCTAAGGGTCTTGAATTTGGACAAGAAATCTTCAATGCAAGAAAAATTATTAGGGTCCAATGTAAGCAACTCATTTTCAAGTTGATGGGCTCTAATTTCATTTTTAATCCCAAAAACTTTATTGATTTGTTTCATTGCTTCATCAGGAGTATCAATTTCTGCAATATGGAATCTAAGATCTGGAGAAATAGACATCCCTATCAATCCACGTGCTTGATATTGCCTATTTTCCCGTTTAGCAGCCTTATCTTCATCCTTCGGTTTCTTTTCTTGGCCTGAGGCTATTCTGTAGAGACCTTTACTTCTAAGTAAATCCTCAATGTAAGCCAACCATTGGAGGTAGTTGGTGCTGTCAAGGGTAACTTGGTATTGACTTTCCATTTCAATGGAAACTGAAGCTAAAGATGCTGAAAATAAGTGTTCCAATGGAGAGATCTCGAAAAATTAGGCTGGTTTAAAAAAAACGGCTCTGAAAACTGCTTCCGGATGAAGAAGTTATGGCTTTTTGAAAAAAGGTTGTTGAAGTTGCGGACGAAGTGCGGGAATGTGCGGAAATGAAAAAGTTCGCCCCCACTAAATGGAGACTTGAACCCAAGACCTATACTCTCTTAAAATAGCTTTGAACCAATTGATCTATACAAAAAATTAGAGAGAGAGAGAGAGAGAGAGAGAGGGGGGGGGGCCTTTGGGTTGAATATTTTCCTCAATGTTTCTGATTTTCCGAGATCACCCTAAGGCGCAGGGAAAAGAGCATACACATGAGAAAAATCCTTCCTTTCTGTTTCTGATTTGCCCAGATCGCACAGAGTCGCAGGGAAAAGAGCATACGCAGAAATGAAAGGTATAGATCCGGTAATAAAAAGGCTAAATAAACCGAAACCGAAATAAACAGAGAGAAAATAACAGTAAACTGCAAATAAACACTGTATACCTCCAGATCTTAAAAATGACGCAGCTAGGGCTACCGGAAACCTTTTCGCGTGAAACGAAAGGGGTTCTTCACTGGAGCAGATGCTCCGAACACAACAGAGCAGTCCTCTCGCCCCGAAAGCAGTCAGAAACAACAGATCTAGGAAACGGCAGTTGGATGCAGTTCTACCGGCTTCAGATTTGGATCACCAACGGACGCGGCCCTCAAATAGCTCTGATACCATGTAAGAATTTACAAGGTAAGTTCCTTAGACAGAACACCAAAAGGACACCACTCACAACATAGATCGCAGATCAATACGCCAGTATTTTGACGTGGTTAAAACCCTCAAAGAGGAAAACAGTCCACGACCTGAGCCAACGCGGCCACTTCAGGCAATTTATTAATAAAAGAATGAAAATTTACGTATGTTTCTCTCATGCACGGATTACCCTACAAATGACTCTCCATGCGCTTTAAATAGAATTCATGGACCAATTGGGTGTCAAGCCACGGATCAAGTGTCGGTAATACTGAGGAGAGAATGAACCGTCGGATCACTACATATCGTGACTGTCGGATTGTAAGTTACAAAATGTACAACGGTAAAGAAACACACTTTACCTAACTCTATACCTAACTCTATACTAGACCAAGTTGTACTTAACTATTTCCTATGTGTCAGAATATCCTAACAATTAGATCTTAGGGTTTCCTAAAAGTCATTTAGGGAAACCAAAGGGGGAAAAGAAAAGAGAGACTACATTCATTCTTCATGAGCAGATTGGAGAAAGGAGGTTGATAATTGGAGAAATATTCTGAAGGAGAAATTTGTTGCAGCAAGCTGAAGGAGTGATTTCTGGGCAAAGATGGGCACGGAAATCAAGGCATAAAAGATAAAAGAAAGGTACAGTACGAAAAACATTTAATGTTGTGAGCTGCACACCGTTCAAGATAAGTTTTTGAGAAAAAAATTGTTTTTTTGTTGAAAAATCCGTAGCATTCGTACGGAATTCATACAGTACAGTCTGTATCCGTATACTACATATTTTTGGCTTCAAGTGGGCATGGAATTCGAGGCAAAGTGAGCACAATTTTCAAGGAGTTTTGGGCTGAAGAGATAAGTTGCATTTTGCTATTTTGTTTTGTCTACAAATTTATTTTTCGTGAACTTGGAAGATAAATAAATTTGAAGAGCTCTCTAATAGGATTTCCTCGGAGAATATTAAAGGGGTTTTGCCTCGGTCTAAGATGACCAAAAATCTGTGTTTTGATGGTATGTTTATGTCCATATTTATTTTCAACATGTGGTGATAGGCATGTGTTTTAATATGAAAATTTCATTTCCAGAATTCTATATGTTGAATGTATGTTTATGGGAAAGGGCATTTAACTGAATGAGAGTGATTAGATGAAATCAAAACTGGGTTGGGATTGCAGGAAAAATTTTAGTCATCAAATTTCAACATGGTATAAGAGCTACAGGCTGGAAATTGTAGTTTGAACAATAGATAGTATTTGGGAGAGAAAATAGTGGTTTGGAAAACAAACTGAATTTTTGGATAGAAAACTTAGTTTGGACAATAAACTATTATTTTGGGACAACAAGGTGAAATCTCACACAGACTGAACGTTTTTCACAACAAGGTGTCCTGGAAAGTTCATTTATCCATTTTCTTGGTTTCATAAGTTTTGGACAACAATCATGGGCATGCTCTTAAGGATAGAGGACAGACTGGATGGGATATCCAACCATGCCAATTTGAAGGACAAAATTCAGACAATGTTTGAGGAGGCAGCAGTTTGGGACATAGTGCAGCAAATGGTTGTACCTCCTACTATTCCAGATGAACTTGCCAAATTCACAAAGAATAATGCAAATGAAAAATGGATTTTGATGGACAGTTTGAAGGACCATGTGGTTCCTTAGGTGAGAGGAAACACATATGTCGGTGTGGGGACTCTGACCTTTGAGAGGGAGTCTTTGATTCCTTTGAAGGTCATCATTGTGAGATTTAATGTGTGTATTAATTCTCGTGCATCTATATGTCAATCTGTGATCGTAAACAAGAGTTGTACTGCAATTTCTAAATTTAGTTCTTGGTCAGAGTTCTAATGGTTTCCTTTATAAAATGATTTAGCTGAATCTAGCACACAATTCATCAAATTCTAGCAAGCATAATCAATAATCAAATTTCAACCTTGAGATTTTTAATGAATCTGTATTTTAAAACTATTCTACATAAATGAAATCCCACTTTGAATCACGAGATGTATGCTAAGAAAAAACTTCTGATCCAGATACTTCATCAAATAACTCAAATCCCATGAAAACCCTAAGAAACCCTAATTTTGTTACCTATGCTACTCTTGAATGAAAAGTTGCAAATTCTAATCTACTTCAAGCATGCTTGAAAGGCAAGTAGACTTGAAACTAGACTTTTCAAAGGTAGCTTCAAATCCTTAGGACTCTGTGATAAGCTTTACTCTTGGGCGCAACTCAGAAGAATTCCCAACTAAAAACCTATTTCAATCATCTTCTTGTTTGACTAAGGACAAATCCAAATCCTATGTCTGAAATTAAGAGGATACAATCACTTTCAATCTACTATCAAACCCTCGCTTAACAAAATACAATCTCTAGCATTCAACCATCATGGAAGGAAAACTTAACTAAATGAAATTCCAACGCTCCTTATCAAACCAATGAAAGCTTGTCTTCAAACTGGTAAACCTGTGTCACTCCAAACCTATACTTTGTTTCGAAATGATAGAAATTTGAGTTAAAAGTAATCTTCTTCCTGATCCAATCAATCAAAGGGAGAAGTGATCCTCCAGTAACTAACTATTCTTCAAATCTATTGTGGAAATCAATGCTTAATACATGCTATGCTTGTTTTCAAGTTATGAATGGAAAAGAGAGAGTGGAATTAAGTATCTCAACAACTCAATTACCCAATTATTATAAAACCAAGTTCAATTGATAGTTATGGGATTTTTATGTTAAGTTTCGATGGTCTTATGAGATCGATCAGTCGATACTCCACACTGTGAATTCTAATTCTTTTGTTGCATAAACCTTACACACAACATTCAGTATTCCTTGAGCTCAAAGAAGTATTGGTAATTGGGATTTTATGGAGGAATTGAGATGATCATTGTGTAATTCACTCAAAGAGGCATGCGTATAGGCTTGTGATTTGGACTATGCCTACAATTGGGAAACGTTGCTATGAAATGAAGAGATGGGACAATCATGCAGAGGCTACAAAAGGAATTTTAGATTAGAAGCAAAGAATCAAAGATATCAACATGTTGGGTCGTGGACAGAGGTCATTACATTCACCATTAATTCGTTTTTAAAAACAGAGAGTGCCTAAAGGGAAATCAAAGGAACATGTTTTTGTTGAGATCAATCTTGTAGTGAATGCACAATCCAATCAACTATAAACTCTAATTAATCTACTCATTTTCCATATAACCAAATCCAACCTTATGAAAACTAGCTCACTCATAGACCAAAGCAAGATATGCTAGAATGCTAGAACATTGTTATGTAAACAAAATGAATTCAAAAGCTCTGGAAACAAATTAACACAATCAATAAAACACTGGAAATTAGATTTAAATTATTTTTAGAACAATTCAAAGAAATGAATTAAAACTTAAAGCAATCAAATCGACTACTAGCTACAAAATTAAATTTCCCAGTGGTGGTGGGCCCTTGCCACTACCAAGTATGAAACTTACAGTAAAATGGAGAGAATCAGATGACTATATCAAACATTTACAACTCTTGCAAACACAATTTCTCCTTCAACGCAAGACCAAAGCAAAGATAATTTCCATTGATAAAATCTCCGTAGAAAAATAACAAAAGAGTTTAAATTCTTCAGTATGTATGCGTGTATCTCCCTTCTACATTGTTTCTACAAGATTTATAATCCAGTTTACATATTACAATTTAGTAAAAATCAGATCATGGAGATGCCAATCAGATTTCCATTCTAATCTAGGCTTAGTAACCAACAGTTTTCCATACAAGTTCTAAATGATAAGATCGAATTCTGTTGTGGAAGCTGAAAGATGTCTATGCATAAGAAGCATCGATCTTCCTTATTTAATTCGATAAGGCCACGTATCGCACTCATCCTTAAGTGAAAATATTCAACTATAGTTTCCTAGAGTGCAATTTTGGATTCCTACCTTGAGTACAATTCCTTCTTTGAGTGCAACATTCTCTTTTGATGTAGAAGTCCTGGGTCCCTGTGAGAGAAATATTCACATCTATCACCCATAATGATTAGTAAACAAACACGCACACATTCAACTACCTAATATTGATCATCAAAATAGCTAAAACAACACCATTTGTAATGCTTTTACCTTGGATGGGAATTGGGTATAGTCCAGGCACAAGGAGGTAAAAATGACATGAAAAGAGTTCAACTGTATGTAAAAATAGGGCAAAAAGTAGTATGAAAAGTTTATGAGCAGAGACAAAAACGGTGTCCAACATCTCCCCCACACTTAAGGTGATGCATGTCCTCATGCATCTCAAACCAAAAGGAGAATGAATCACTTAAGTGTCTAGTCAAAGGCTAGTTTCCTTGACCAATACTTCAAGTCCTCTTTTCACGGGCACTGAAAATTTGGTGAATTTCCTGGCTAAATTTTGAGCATTGATCCTTTTGTAGGATGAGTCCTGGCTACTTTCCATGTCAAAAGTTGTCTCTTATTTGTTATAGAAATTTTTGTGCCCTGCAACCCCAAGCATGAAATATCCAGAAACCAAGGGCTCCTAAGTCCCTAAAAGTGTTGTTCTAACCCCTAAAGGAACAAGGTCAACAGATTACATCTTCTCCCAGAAGTTCTCCATGAGAAACTACTCAAAATTGGTCAAAACAAGATCATTGCAGCTGCTCCACTGGCTAGGTGCGTTGCATCTCACCTAAATACACTGTGAGGGTGCGTTGCATTTCAAAAGTCCCTTCTGTGGGGTGCGATGGGTGAGAAATGACAAATGGCAGTGTCATTCCGCGAGGTGGAGAGGCAATCGAAGCTTCCAAAATCTTCTCCTGTGACACTTGCCTCACTGAATTCGACCAAGGATGAGTAAGAGGCCCTCAGTCTCCAAGTGGAAGCAAGAACTATCAGAGAGAAGACACTAATCAAACCACAAGCTGACTCATCCCCCTTACAGATATCTATATATGGATCCCTCATCCCAGAGATCCAGAGGCTGGAATTTTGCATATTGTAAGGAATTGCTGTTGGTTCCTAGAGACAAACATCAGATTGTTGGGTGATCTAAGCTTTGTTTGAGGTGAAGAGGGGCTTCTTTGCTGGGAGGTTGATGCTGGGTCGGAACCACTAGTTGTAACTCCTCCTGGATCTTTTCTTGTTTATCAATAAAAACTATTTGAGTTTTCCTCCATGCTTTTGTATCATTGATGCTTGTTACATTTGTATGGTCAATTTACATCTGATCCTAGATTGTTTATGATTATAGATCCATGTCTTTGTATAGTGCTATGCTTCTGTGATCTTATAGGTACTTTGTGAAGTTGGGCATGCAAGGGAGCAAGTAGCTGGGGACTATCAAAGAAGAGAGGGATCGAATCGAAGGATTAGCGCAAGACAGAGGTTGGTCTTTCTGTTCCTCTCTATCTATAATTCATAAAGGAAAAACAGAAGTAGTTTTTCTCTGTTTGTTTCTAAGGCAGCTGTCACACCTTAGTGGGATAGAGCAGTTCTAAATAGACACTTTTCCCTGTAACAAAATGGTGACTCCGCTGGGGAGCTAATTAGTTTGTTTGTTTATCATTCTTTGTTGTTTGTTTCATAAACTTACAAGTAACATTCGAACTGCATTTGCCATAACAAATGCAAAGTAGACAACTGCTACTTCAATCCATCTATTGGATCTGTTTATGATTTAAACAACTGATTCACAAACTATCTGATTGCCCTTGTGATAGCTCTTAGATCCTCCTTAGATCTACCCCTGATTGCTGCATTACTGATTGCTTTTTAACCGGCCAAAACCAAGAACTGAACTGCAAACTGTGACCCAGAACCCGAACAGAGTCTCGTTTCTGGCCCAGTGCAGGTACTGTTCAGAGATTCTGAATTTCAGCGCACTTCCCGAGTGGACAACCTGCGCTGCATTTCAGATTCTCTGTGTTACAGGTGCGTTAATCAAACTAGCTCTGTGCAGCTGTGGCTTCTGTGATTCATTCTTTCCAGTTCTATTCCTGAATTTTGTTGCCTGGAATCAGTATATGTCTGTTTGAAACCCCTTTTCCTTACTGTTATTCCGCCTCCTTTGTACAAAAGAACTGTAGATGTTTTTGTGTGTTTGTTGAGTCATTTACAGTTCTCCTTTGCAAAAGTAGCATAGCCGTACTGTCGTCCTTTGATTCGAATCTGTCGCATGTGTCGATTTCGATCGTAGGAAAAAGTTTGATTGCTGTTGATGGTCGATTATCCAGTTACTATTGCTTTTGGTCTGAATTTGTAATTTTCTAGTGTCAAGAACAAGCATTCAGTTCAAAATCGTAAGGTGTTGTAATCGTCTCCATTTTTTGATTTCGAAAAGAAGCTTGTTTATATTTGTCGCTTGAAAAGAAATTCAGATTTGTGCATCAACTTTCTTTTTAGCATCCATATACTAAGAAAGTCGAAAAACAAATACATGCATGTGCATTTGCATATAGACAGTCTGTTTGGCTTGATTTAGGAAAGTGCATTTACAGTGTGCTCTTTGCTCTTTGTGAAAAGATTCTGTCTTTCTTTTCCCTAGTAGCTAGGATTTTCGTTGCATAAAAGACATAAAAGTTTGTTTATCATCTTTAGATTGCATTTTAGGAATTACATCTACATCTCGTGGTGAACCCGAAAGGCAAACTTCATAAACAAGATCAACTTAAAATAAATTCAATGAATCTAACAACGCTTTGGAACTTAACGCACAACATTTAGAGGTCTAGGCTAGAGACGTATTCTGGCGTCGTAAAGCCTGGTAACTGTTGTTCTCACTGATGGTTGGGTGATTCCTCCACTTTGAGACGATAAGTGCCAGTACGGACTTGTGCTCCCACGTACCGTTGAGTATATTTTGGGAGACCCCAATAGGCTTAATCCTTTATCCATAGGAAGCCGTGTCTGCCACCCTATTGATCGCAATGCACTAAACACAGCATTTGGGAAGATTGACTGCCGTACCGTAAAAAGTATTCTGCAGTTTTGCGATTGGTTTGGTACTCCCTCTACCTAGACTTCCAGAGCAGTCCCTTTCGTTCCTTTTCAGACTCCTTAACGGAAAAGGTCCATCTGAGCACTTGTCACTTCAGGCTCATTAAAAATCGAGGGAGACTAGAGTCATCTTTTGTTTTTTCTTGACTCTTAAAAACTGAAAAAACAAGTTGTGTCAAAGTGTCTAAAATTTATTTTAAACGAAATATTCATTACCCTTTCCTACGTTGATCTTGGGTTGAGAAAATGGAATCCACCAACCAAGGGATCCCCCTTGGAGGAATCCTAGTCCATACTCCTCTTGGGGAGATGTTGGTGCACCCCATATGGCCACATTGTTGCTTCCAGGACTGACAATTGGTTTACTTGTATGGCTCTTCTCAACCTCTGTCATTCAGAACACCACAATTCCTGAACAATCAAATCAACAAATAGACGAGTCCAGAGTTATCCACCAACCTTCTACTTCCTCTAATTCTTCCTCTCCTCCTTCCTCTTCGCTTGATGGGGCTGGTAAAGCCAAAAGTCAAGTACCTAAGGAGAAGAAGGAAAAGAAGAAGAAAGAGAAAAAGAAGAAGGAGCCAAAAGCGAATGGGGGCAAACGAGTGTCGTCTAGTGAAAATCCACACACTGCACTGACCAGGCCTAAATCGCCATGTGTCATTTGCAAAGGAGACCACTATAACAGAGATTGTCCTTGCATCCCTCGGATCTTAAGGGATTGGTCCCCTCGTTTGCACAATCCGGTGTCAACAACCTCTGATGATCATGTTGAAAACACATCGTCAACTAGTGAAAGTGAAGCCCCAGGACAAAAAGGAAAATATAGATTTCCTTATAAACTGTGCGAAGGCGATAATGCCTTCCACCATTGTCCCTTCTTAGACGAAGCTAAAAGAGTTTTGGATGATCGTCCAGTTTCACCGTTACGACTTCCTCCTGGATATAAAAAACTCTTGCCGAGTCCGTCACTAGTTAAAAATCCGGCTGGCCCGCTCAGGTGGTCGGCCGAAGCATCTATCATTGAAGATAAACCATCTGAACCCATACCAGACGAAAGTCAAAAGGTCGAGGCGGCAGTTGACCCGGTCTTGCCTTCAGAGGTTCCATCTTCAGATGATACAGTCACTGAAGAGAACAAGGATGACACCATCCAAATTCTTTTCATAAGCACAGACTCCAACGAACATGGGGGAAATTTACCCGTTCCTTTACCGCAGGAAGGAAGTTCGTCAGAGTCGTACCCGGCTGTCTATTCGGTCCCACCTCCAAGCAACCTAGTTGTCTCCTTCGACTGGAATCAACTAGGCATACCCCGTTTACTAGCTAGTATACCATTCCGAATCATTGTTCAAATATATAGAATGGTTATGGCTGGTACCATCATAGATGAAGGGGCTTCTGTGAGTATCCTTTCCTCAACTGCTTGGAAAGCGCTTGGTTCGCCATCACTTTTGCCTGAGATGAGAAATCTAACAGGCTTTGATAAAGGAACCAGTCGACCGTTAGGGATCCTTCTCGATGTGCCCATAACATTGAGAGGGAAAACCATTCACATGAACGTAATGGTAGTTCGAGGACCCCTAGATTACAATCTACTCCTTGGACGAGACTATATTTATTGCATGAGAGCCATTGTCTCATCACTCTTTAGAGTGATGTGTTTTCCGCACGAAGGAAGAATGGTCAAGCTCATAGACCAGCTTTCATTTCCCGGATCACGCATAGCAAATAGTCATATACCATCCCTGAATGGTCTTTTCACACAAGAAATGTCTCAATCTCCAGTCCGTCCACCCGATGAGCGCGAGTGATTCGGGGGACATGACTGAAACCCAGGGGGCATGCATCCTGGTCTGCTTCGGCAGGAAAAATTCGGGTATAGGGTAGGTTTTCGCGAGAGAATATGACCTCCGTACTCCTGTCTGTGATTGGAAGGGGGAGTTGGAATGGAACAAGATTCTCTTGTCAAAGTTATGTTAGGTGGCGAGCACCGCCGCTCACCTTTGTTTATCTTGGTAGACATCGCCAGAGAAGTGTTTTGTTTGCGCTGCGAATAGAACAATCTTTGGGTAACCTGTAAGAGGTAAGCCTCTCTCGCTAAAACAAATGTTTTATCGGAAAGAAGTATGGGTAACCTTGAAACTCTGTTTTATACTTGGGGGCATGCAAACCTTTTGGAGTGCAAGCGAAGAGCGACTATTTATTTTTTTAAATTTTTAGGACCTCTAACCCTTTAAACTCATAGGATTGGTCATCTCCTAACTTGCATAAAGAAAGGATGTGGGGTAAAACTCTAAAAATTTCTGTTTTATATGAGACATTCTTATTACACGACTGGATTAATCGAGCAGTGTTACCGCAAGGTTCAAGCTCGTTAAAAAATAAACCCGCATCGAGCGGTTTTAGCACATAGTTCAAGCTCGTTAAAAAATAAACATAAGACATGAGCAAATGTTTCCCCCCGCGTTTAATCTTGTTAAAAAATTAACTATTCCCCGGTAAATAACCATCGTGAATGTAGTACTTCAGCTGTTAAATCCTTGGTCGTGTTTGCACCATCACCTCCACTTTTTCATTGGCCGATCATTCACCTCCATTTGATTGTTTACCCATTTTGAGGAATAGCTGCGAAGAGTGATTTCACTAGCCATCCTTGTGACACTGCCGTGATTGGAAAATTCCAAACCTTACCTGGAATCAGCTGCTACCCGTTTTATCACTCGTTCCTCAAAAGACGAGTCTCCTTTAAGCTCTTTTCAACTGAATCGTAAAATATGAAAAGATTGCCGAGCCATTGGCCTCTCTAGATTTTAATCTTTTTGGACCTGAGGGATTATTACACAAAAAGATCGAGCGCTTGTTTTGTTCGGCTCGTTAAAAGTATCGAAAATTCATCCCTTCTGTATTGTTTTATACTTTTTCGGACTTAAGGGATTAGATGACGAAAAAGGAATTTTGGAGTTACCTTTACGTTCCTTTTCAGACTCTCTAAAATTGAAAAGGACCGAGTTATCTTTGTCATTAAACTCGTTAAAAAGATTAATAGTGACAAACTTGTCTATAGACGAGAACGAGTTTCACTATCGCTAGGCTTGTTAAAACATAGCGATGGGTTTGCCCAAAGGGAAAATTATAGAACAAGCATATGTTATCCTCCTCAAGCTTGACAAAAATAAAGAGGTACTGGTCAGCAATGACTGGGGAAAAATTGGGAAGAAAACTCAAAGAAACTTTGTTGGTAGCAAGTCGCTCTTGAACCTGACACTTCCACTCCGTGTCCGAGTCGGGTTGGGTTGTTTCATTCACCGGTCACATCACCATGGTCACGCCATACCATAAACATTTTGGGTTAATGCTACCAATCCATCACATCAGTGTCGCCTATATGTTCAAGAGAAGTCATTCAGTGAATTCACCTGTGTCTCACCCACTACCATACATTATACTCCATTCTTTCATGACTGCCACCCTGAGCCTTATATCACCAGATCGTTTTCACCTCCATTAAAATCATTTGCTCCGTTCTGTGTCATTGATGTGGGATTCATTAAGGCCCTCCTATGACGGATCACTTCTTGTCGACATCAGCTCATTATCAAAGAAGTTGATCTAGGAACACCCCATTCAGTACTTTGAAGCTTGCATGCCTCAATGGCAAGTTTCTCACTTCCGGCGACAGGTTTACATCAATGGCCTTCGACCGAAAGATTTTTTGTGGTGTTCGACGCCAAGTCCTTTATTCACACCACGTGATTTGTACTGTAGTACCTTGAGGGTCATTATCATTATCGGTGATTCCTCTCGCGCTTGTTAACAGTTTACATCATTGACTGGTAATCAAGCGATGTCTTTCCATGTTCGACTTCAGAACATTTCTCACATGGATCGACTTGTACTTCGAGTGGAGATCGGACGAGATTGAAGACCCTGGATCTAGTTTCATCCATCCAGAGTGTTATATATTTTCAGGGAAATAAAAACATTAAATGTATATCATTGCAGCATAGATAATCATCCTATCAAAAGGATGATGACTCTACCAGAATCATCAGTCTACACTCAAACGATTGTCTGTCCTATGTACATGAAGATGAATTTATAAAGCTGAGCATGGGAATGCCCGCCTCAGCTAGATCATGAAAATATTAGAAGATAATGTATTGTATTGTATCTTATTACAGGTCTCCTCCTAGCATTGAAAGAACTTTGGATCCTCATAATAAAGCATTTCACCCGACACCAAAAGGTTAACGACCTCATACTTTAAGGGGCAACTGTTATAGACATTTTTATGCCCTGCAACCCCAAGCATGAAATATCCATAAACCAAGGGCTCCTAAGTCCCTAAAATTGTTGTTCTAACCCCTAAGGGAACAAGGTCAACAAATTACAACTTCTCCCAGAAGTTCTCAATGAGAAACTACTCAGAATTGGTCAAAACAGGATCATTGCAGCTGCTCCACTGGCTAGGTGCGTTGCATCTCACCTAAATACACTCTGAGGGTGCGTTGCATTTCAAAATTCCCTTCTTTGGGGTGCGATGGGCGAGAAATGAAAATGGCAGTGTCATTCCGCGAGGTGGAGAGGCAATGGAAGCTTCCAAAATCTTCTCCTGTGACACTTGCCTCACTGAATTCGACCAAGGATGAGTAAGAGGCCCTCAGTCTCCAAGTGGAAGCAAGGACTGTCAGAGAGAAGACACTAATCAAACCACAAGCTGACTCATCCCCCTTACAGATATCTATATATGGATCCCTCATCCCAGAGATCTAGAGGCTGGAATTTTGCATATTGTAAGGAATTGCTGTTGGTTTCTAGAGACAAACATCAGATTGTTGGGTGATCTAAGCTTTGTTTAAGGTGAAGAGGGGCTTCTTTGCTGGGAGGTTGATGCTGGGTCGGAACCACTGGTTGTAACTACTCCTGGATCTTTTCTTGTTTATCAATAAAAACTATTTGAGTTTTCCTCCATGCTTTTGTATCATTGATGCTTGTTACATTTGTATGGTCAATTTACATCTGATCCTAGATTGTTTATGATTATAGATCCATGTCTTTGTATAGTGCTATGCTTCTGTGATCTTACATGTACTTTGTGAAGCTGGGCGTGCAAGGGAGCAGGTAGCTGGGGACTATCAAAGAAGAGAGGGATCGAATCGAAGGATTAGCGCAAGACAGAGGTTGGTCTTTCTGTTCCTCTCTATCTATAATTCATAAAGGAAAAACAAAAGTAGTTTTTCTCTGTTTGTTTCTAAGGCAGCTGTCACACCTTAGTGGGATAGAGTAGTTCTAAATAGACACTTTTCCTTGTAACATTATTCCTCTTCAAAGCATCATTTTGAGCAAAGAGTCTCAAGTTACTATCACACAACTGATCATTTACTCCTCTGACATAGTGAAACAGTACCTTAAATATATGAGCCTGATCTTTGAGTTTACCAATCCTTTTTTGGAGTCTAATCAACTTAATTCTTAGGTTCTCTTCTTCTTAGAAAATAAGTGTCCTTGTTGGAGCTGCTGGAGTTGTGGATATTTGGGAAGGACTTCCTCCAGGCATCTAACTCACACTATTTTTTGGTGAAGCAAATTGTTGTTGTTGATTGGCTGAAGGTTGAGTGGAAGTATGCAAATCCTGGGCAATGTCATCGCGAATTTGGGACTGCAATGGAGGTGAAGGAGACTAAGGGAGAGATAATGGAGATTGAGAAACGAACTTTGGAGATGAGGTTACAATCACTTGTTGAGGACTGGCAACATGAAACGCAGATGGGGTGTGAGGAGTTTTGTTCATGCTTCAAGTTCTTCTTCCACCTTGTATAATGGTTTCTATAGTAGGAGCTAAAGTTTTGTGAGCAAGAAACAAGATTATCCTAACCTTGTTCTTGGGTGGGTGGCTTTATTAACCTGTTGAGGGAATTTCAGCTGGCTCATTTGTGGAGGTTAAGGCCTCCCTTCTCCTTTTATCTTTTTTATTCTTTTCTAATTGTATCTTTGAAGGCTCAACTGCCTGGCTAGAAGAGGGATCAAGAATTTTAAAATTCTTGGGAGGAGGTGACATAGAATGGGCAAGAGAAGTGGGGAAAGTAGGGGTACTTTGTGAGGTGGGCATAGGGGTTTCCCTCCTAGACTTCAAGTTTCTACCAATAGGCCTTTTTCTCCACTTGACCTGTGTCTCTTCTCCTGGAAAGTTCTCTATGAGAAAGTCTTCCCAAGATTTCTTTCTCTTACTCAGTTCAGCCACAATCAGAATTTTAATCAAACTATGATGGTAGAGGGAAGTATATGGTTTCTTACCCTCAGATTGCACTCCTCTGGCCATCTTGTGGAGGCTTAATTTCAAGAAATGGGGAATATTCATGGAGCAATCCTTTGTAAAATGCTTCAAGAGCTTGATATGATATAGAAAAACGATGTTGTACCTTCCTTCGCAGGTTAAGAAAATTTGGATCATAGTTAATAGAGGATTCCATTGATCCTGAATATAGGTACACAAGACTCCTTTGGCCCATCTTAGTGACTGATAATCTAGTTTCAGAAACGTTGCACAATTGGGAATGTGTAATTGGCCACCCTTGAAGAAATGCTCCCCACTTGAGGGTAGCCCTATTTCTTCGCTGAGGGACTACTCTGTGATCTTGAGTTGCAAGTTTCCAACTTTGGCTCTCTTCCCGTCAAACATTTGGGCAAAGGCCAAAGAAACTACATCATTGTACCCCTGAAAATTTTGGAGAAAAACTTTCCATCCCTTCTCTTCGGTGACTGCCTTACAAGACTGATATTCAAGGGTTCACGAGAACTGGCCAAATGTGGGCTCGTGCTTATCCACTTCCATGGTCAAATTCCAAGCACACCTGTAGAATTTGCTGGCACAGATAAGTAATCAACTAAACGAATGAACCGAATATCTTATAGCAAATGTCACACCACAATTAGCACCCAATCGATATTACAAGACACCTCTATGGTGAGAACAATTCGTCTAGAGTGATTGTGAATAAATAAAAACGATGTAGCAGTTAAAAATTCAGGAATGGAACTTAAGGTAATGCACTTAGAAAGGAACGTGCATTTCATAATTATAGCATCAACGATTAAAAATAAGGGAATGGAATGTGTATTTTATAATGGAGTCATGGGCATCAAGAGAAATAATGTGCTGGCCGCCTTCTAGAGTGAGAGGTGACAATCATTCATCAATATAGCATCACACCTATGAATAGGGCTGACAAAGGACCACTGATATGGAATAGACTCAGCATCAATCTCAACCAAAGATTGCTTGTCTCATCATACTAACACCTATGCATAAGCTAAGGAATAATACCTTGCATCTAACCCATGGATCGATGTATGTCATGCCCATCAAGGGAAATCATGCCCGAATTATGACTATATGTGAGGAAGGGATAGGAATCATAATCAAGAGGAAGCTAAAATGGGAAATGATTCAATCAAATCCAGGAATACTGTAGGGTGTGGGGGTGGAAATAGGAATAGAGCCTGATTTTTTAGGAAATTAGGTAAAATACAATTACATTTGGTGAGCATTAGAACTATCTGAGACCAAATTAGGTAAGTTAAGTGCAATACCTATGTCACTGTAATGATCTTGGGAATAGAAGATAGTGTGAATGCCTTCTAGATCCATCGGTTGAACATGTTTCCTCATTTTGCAGAGAATAACGATTTTTGCAGTGAACTCAAAGATCCAATCATCTGAGAAGACTTCTTGGTGCTTTAGCAACATAGTTTACATATTTTTTAGAGACTGATATGTTTTAAGAAGTTGATGGTGCTGTTGTCAGGATTATCACTTGAACATTCATATCATTACAAATATTGTAGAATCTTGAAACAAACTGATTCTCAGGAAAACTCTAGCCCAACATTAAGTACTTGAGAACAAAACTAGTTAAACATAGGAAATACAACATAGACTTGTAATTCTTTTGACAAATTGGCATCAAATTTGCTGTGAGATAGCACTAGAACTCTGTCTATCATCTCATGGCTTTTGGCTAATCCCGAGATGAAAAATGCCTGGGGAATTTCTTATTTAGGGAGCTGGAAATGTCTAGAAAGAGAGCTCCAAGGGGGCTTCTTTTCCGTAATTATTCCCTTGGGCCCGGAAAAGAATAATTCAATGCCCAAAGGATCCCTAAACTACCACTACTTTATTTTTTTAGCAAGCTTAAAGTAGTTTGTGCTTGAGGCATTCATGTTTAGAGAGACTGAGTTGCGCATAGTAGACTCCAGGGGGTTTCCTTTTTGTAAACATTTCCTTCAGCCTGGAAAAGAACAATTCCATACTCAAGGAATCCCTAGACTAATACTGGTCCATATCATTTTGCGAGACTAGATCAATCAATGCTCGGGAGCTTCATGTTTAGAGAGTCTGAAGGTGATCCAAGTGGATATTGGTGGCCACCTACCAAGTCCACTTGGACCCCCACCATTGTTTCTTTCAGCTTTTCAGTTTCCTTAATTGTAGCACAATTTACTATTTTTAGAAATTTTTCGGGTCTTGAACTTCGAGAGCTGTTTTGAGGCCCTAAATGATGTTTTTTTGGAAAATGGGGAGCAACATGGGTCCATGGACCGATTTTTCTCTTCCCAAAATTGTAGTTCTTAGATAGATCTTTCTAACGAGATACTGTGCGCTTCAAATGGAGATCGTAAGCCAAAGTTATGACCCTGGGAAGTTGATGTACCAATTTACCCAAGTGGGGCCCATAGTTTGGCGTTTCATCTTCTAGGGTTAGGTTTTTGGATGTTTAGGGTTTTCCACTGTTTCTCAACAATAAATAGGCCTTCGAGCCTCATTGTAACATAGTTCAGAGGCATGTAGCCGCCACATCTCTTCTCAGAGATAAGCTACCATCACCCTAGCTGGTTTATTTCCATTTCCTGTTTGTAAGCATATTTCAGTATTTTACATTACTGAAATGAAGTATTATTTCTGCTGCATCTTTGTGTATATGGTTATCTCTGTATTTTGTTGCCTTCCTGTTTAAATCTAGATCAGTGGTATCAGAGCAGTCTACTTTTTTTTTCTGTTTTTTCTTTGCATGTCCCCAACGAGGTTGGGATATAAGGAGTTAGGGCTTGAACTAGTCGAACCTTTGAAAGACCAGCCTCGCAAATCTCGATGGCCTCCCATGGTGAATGAAAAGAAAGACGAGGGGGCAGGAGATCCTATCAAAATCTTGCTCGAAGAAGACAAGTAGGAATTAATTATTTCCAACTCCCCCCCTTAATGACTACTTGTCATGATAGTCAAATCCACCACCATCAGGCGAATTGCATGTACAAAACCTCCAAAAACACAATCTTCCGCCCTCGGACAGATCCACAACTTCTCTGATCCCGCGGATCCCCTTGAAGGTGAATTCGCGCGGTCTTGTATGAAAAACCCGCATCCATTGGCGCGATTCATGGCCTAACAGACGCGTCAGTTGGCCTTCCTGGCGCTGCTGTCAGTGGGAAAAAACGTGCCAATCCCCTTCTACTAAGAAAAAATAATCTGAGTCTGAGCCAAGCGTTCTGCAGTCCACCTGCTCAATTGAGCACAAAGCTCTCGTGTACACACAACCACAAAGGCAAGCTTGTCAAACAACGCATTGACATCCACGATTCCAGCCACAAAGGCACCTCAAGCCACATAGGCGATTCAGCCACAAAGGCAAGCTGGCCACGAAGGCACTTCAGTCATAAAGACCATATAGATGGTTTCTGGCTCACCACCAACCCTCACTTTCAAGTGATAAAATATGGTTTCAGGCTTACCATAAACCATTACAAAGTGGTTTTAAGATCACCACGAACTTTCAGATGCCCTTAAAAATCTTACATCTGATTCTACATTTTAGAGTTTCTGGGTACATACAATGACTATTATAATAACATGCTAGGGAGTCTATTCCACAAGCCACACTAACTCAAACAATAATCTACTTTGTTGTCCTTCATAAACTTTGTTGCTACTCCTTTACCTCATCTGTGAGGGGTCCACAGATAAAGAAACCGGAACATAGGCATTCACAGCCACACGAAGAGAACACAATTTTCCCTTCAAGAAAAGTAATCCAGGACTCCACGGTCCAATCCTCCATCGCATTTCAGTATGCAATTCTCCTAGCATCGCAACATAATGCAACTTCCCCTACTCACAGTATCAAGGCTAGTCACTGTTTTCAAGCATACTGCCTCATGCTCGCTAACAATCTGCAACACGATCTCGATCATCCTCCAATCTTTGATGTAGCTCCAATTGATGTCATTTTCACTGTCATGTATTCACCATTCCCTGCAAATTTGCTTAGTGTTGGAATGACCAGTTCCAACACACTTAGCATTGTGACAATAGTTGGTCATACTAATGTCACTTAAATAATAACATAAAATACCATGACATGAAATACTTATTATGAGAATCAGTAGCATTTACTTCATGGCCAAATAGTAAGAGTAGAACACAGGTCGCCCTTGCTGGAGGACAAATAGAGAGCAAAAATATGGGCTGACACACCCCCAATCACCCAAAACTGCTCATTTCTCCACCAATCATCAATATAAAGTAGCATAGAAATCAAGTGTCATGAAACTGAACGCGAACACGAACTCGCGCCTCATCACAATTCTTCATCCACGCAAGAAGTGTGTATGTCTTGCCCTACAGAGGACCTCCACCTCCATATCCTTCTTCCCTCGAGTGCTATTACCATAACAGAAACATCATCATGATATTTCCGGCGATCTCCCTGAGGGATATCCAACAATTCATAGAAGTCCATGCTAGCTTTGTTGGCTGCCCGAACAAGTAATTCTTCAATGAGATGTTGTGCAGGGTCACCATCTGGATTATTTTCCATAAACAACTCCACCTGGGAAACAACTTCCTGATTGCTTAAATACTGATACAAACCATCTGACGAAAGGACTAAAAAACTGATCATTTGGACCAAGTCTATGATGACGAAGGGAAGGCATGCAAGTGATGTATGGAGCCGTCCCAATATAATCATTTCTAAACATTTCCAGCAGCGCATTGTTCCACTTAGGCTGCTTGAGAAATCCAGCTCCAAATGCACGAGTGACTTTCAAACGGCCTTTGACTCGATCATTCAAAATAGACTGGCTGTCATCAGGATGTTCTGCTTTAATTCTCGTCACTTCTTCTTCAATGCTGGTACTGTGATCTGTTGATAAGTGGATTTCTCGTCACTTCTCCTTCATCGCTAGTATAGTTTCCCTGATCTGTCCCGCGAGCTTCTCCTTGTTGGCGCCAGCAAAATCGGGCCTGGCCATCAATGTGACCAGGAGCTTAGACTCCGCTGTGACGAGGGCCCATTCGTACCAGGGGTTTATGTAGTGAAGAAAGTCCTGCGAATTGGAGCTCCTCTCATGGTTCCGCGTGACAAAGCCCAGCAGGGACAGGTACAAGAAATTGTCCGCGCTGTGGAAGGGCCTGTCGCGGGCCTCCTCGCCCACCCAGTGTTCGATTCCCAGGCCTCCCGCGCCCTCCACCGATACCTTTACGCATTCCCCCACAGTCTCGTCCAGATCTGGGAGGGAGTCCAGAATAAATCTCGACATCGAATCCGGCCCCAACTTCTGCAGCTCACGGTGATCCGCCGGGTCGTGAATCTCCGCTCACCCAGTGTTTGATTCCCAGGCCTCCCGCGCCCTCCACCGATACCTTTACGCATTCCCCCACAGTCTCATCCAGATCTGGGAGGGAGTCCAGAATAAATCTCGACATCGAATCCGGCCCCAACTTCTGCAGCTCACGGTGATCCGCCGGGTCGTGAATCTCCGGTGTGAGAATGTCCGACGCCATGGTCGCTGAGGTTATCGTTTCGAAGTCCCCTGTCACGGATCTGGAAGTGAGAAACAACAATGGAAATGAGGGGTTTGGGCTTGGGCTTGGGCTATATTTATTGCCGCAGTGGTAACAAAAATGCCATCGATCTCCCATCTACCCATCCGGAGAGATTGTTTGCTGCAAAAAATGAGATCTCAGCCTCAACGCACAGGTCGAGCAGACTCAGATCTGATGATAATAAACCCACCAAATACGTCCTCACACCAAAACACAATTCATTGCGGACTTAAGATTGCCAGCCTTATAGCCAGTGCGCACTACTCGATGTCGATAGACAATATGAACACCTTTCTATTGCCATTTTTGAACTTCTGCCACAATCAGAAATTGCACCTCCACGTCGTCCAAATCATCAAGAACTTGCACAAGCATATGGTGTTTTGGCCAATCCAGATTACAGACTGCAGCAATAGATTGTTGATAAACCTCTCTTTCGTTGCACATCGGCATCTGGACAGCAATTTCATTCCTGCTGATGGAAATTATTCCTCCTGCCATCATATGCAGTCTTCCATCCAATCCACTGACAGATCGAACCACCACACAAGTGATCCACTCAGCCTACGCTCTGCAGTCCGTCGGCTTGGCTGCCTTGATCAACCGATCTGCTACCACACTGCTTAGATCTCACTCTCCTATTGGCAGACACACCAAGGCCACCGATCTTGGAGGTTCTACCAGTATCAACACCACGACCTGCAGCAATCGAAGGCACCAGGCACCTGCAGGGATCTTGCTCTCTTACAGTGCACCACCGACCACACTCCTTGCAGCGCTAAACAACATAGTGAGAGAGCACTTGAAAAGATCACAAAAAAATAATTGATGGACAAACAACATATACTAAACTCTTTATTTTCCCTCAGCCCAGGAGGGGCCAAGCCCAAGAGGGGCCAGGCCCTCACAGGTTCTGATACTAAGATAAAATAGCACACAACAATATATTCTATTAATTTGAATGAGGAAATTACACACATATTTATACAATCAATAGTCTCAAGATAGGAATGCTATCTTAGATGTACAATAGTGTGGTTGAGAGATTCTCTCAACCACACACTAAACTAGGAGAAACTAGATTCCTATTATGTAGGAACAAACTCCTCAAATAGATAATTACAACCATAGACAAGTAGGAATTAATTATTTCCAACTAGAATCCCTCGAGTGACAAAGGAACGCGATGATGGATACCTTTGCCCAGATCCTTCAACGGTTACCCGGGGGCGACGCATCAGCTTCCAACAGCTACTCTGGAAATGCCACACCATTTAAGGTACAAGTTAATTTTGAAATCCCCATATTCGAGGGTCAGATAAACACAGATGCCATCGATAAATGGTTAAATCTGCTAGAGGGTTATTTTTCTATTCATGATTTTTCTTGCCGGGAAAATATTATTTTCACTCTTCTCAAAGTAGCCCCCCACGTCAAGGACTAGTGGGAAACGTACTGTGAGCATAAGGATGAAATTACTGGCTCACTATTTTCGGTCGCACCCACTTGGAATTCATTCCGAGATGCCATCAAGGAGTAGTACTACCATGTTGGAAGCTATGAGGATCAATACATAAAGTGGACCACGCTGCGGCAGGGAAGGGAGAAAGATGTGCCTGAGTTCACCAATAGTTTCCATACCCTTCGCACAATGTTGGGTATCAAGGATTCAGAGCAACATTTGGTACTCTAATACCATGGTTTCCTACACAAATACATCCAGGAAGAAATAGAATTCCTGAACATCTCCTCGCTCGACACTGCATACCGATATGTCATTAGGGTCGAGCAAAAGTTTAAAGAGAAGAAGTGAGACTTTTGATCTGTGAATTCAAAGCAAGGGAAAGGTGCCCCCAAATCATAGAAAAAAGGACAAAGCCATGGCGGGGCAGCCCAAGAAAACCCGCCAAAGCTGCAAGCAAAGAACAGTGCCGCGAAGCTAAAAAAGGACACGGGAAAGTGGTGTGAGTTCCATAAGAGCTCCACTCACAACACAAGTGAGTGTCGAGCCAAGCAGTCACTGATGTCTGAGCTAAAGGTTTCAGAATCGGATGCGGGTTCCGACTCTAAGTCAGAACCCAACAAGGGGAATGAAAAAGGGAAGCAGATTATCAATGTGGAGCTCAACGCCACCATTGCCACCACGAAGATCCAAAAGGAGGAACCGGAAGATCTAGAGGAGGAGGTGTGTCTCTTCCACTCCCAGATGTGGGTAAAGGGATCCCTGCTATAGTTCATTGTCAACAGTGGGAGCCAAAAGAACCTCATTTCGGTAGAGGTCGTGAAGCGGCTGGGCTTATCGACCACAACACATCCATAGCCATACACCATTAGGTGGTTTCACCAAGGACGGGATCTTCGCGTGAGCTAGCAGTGTCACCTTCCATACAACATCAAGCCCTTCATAGATGAGGTATTGTGTGGCATTGATCCCCTTGAAGTTTGTGATGTATTACTAGGATAACCATACTTGTGGAAGCGACATGTTGTGTATGAATCAAGGTCTTGTGCTGTTATTTTTACTTTCGGAACTAAGTTGTATAGGATACTGGAGGTAGCACCTCCTACCACCATCTCTTTGATTACTACAAAACAATGCAGTAAGCTCATTTCCAAAACCGTGAAATTTGTTTTCCTAATGATATGCCCTCAAGGAAAGAAGAAGACAGTGGCCACGACCTCTAGATAGGGCCCCTCCGCACGAAAACTATAGATGGACAAGGTTGTGGAGGAGTACGAGGACATCTTCACCTCCCCTGCAAGGGTTCCTCTGCACTATGAGGTCAAGCACTCCATCGATCTGACTCCAGGTGCGCCGCTGCCCAATGGACCAATCTATTGATGCTTCCTTCTAGAGAATGATGAAATAAAGAGGTAGATTCAGGAGCTGCTATAGAAAGGTCACATCCATCCAAGTTCATCGCCTTGTGGGAGCCCAATCGTGTTGGTACAAAACAAAGATGGGACTTGGAGACTCTATATTGACTATTGAGCACTGAACAAGATCATTGTCGGTAATAGGTACTCGATCCTGTTATAGACATTTTTGTGCCTTACAGATCTAAGCATGAAATGTCCATATACCAAGGGCTCCTAAGTCCCTAAAAGTTTTGTTCTAACTCCTAAAGGAACAAGGTCAACAAATTACATCTTCTCCCAGAAGTTCTCCACCAGAAACTGCTCAGAACTAGTCAAATCAGGATCATTTATGCTGCTCCACTAGCTAGCTACGTTGCAAAGCACCCCAATACACTAGCTAGGTGCGTTGCAATGCACCCAAATGCACTACCAGGGTGCGTTGAGTGGGAAATGACAAGTGGTAGAGTCATTCCACGAGGTGGAGAGACAATGGAAGCTTCCAGAATCTTCTCCAATGACACTTGCCTCACTGAATTCGACCAAGGATGAGTAAGAGGCTCTCAGTCTCCAAGTGGAAGCAAGAACTGACAGAGAGAAGCCACTAATCAATTCATGAGCTGACTCATCCTCTTTGCATACATCTATATATGGATCCCTCATCCCAGAGATCCAGAGGCTGGAATATTGTACATTGCAGAGAATTGCTGTTGGTTTTGAGATAGATATCAGAGTATTGGGTGATTTATGCTTTGTTGGAGGTGAAGAAGGGGCTTCTCTGCTGGGAGGTTGATGCTGGATCAGGAATCATCGGTTGTAACTCCTCCTGGATCTTCTTGTTATATCAATAAAACTATTTGAGTTTCTCCTACATGCTTGTGTATCATTGATGTTTGTTACATTTGTATGTTTAGCTTAAATCTGATCCTAAGCTATTTATGAATATAAATCCATGTCTTTGTGTAGTTTTCCTCTTCTGTGATCTTACAGGAACTTGGTGAAGCTGGGCAAGTAAGGGAGCAGGTAGCTGGAAGCTGTCAAAGAGGAGAGAGATTGGATCAAAGGACTAGCGCAAGACACAGGTTGGTTCATCCTATTCCTCTTCGTTTATAGTTCATAAAGAAGAATACGAAAGCAGTTTTCTCTGTTTGTTTCTAAGGTACTGTCACACCTTAGTGGGATAGGGTCGTTCTGAATAGACACTTTTCCCATTAACAAAATGGCGACTCCACTGGGGACGATCGTCTAGTTGGTTTGTTTGTGTTTCTCTTGTTGTTTATTTCATAAACTTAGAAGTAGCAAATTGAACTACATTTGCCATTAACAAATGCAAAGTAGACATCTGCTGCTTCAATCCATTCACTGGATCTGTTTATGATTTGAACAGCTGAATCACAAATGATCTGATTGCCCTTTGTGATAGCTCTTAGACCTCCTTTAAATCTACCCTCTGATTGTGCATCACTGATTGCTTTTACTCGGCCAAAAACCATAGATTAAACTGCAAACCGTGACCCAGAACCCGGATAGAATTCTCGTTTCTGCCCCAGCGCAGGTACTGTGAAGAGTTCCTGCATTTCAGCGTAGTTCCCGAGAGGGCAACCTGCGTTGCAATCCAGTTTCTCTGTGTAGCAGGTACGTTGATCAGCCTAGCGTTGTGTAGCTAAGATTCTTTGCTCAATTTTTCCAGTTTTGTCTCTAATTTTTGCAGCCTGTAATTAGTGTGTGTATCTATTTAAAAACCACTTTTCTTTGCTGATATTCCACCTCAGTTGTATAAAAGAAACTGTAGATGTTTTTGTGTGTTTGTTACGTCATTTACAGTTTTCCATTGCAAAAGTAGAATAGACATAATGTTGTCCTTTGATTTAGATCTGTCGCAAGTGTTAATTTTGATCATAGGAGAAAGTTTATTTGCTGTTGACAGTCGATTATGCTTTTACTTTTGCCTTTGGTCTGAATTTGTGAATTTATAGTGTCGAAACGAGTGTTTATTTCAAAATCATAAAGTGTCGTAATCGTCTCTACCTTTTGATTTCGAAAAGAATCTTGTTTGTTTTTTTCACTTGAAAGCGAAATTAGATTTGTACAACAACTTTCTTTTTAGGCATCAATATTAAGAAAGTGAAAAACAAAACACATGCATGTGCATTTTCATATTGACAATCTGTTTGGCTTGATTTAGGAAAAGTGCATTTACAGTGTGCTCTTTTCTCTTTGCGAAAAGATTGTGTCTTTCTTTTCCCTTGTAGCTAGGATTTTCATTGCTGAAAAGAGATAAAAGTTTGTTTATCATCTTTAGATTGCATTTTAGGAATTATATCTACATCTCGTGGTGATCCCAAAAGGAAAACTTCATAAGAAAGATCAACCTAAAATAAATTCAATGAACTTAACAACGCTTTGTAACTTAACGCACAACATTTATAGGTCTAGGCTAGAGATGTATTCCGGCGTCGTAAAGCCTGGTAACTATTGTCCTCACTGATGGTTGGGTGATTCATCCACTTTGAGACGATAAGTGCCAGTACGGACTTGTGCTCCCACGTACCATCGAGTATATATTGGGAGACCCCTATAGGCTTAAAACCTTTTATCCATAGGAAGCCGTGTCGGCCGCCCTACTGATCACAATGCACCGAACACAACATTCGGGAAGATTGACTGCCGTACCGTAAAAAGTATTCTGCAGTTTTGCGATTGGTTTGGTACTCCCTCTACCTAGACCTCCAGAGCAGTCCCTTTCATTCCTTTTCAGACTCCTTAACGGAAAAGGTCCATCTGAGCACTTGTCACTTCAGGCTCATTAAAAATCGAAGGAGACTAGAGTCATCTTTTGTTTTTTCTCGACTCTTTAAAACTGAAAAAACAAGTTGTGTCAAAAGCGTCTAAAATTCATTTAATTCGGAAAAATACCTTCCCTTTATTTTAGTTGATCGAGTAATCCGCAATCGTGGAAGAAAGTCAATTGAAACCCCATCGTTCGCGGAGGCTTACGAGTCAACTGTCTTTGTCTCCGGAAGCGAAACCAGTACGGACAAAGCGAACTCGTTTAACCGGTTCTAAGTCTCCTATCAAAGTTAGAACAAGTGTTCCAATGACATCAAAGACTCCGGTTACTCCAAACATTTCTGGAATCCCTGCCTCAATAGAAGAAGTTCAACAGCCACAGAAAGACAGTGGTACTGATCCTAGTTTGAGAGTAAGCACTTGTGTTACTGAATCAGTTCCACCTATAACCGGTTCAGAGAGTCTTGCCCTTCAAACATCTGTCGCTGCTTCTTCGGCACCAAAAATATTTTACGGACCTGACGGTCTTCCCCTTCCACCTGGTCTGATTGTGATAGAATAAATTGTAGAATATCCTCAAACAAGTACTCCAACGCACTTTGGAGTCGGGATCACTCTATATCCTTCGACATCAGAAGTTAGTCTACCACCAGCAGAAGTCCCTGTAGAATCGCTAGGTAATCTTTTGGATAGACTACAAATGTCTGAACAACCATCAACATCTAGGACTGTGTCTTCTGACACAGCGACGACAGAACTCCCTGTTGTCACTCCGACAATGTTTGCTGGCATACCATCTGTCCCGACTAGCTCACAACCGCTAGAAGGAGCCCACCCAGGGGCTATTTCGACAGTCTGGTCCATTCCTGTTTGTTCATCCGGAATAATATCCGGAAACTCTTATGTTGAGTCTCGACAAATTGATCCATTTGGAGGTCAATTTGGGCAGTCCGGTCCCCAAGGGAAAACAATTCCCTTGAGTTCTGGATTACCACCATATGGGGGGCAGTATGCCCTTTCATTATCCCCTCCGGGAGGATATCCATACGGGAGTTCACAACAGCATTCAGGTTATACTGGAATTACCTCAAGTGGTTGGGTACCTATACTACCTCAACAACCAAGAGTTGTGTATTCGATGCAACAATGCGTACCTGTGTCGAACATACCGACTACGCCAGCTATTGTGACGGTGTCGCAAGTTCAAGCGATGCCTGTTGTATGCCAACCTCAGGTTTCTCAGGTTGTAATGCAATAGCCCCTTGACCCTGCGACTCAACCACAATCGCCAACTAGTGGGGTGACACAGGCCCAAACGGGTACAATTACCCCTCACCTTGGTCAAACGGTTAGTATCGGGCAACAGTACATGGCTTCACAACCATGGCTGGTGCAATACTAACAACCGCAATTCCAACAAGTATACCAAGGTACTGAGCAGCAAATCTTTGCAAACAATGGACAGCCGTACATTCAAAACGGTCAAAACCAACCATTTTATAATGGTCAAGTCCACCAACCTTATCAAACATACCAGCATCAAATGCATTATGCCGGCATGAAAATACCAACTGCTCAGGCGATTCCATCGTATCCTGGGTATGCTTCACCTAACCTGAATCAACAGTTACCATTCGTGGCAACTTTAGATTTACCTGATTTAAACCGGTTAACGAACGATCCAATTGCTTACGCCCCTTGGTGGCCAGCGATTCCGCATAAACTTCCATTAGATATTCCTAAATTTAATGGAAATCCGGGTGAAGATCCATCGAATCATGTGATGACCTTTCATCTATGGTGTTCATCAAACACTATAAATGATGATTCGATAAGACTTCGCCTTTTTCAGAGGACGTTAACGGGTCCAGCGGCAAAATGGTACATTGAATTGCCTAGAGCTTCATTCGACAACTTCAGTACCTTAGCCACAACCTTTTTAACCCATTTTCAATTACCAATAAGGTATGAAACGGGAACAGAACTGCTTACCAACTTCAAACAGACAACGGCCACTCACATATCTGATCATATACATGAGTGGCGACGTCGTCGTAGGATGGTAAAAACGTACATTCCCGATCAGCTATTGGCTGAATGGTTTATCAAGTCATTACTGCCTTCCATCACGGAAGATGTGGCAAAGGGAGGAGTCGTAACAGAAGAGCAAGTGATCGCTCGCACACAATATCTGGACTTGATTTACACTCAGTCCGGCACGCTCTACGACAAAATACCTGACGCCCCTAGACCGGAATTCTCAATTCCTCCTCCTCCTAAATCAAACAATGACTCTCATGCCGGCGATGTAGGAATTTACAGGGTAAGTTCCTCAGAAAGAATACCAAAAGGACACCGCTCACAACCAGATCTCAAATCAATACACCAGTATTTTTGACGTGGTTAAAACCCTCAGAGTGCAAGGAGGGAAACAGTCCACGGCCTGTCCCAACGTGGGTACAGACAATTTATTAATCAAAGAATGAAAATTTACATAAGCTTCTCTCATGCACGGATTGCCCGAACAATGACCCTCCATGCGCTTTAAATAGAACTCATGGACCAATCGGGTGTCAAGCCACGGATCAAGTGTCGGTAATACCGAGGTGAGAGTGAACCGTCGGATCACTACATATCGTGACCGTCGGATTGTAAGTTACAAAATGTACAACGGTAAAGAAACACACTTTACCTAACTCTAACCTAACTCTATACTAGACCAAGTTGAACTTAACTATATCCTATGTGTCGGAATATCCTAACATCCCCCCTTAAGAACAACTTGGGATAGGATTGAAGGATTTACAAATATGACACAATAGGAGAAGGAAGGAGGCACTAGAGCCTATCCCCCCTTAGTGACAACTTCCTGAACTCCAAGCATATATCGAAGTTTAGTGAACTTCGCCTCTGTGAGGGCCTTTGTGAAGATGTCTGCAACCTGATCATCCGTTGGACAATATTGCACTTCAAGAACATGGTCATGAATGAGCTTTCTGATGAAGTGCATGTGTAGTTCAATGTGTTTGCTGCGCTGATGCTGGACTGGATCTTTGCATAGCTGAATGGCACTTTGATTATCACACCAAAGTGTGGTTGGATGCTGCTGCTCAAAGCCAAATTCTGATAGGATCTGACGAAGCCACAAGGCTTCCTTACTAGCTTCCACGGCACCACGATACTCTGCTTCTGCTGACGAAAGAGAAATGGCAGCCTGTTTCTTACAAGCCCATGTAATAGGTCCTGAACCAAGAGTGAAGACATAACCGGCAGTAGACTTCCGATCATCAAGGTCACCAGCCCAATCAGAATCAGTGAAACCAACTAACAGAGGAGCTGCTTTGGCACTGTAATGAATCCCAAACTGTACTGTACCTCGAACATAACGAAGTATTCTTTTAGCTGCTTTCCAATGACTTTCACGGGGGTTTTGCATAAAACGAGCAACAAGGCCAACAACAAAGGAAAGATCAGGACGAGTATGGGTTAAATACAAGAGTTTTCCGACAAGTTGACGGTATAAGGTAGCATCAACTTCAGGAGAAGTACAAGAGACTGAAAGTTTGACTCCAGACTGAAAGGGAGAAGGGGCTGGCTTACAGTCTTCCATGTGAAAATGACGAAGAATATCACAAGCATACTTGGACTGGGAAAGGAAAATACCTTCTTGGGATTGCAAGACTTGAAGACCGAGAAAATAGTGTAAGTGTCCTAAGTCTGTCATTTCAAATTTCTTTTTAAGGCTGGACTTCACATGGTTTATAAGGTTGGGATCACTACCAGTAAGAATAAGATCATCAACATAAAGAACAAGGATGATAAGAGAGTTGCCCACTTTCTTGGTGTAGACAGTATTGTCAGAATGACACCTAGAAAAGCCAGATTCTAAAAGAAAGCTATCCATTTTGGCATACCAAGCCCGAGGAGCTTGTTTGAGGCCATAAAGGGATTTCTTAAGTCGACAAACGAGGCTGGAGTCTGTTTGTATGAAGCCAATGGGTTGTTCCATATAGATTTCTTCCTGCAAGTCCCCATGCAAGAAGGCAGATTTAACATCCATTTGATGGACTTCCCATTTTAAAGAGGCAGCAAGGGAAAGAACAAGGCGGATAGAGTTCATTTTGGCAACTGGAGAGAAGGTTTCAGTGTAGTCAATGCCTTCAACCTGTGAAAAGCCCTTAGCAACTAGACGAGCTTTATGTTTATCAACTTTCCCATCTGGTCCATACTTGGTTCTGTAAACCCATTTGCATCTAACAAGTTTGCGTCCCTTTGGTAGAGGAACAAGATCCCATGTATCATTTGTCATCAATGAATGATATTCTTCATTCATAGCTGCTTCCCAATGTGGATGGCCTGAAGCTTCTGCAAAAGTGTCAGGATCATGATTTACTGGAGCTTGAGCCAGTAAAGAAGAGGCTCTTTCAAACTGAGAACGTGTACGTCGCTGATCTGTAGGATCACCGGCAAGATCACCTGCTGCATCCCGAGTAGCACGGACCCATCTTGGAAGTTGAGGATCCTGAGAAGGTGGGGGAGGATTATCATCCTCGCTTTCATCATCATCAGAAGAAATGTTTTCAAAGATAGAAGAGATAGGAAGAGGTGGCACATCCGCCGGACTAGGCTCGCAGGCCGATTTATTTTCATCAAATTTTACATCTCTTCTAATGATAACATTTTTGGACTTAAATGGAATAAGTCTATAACCTTTTACATCTTCAGAATATCCAACAAAAGTACATTTCTCACTCTTAGGTTCTAAAGCTTTATGCTTTTCATCTGGAATATGGGCCCATGCTTCACTTCCAAACACACGAAAGTGACTTACATCTGGTTTAATGGAACTCCAAGCTTCTTCTGGAGTGATATTCTCTAGAACCTTAGTAGGAGTGCGATTGATTATATAATTTGCACAATTAATTGCTTCGGCCCAAAAACTAAGACTGAGTCCTTTAGATTGCAGCATACAATTAGCCATTTCCTTTAAGGTGCGATTTTTCCTTTCAGCTACACCATTTTGTTGTGGAGTGTATGGAACAGTATGTTGCATTTGAATTCCATTTTCGGTGCAAAAGTTGATGAATGCGTTTTTAACATATTCTCCACCATTATCAGTTCTTAGCTTAAGAATTTGATGTCCAGATTGTTTTTCAACAAATGCTTTGAAGGCCAAAAAAGTGCTAAATACTTCGCTCTTGAGTTTTAAGAAGTATACCCAAGTGCGTCTAGAGAAATCATCAATGAAAGTTAAGAAGTACTTGCAGCCAGAGAATGAAGCAACAGGAAGAGGACCACATAAATCACTGTGCACAAGCTGTAAAGGGGCTGAGGCGTGCCAAGAGGCACGTTTGTCAAAACTGTCCCGATGATGTTTTCCGAGTACACATCCGGAACAAACACCATCTTTGCAAGATACCATAGGAAGACCTGTCACCATATTTTCTTTACATAGATGCTGAAGGGAGCGATAGTTTTAGTGACCAAACCGCTCATGCCAAAGTTTGCTCACTTCATCATTATGAGCAACAAATACTGAGGGAAGATGGGATGACCCAAAGTTGTGAAACTTATACAACCTTTTGGAATCATCAGCAAGACCAGTAGCTAGAATCTGTTTAGGATCTTTTAGATCCTTGATTACAACATCATGAGGTGAAAATTCAACAATTTTACCTTCACCTGAATGAGTTATCTGATAGACAGATAGAAGGTTGCAGGATAAGTTTGGAACACATAATACATCATTGAACTGACCATTGTCTAGATGAACAGTTCCAGTCCCTACAACATTAAGAGATCTATCATCACCAACATATATATTTTTGGTGTTACAATCATTTAAAGAAGAAAACATGGCTTGGTTTTTGGCCATGTGACAAGAGGCTCCAGAATCAATGAGCCACTCATGAGAATGAGAAGAAGAAGAAGATACATTTAATGCATAACCAGACTGAGATGATTGACGATGACATGCAGAAAGTGCCGTTCCGGAAGTTGAAGTTGAAGTAGGCTCCAGATGGATGTTATGTTTCTTCATTGCGGCTTCCAAGGCTTCCATCTTCTTAAAGCATTTAGATTCTAAGTGGCCATCTCGATTACAAAAGTTACAATGTCTGTCAGTCTTCTTCCATTTGTTTTTATTGGTCTTGTCATTTTGCTGAAATGATCTTTCATCTTGAGGCTGAGTTGGTTTAGGACCATTCCTTTGAGGATAAGACTTCTTAGGATTCTTTGAATTTGGTTGCTGCTGGGCGGCTAACGCTTTCGAGGAAGAGTTTCCAAGATTAAGAAGACCAAGGTGTAAGAGTTTTTCTTGTTCTCTTATTAAGGAATCACAAAAGGAGTCAAAGGAAGGGGGTTTGTAGTCTTTGCCTTGACAAATGAAAGCTTCCCTTGTAGAATGGAAAGTGGAAACAAATACAGAGTAGGCTGGTCCCAACTTAGTAAGGATGGAATAAATAAGGTTACCATCTTCTTTCTTAACTTTAACACCTTCCAAGAGATATCTAAGGGTCTTGAATTTGGACAAGAAATCTTCAATGCAAGAAAAATTATTAGGATCCAAAGTAAGCAACTCATTCTCAAGTTGATGGGCTCTAATTTCATTTTTAATCCCAAAAACTTTAGCAAGTTTTTCTAATGCTTCATGAGGAGTTTCAATTTCTGCAATGTGGAATCTAAGATCAGGAGAAACAGACATTCCTATCAAACCACGTGCTTGATCTTGTCTATTTTCCCATTTTTCGGCCTTGTCTTCATCTTTGGGTTTCTTCTCTTGGTCTGTGGCTATTCTGAAGAGACCTTTACTTCTAAGTAAATCTCCCATGTAGGCTACCCATTGGAAGTAGTTAGTGCTGTCAAGAATGACTTGGCATGGACTTTCCATTTTTTTGAAAAAAAACTGAAGCTGAAGATGCTGAAAGTAAGTGGTCCAATGGATAGATCTCGAAAAAATAGGCGGTTTTAAAAAAAACGGCTCTGAAAAAGGCTTCCGGATGAAGAAGTTATGGCTTTTTGAAAAAAAATTGTTGACGTTGCCGGCAAAGTGCGCGAATGTGCGGGAATGAAAAAATCCGCCCCCACAAAATGGAGACTTGAACCCAAGACCTCTACTCTCTTAAAAGTCTTTGAACCAATTGATCTATACAAAATATTTGAGAGAGAGAGAGAGAGAGAGAGAGAGAGAGAGGGGGGGGGGGGGGGGGGGGGGCTCGATTTGCGTGCTTGCCTTGGGAAGGCTCTTTTCCCCTACAAAACACAAAACACAAAACCCAACACGAATATGCAAAGAAAAACGAACCTTACGGCTCAAAGTTAGCTTTAGCCAAAAAACTAGAATTTAAAAAAAAAATCTCAAAGTTAGCTTTTAACCGAAAAACTAAATATTTTTCTCAATGTTTCTGATTTTTCAAGATCACACTAAGGTGCAGGGAAAAGAGCATACGCATGAGAAAAATCCTTTCTTTCTGTTTCTGATTTGCCCAGATCGCACAGAGTCGCAGGGCAAAGAGCATACGCAGAAATGAAAGGTATAGATCCGGGAAAAAAAAAGGCTAAATAAACCGAAACCGAAATAAGCAGAGAGAAAATGACAGTAAACTGCAAAAAAAAACTGTATACCTCCCGATCTGAAAAATGACGCAGCTAGGGCTACCGGAAACCTTTTCGCGTGAAACGAAAGGGGTTCCTCACTGAAACAGATGCTCCGAATGCAACAGAGCAGTCCTCTCGGCCCGAAAGCAGTCAGAAACAGCAGATCTAGGAAACGACAGCCGCATGCAGTTCTACCGGCTTCAGATTTGGATCACCAACGGACGCGGCCCTCAAATAGCTCCGATACCATGTAGGAATTTACAGGGTAAGTTCCTCAGAAAGAATACCAAAAGGACACCGCTCACAACCAGATCTCAAATCAATACACCAGTATTTTTGACGTGGTTAAAACCCTCAGAGTGCAAGGAGGGAAACAGTCCACGGCCTGTCCCAACGTGGGTACAGACAATTTATTAATCAAAGAATGAAAATTTACATAAGCTTCTCTCATGCACGGATTGCCCGAACAATGACCCTCCATGCGCTTTAAATAGAACTCATGGACCAATCGGGTGTCAAGCCACGGATCAAGTGTCGGTAATACCGAGGTGAGAGTGAACCGTCGGATCACTACATATCGTGACCGTCGGATTGTAAGTTACAAAATGTACAACGGTAAAGAAACACACTTTACCTAACTCTAACCTAACTCTATACTAGACCAAGTTGAACTTAACTATATCCTATGTGTCGGAATATCCTAACAGGCGATGGCGTGATTGGCACAACGGACACGAAATCGACAAAGGCTATATACAAGAAGGCCCGTAAGATTTCAGGTCAAAATGCAAAAGACGAACTTCTTGCTTCGGAAGTAAATGCCATGTCGACAGATAAAGGCAATGAAACCAAACAACCAGGAAGCAAGAAGAAAGGCAAAGGGAAGAAGAAGAAACATGATGAGTCATCTCCTGAAAAATCTTCTTCAAACCCTTCTGGGCAAAGGAAACCCCCTGCAGGGTGTCATATATGCGATGAGGATCATTGGACAAAAGAATGTCCATACAAAGCTGAGCTTAAGAGATTCTTTAAAAGTTCGAAAACCTCAGCAGTGTTAACTGATCCGTTTCCAAACCCAGGAACGAATTTGGTTGAAAGTGGAAATGCTTCCCCGTCTCAAGTGCTAATGTTGTCGATTTCAAAACAACATAATGATGCTTTGATTTCGACAAGGAACAAAGATTACGGGAATCCGCAGCTGTCGAACAACAAGGATAAAGATCAACCAAGTAGTTCGACAACAACTTCGACAGAAGTTGTACCACCCAACATCCCTGAATTGATAATAAAACTGCCAAAGGGAGTAGTACACAAGTCGACATTTAATCCCCGCGCTAGAGCGGCGCAGCATTATAACATAGTGGAAGATTTTGCCCAATCGCCATCCGCTATGTCGACTCTTGAAGTACTACAAAATTGCCCATCCCAAAGGCAGGCTTTGTTGTCGGCCATTGGTTGGATTGATCCAAAGGATTCCAATCTTGTATCCTTCGACCACAAAGGGTATGATCCTCAGTTACCAGCTCAATTAGCTTTCCTTGTTCAAGTGAGAGCCCTCAACAAAACTGTTCACCGAACGATTATTGATGAGGGGGCATCTACATGTATTATGTCAATGAGTTGCTGGAAAACTTTAGGATCTCCAACCTTGTCGCGGTCTGCGACGACATTAAAAGCATTCGACGGAAGGACATATACCCCATACGGTATCCTAAATAACTTGAAAGTTGAACTAGGAGGGAAAACAGTAGAAATAGATGTTGAAGTCATCGATGGGAATCTTGATTACAACATCCTACTGGGACGACCATGGATATATGCCATGGCGGCAGTTGTGTCGACCTATTTTAGAAAGATTACATTTCCTTTCCAAGGAGGGATTACAATCGTCGATCAACAAAACTTCCTCCCCAATGGTTCTCAAGTTACAGGAAGCATTCCCATGATCCATGGAAGCCCCCATTCACTTCAGAATATCGGAGTAGGCCTACTAAAAGATCCTATACTAATGGGAACTTTCGCTCTTCCACCTCCAATCAACCTGGCGGAAGTAGCGTCGGTAGGAACCTGCAACATGATATCTTCCACAAAGATATCAAGAAACGATATCGACATGGATCATGCAGTGGTTTTGCCCCCAAGCCCAATAGAAATATTATAGCAATCAATGTTTCTAGCATGGGAGGCAAACCCAAATCAACGCTCATCAAGCATTTGGATAGATAGGTCTAGAGAATATGGTACTCCTTTAGATCCTTGGTCGCGAGTGCATGTCACCGACGAAGGAATTGTCCAATCTATGGTAACTGAAGGAGCACCATGGAATGATTCCCACCATCGTTCCCTTCTTCCGGATTGTGAAGAAGAGACTCAAAATGACCTTTATCATCCCTCAGTCTTTGATTTTCTTTCAAATACTGTAAATACGGTGGATTCCGAGCAAAACTTATCCAACATTGAAGAGACTATAGCCATAAATATCTCGACCAAAACAGATGTTGTAGAGAATATTTATGTTGGCAAATGTTGTTATCCTTCAGAACTGGAAATATATAACGCTCTTTTTTGCGAATTCAGAGATGTATTTGCTTGGTCATACAGTGAAATGCCAGGCATCGACTCGAGTATCGTTGAACACAAAATTAAGATGTATCCAGATGTCAAACCAGTACGACAACGACTAAGGCAGGCGCACCCCAAGAAAGCCGCTGCCATTAAGGCAGAAGTTGAAAAACTTCTCCATGCTGGTTTCATCTACCCGGTTCCTCTAACCGATTGGGTATCGAATATTGTCCCTGTTATGAAGAAACAGGGGACAATTAGAGTGTGCGTCGATTATAGGGATGTAAATCAAGCTTGTCCAAAAGACAACTACCCTACACCCTTCATTGACCAGATAATTGATGAATGCGCCGGATGCGAAATCTTTTCATTCATGGATGGATTCTCCAGGTATAATCAAATAAATATCCATCCACAGGACCAATCAAAGACTGCATTCATTTGTCCGTGGGGCACATTCGCATATTGAAAATTACCCTTTGGTTTAAAGAACGCAGGGGCGACGTTTCAGAGGGCAATGAATTATGCCTTCCATGGCATCAAAAACATCGTTCAACCTTACCTCAACAACCTTCCGGCTCATTCGCGAAAGCGGACTGATCATCCGCAGCATTTAAGAGCGATATTTCTACGTTGCCGACACTACAAGATACGACTCAATCCGCACAAATGTGTATTTTGCGTCAGTTCTAGTCGTTTACTTGGCTTTGTAGTCTCCAAGGATGGGATTTTTCTCGACCCATGTAAGGTCCAGGCAATCATAAATTTGCCTCCACCTTCAAATTTGCTTCAGATTCAGAAACTCCAGGGGAAAGCAAACTTTCTGAGGAGGTTCATTCCAAATTATGCCGAACTTGCTAAAGGTTATACACGTCTTTTGAAAAAGGAGGTACCCTTTGTCTGGGATCAGGTTGCGCAAGCTTCCTTTGATGCTTTAAAAGATTCCCTAATGAAAGCATCATTAATGTACGCCCCCGATTATCAAAGAGATTTTAACCTGTATCTGGCTGCAGCAGATACGACCATCGCAATGGTTTTAGTTCAAGAAGTCGATGGAATTGAACATCCTATATATTATTTAAGTAAGAACTTAAATGATACAGAAAGCAAATATTCTTATGTTGAAAAACTAGCGCTTGCAGCTGTTCAAGCGATACAAAGATTTCGACACTATGTCCTCTTTCGGAAATCTACCATTCTGTCAGATTGCAACCCCATGACATATATATTGTCGCGACAGTTGCTGGGGGGAAAATATTCAAAATGGATAGCGATCCTTCAAGAGTTTGATCTGGAATCTGTAAAATCCAAGTCAAAGAAAGCTCTAGTTTTCGCAGAATTATTATGCGATCTCCCATCGTCGTCCAACGATGAAACATCCGAAGAATCAATCGTGGACGAAAGTTTTTTTCTGATATCTACAAGCAATGAGTGGTATGGGGATATAATCATTTATCTCCAAAACCAAAAATTTAGGCCAAACACCTCCCACTCTGAACAAAAACGTATACGATACCAAGCAAAAGACTACATGATCATCGGTGATACACTTTACTGTCGTGGTATTGATATGGTTCTGAGAAGGTGCCTCACCCATGAGGAGGCCGAAAAAGTCCTGAATGAGTGTCATTTAGGCGCGTGTGGGGGGCATCAATCTGGATATGCTACAACACAAAAAATCTTACGAGCAGGATACTTCTGGCCAACAATGTTCAAAGATTGCATAACCGCAGTCAGAAGTTGCCATGCTTGTCAAATTTTCGATAGCAAAACCAGAAGACCACCCGCACCTCTACAGCCAATAGTTGCTGTTGGGCCATTCGCCAAATGGGGCTTCGATTTCATGACATGTAACCCCACCTCGACTGGGGGGCATGGGTATATCATATTCACAGTTGACTATTTTACCAAATGGGCCGAGGCGATGCCTACATTAGATAATACTGGTGAAACAGCTGCCCTTTTCTTTTTCAATCATGTAGTCGCCATATTCGGCGTACCATAAGCTATAGTCACAGATCATGGATCACATTTTCGCAATCACATGATGGTTGAATTAGCTGCCAAACTAGGGCTGTCTCACGACAGCTCTACTCCATATTATCCGTAGGCCAACGGACAAGTTGAAGCGATCAACAAGGTCCTGAAGCGCATGCTGCAAAGGATGATCGGAGTTCACAAAAGAAGATGGCACCTAATCCTGTACTCAGCTTTGTGGGCTTACCGAACATCGATAAGGAATGCAACCGGGTTCACACCCTTCCAACTGGTATATGGCCTGGAAGCAGTCTTACCAGTCCAGTGTGAAATCTCGTCTCTCAAACTCGCAATTGATCTCCTCCTCGGAACTTCAGAAGAAGAGGCTCGTTTCTTGGAATTAATCCAATTGGATGAAACCCGTCGTGACGCCGCTTTGGCTAACGAAGCCCATAAGAAACGAGTCAAGGCGCAGTTCGACAAAAATGTCAAACCCCGTGTCTTCTCAGAAGGCGACTTGGTATTGCTTTACGACCAAGAATCCGACAAATTGGGAGCAGGTAAATTTAAGTCTTTATGGATGGGCCCCTATATTGTTAAGCGGGTGTTAGCAAAGGGAGCCTACGAGTTGGTGGATTATGATGGAATTCCACTGGCGCAACCTCGTAATGGGTTGTACCTCAAGCGTTACTATGCGTAGTAGTAATCAGTATGCTTTTGTTATATTTTTGTTTTTGCTAGAGTGTTCATTTTGGTCGAGTAATCCACCTTTTCACATTTATTGCAGATTTCAAACCCATTGGAGCCATGTGTTGGATATGCCGACGGAGCGAGTCGTAATTCGCGGAACCTGTCCTCCGCAGCCTGGGCCATTTTTTATCCAAGCGGCGAGTTAGTAAGTTTCAGAGGTGTATGTATTTGTCGATCAATGAACAATATCGCTGAGTATAGCGCGTTGATAGAACTTCTCTCTGATGCCATCACTCATGGTATACGTCGACTAATTGTCAGGCTAGACTCACAGCTCGTAATACTACAACTCAATGGTATATATTCCGTCCGAAACCCAGCTATTTATCGCATGTTCCTAAGGGTCAAGATTTTGGAAAGACAATTTGATCTTATTCAATACCAACATATTTCCAGAAACTTAAACACATTAACCGACTCATTAGCAAACTATGTGTTAGATAGACATTTGAAACATTTATAAAAGGAAACACATCATCAATGTTTTACATGTGGATCATATAACTCAACTAGAATAAAACTCCGAAAATCAAAAATATATATATAGTTGTTTATGGTTTACATATAATGTTCTGTAACCAAGACAAAATTGGTCATGCGACCCAAAAACTCAAAATGCTAGGGGGCACCCTAGTCTAATGATGCTCGTGATAGCAAGTCACAGCCTGTGCGATCATGCGTAAGAGATGAGTCCATCATCTGGGCACACCAGTAGTATGTCGCTGTAACCGCAAAGGTAGCTCGTCAGTCCTCACATCTGGTATACCAAGAGTGAGGCCCTCAACCTGCTCCTGCAAAGCTGTGAGAGTCTCGGCCACATCGAGGTCGTGAAGAATAGCCCTTCCGGTGGCCTCTCCTGCTGGAGCAACAGCTGGTACTCTCAGGTGAACTACTGGACGAACAGGACCAACATCTACATGTACACATGAGTTTGATTAAAGTCTTGATAGAATAAAGCACAAGGACATTATAAACAAAAACAGTAAACAACAATATGGTCAGAGATTTTACCAATAGCACCCCACTGCTCGCCATCCAGCAGTACTAAATCTGGATCACCCCGGAAGTCCATGCCAGCATATGGATACTCAGAATAAACCATCTCCTGATGATCAAACCACCTGAAGAAGGTATCAGAAAATGAAATCTGAGACTGGCCAGCATGCCTAGACATATGGTCAACCCATCTCTGCATACGTGGTTCAGTAGGAGAAGGCAAATCGAGTGCAATGTACTGCGGCTGCATCAGTGGTATCTTCTCCAAGGCAAAGGCGGTCAAAATGGAACCGAACCCAAAGTTCTTCAACCTCCCGTTCTTTATCTTGGTCAACTGTTCTTTCATCACAAGAAGTACTGCGTCGCACCAGTTGAACACCTTCGGTTGGAGGCATTCCAAGGCATGCTGCATATAGGATCTGTTGGCTACATGAAGAGACGCACTACCGGCCATCCTACCAAAAGTAAACAGGATAGTCCTAAGGGACCTGTCAGTGACATCACGGATGATGATCTTGCCGTCTTTACTCAGCTGAGATCCTTCCCTGCAATATCGGTAGACATAATCTCTCACAGAATCGCCTCCTCGGGCCGAACCTGACAAAGAGATGGGGGCATCCCGCCTCGACAAGCCAGTCGAGAAATAGATGTCTACTGCAGTCAAGGGGATAGATTTGCCCCTAATCTGGAAAACTTGATTGATAGGATCCCGAGCATCGAGCAAATACTGCAATAGGTTGATCTGCTGTCTCATGCTAGAAATGCGGAAGAACTTCAGCAAGCCACAATTCTGCAGTGCGTTCACTGTAACTGGATCATGTAGGGAAATCATGTCCTCCTCTTCATGCTCACGTTCTCACCATGTAAGGGTCATCTTGCTCCCAAATCTCTGAAAAAGCAAACAAGAGAGGAGTTAGATCCTGATTTTGGTGAGAAACAGGCAAAAATTCCATCAAAAATTGTGCAACAAATTCCCTTTCTGCGCCCAACGCACCTGCAGCAGTGTTCTAGGTGCATTGAATGTCAAACTGCCTTCATACAAGCTAGCATTCAACGCAGGTTTCGATACACTGGGGGTGTGTTGATGGCAGAACGAACCCCTCAAACCCCAGGGGCTCAGAAAAGCAGGGAATCAGGGTCAAAAAGTAAAATGGAAACCATGAAATGAAAGAGCTCAGGTTTAGCTCCTACCTGGTCCAGACGGCGCCGAGAATCGTCCACAGGATCTCCCGAAATCAACTGATGAAAATCGAGGGGGAAAAGCACCTCCAAAGCTCCAACAAACCAAGTTCAAATGAAATGGTAAAATGAGAGGTAAAAACACTTTTTAATTACTTTTACGTAGTTCAAAGTAAAATATTAGCATTTTAATCTCATTTTCAAGCAAATATTGTTCATTTCTGACTAGTTTGATGAAGCAGTTGAAAATACAGTACTATCTTTGGAAGGACAAAGCTATTTATGGTGAAAAATCAAAACAAGACCATCTATTCGATCAGTTTTAGCACATAGTTCAAGCTCGTTAAAAAATAAACATAAGACATGAGCAAATTTTTCCACTCGCATTTAAGCTCGTTAAAAAATGAACTATTCCCCGGTAAATAACCACCGTGAATGTAGCATTTCAGCCATTAAAGCCTTGGTCGTGTTTGCACAGTCACCTCCACTTTTTCATTGGCCGATCATTCACCTCCATTTGATTGTTTACCCATTTTGAGGAACATCTGCGAAGAGTGATTTCACTAGCCATCCTTGTGACACTGCCGTGATTGGAAAATTCCAAACCTTACCTGGAATCAGCTGCAACCCATTTTATCACTCGTTCCTCAAAAGATGAGTCTTCTTTAAGATCTTTTCAACTGACTCGTAAAATATGAAAAGATTGCCGAGTTTTGGCCTTCCAGCTCGTTAAAGTGACAGGAAGTGCTATCCCTCCTCTAGATTTTAATCTTTTTGGACCTGAAGGATTATTGCACAAAAAGATCGAGCGCTTGTTTTGTTCGGCTTGTTAAAACGATCGAAAATTCATCCCTTCTATATTGTTTTATACTTTTTCGGACTTAAGGGATTAGATGACGAAAATGGAATTTCAGAGTTACCTTTACGTACCTTTTCAAACTCTCTAAAAATGAAAAGGACCGAGTTATCTTTTTCGTTAGACTCGTTAAAAAGATTAAATAGCGACAAACTTGTCTTTAGGCGAGAACGAGTTTCACTATTGCTAGGCTCATTAAAACATAGCGATGGGTTTGCCCGAAGGGAAAATTATAGAACAAGCATATGCTATCCTCCTCAAGCTTGACAAAAATAAAGAGGTACTGGTCAGCAATGACTAGGGAAAAATCGGGAAGAAAACTCAAAGAAACTTTGTTGGTAGCAAGTCGCTCTTGAACATGACACTTCCACTCCGTGCCTGAGTCGGGTTGGGTTGTTTCATTCACCGGTCACATCACCATGGTCACGCCATACCATCCACATTTGGGGTAAATGCTACCAATCCATCACATAAGTGTCACCGACATGTTCAAGAGAAGTCATCCAGAGAAGTCACCTGTGTCCCATCCACTACCATACATTATACTTCATTCCTTCATGACCGCCATCATGAACCATATATCATCAGACCATTTTCACCTCCATCAAAATCATTTGCTCCGTTCCGTGTCATTGATGTGGGATTCATTAAGGCCGTCCTTTGACGGATCGCTTCTTGTTGACATCAGCTCATTATCCAAGAAGTTGATCTAGGAACACCCCATTCAGTACTTTGAAGCTTGCATGCCTCAATGGCAAGTTTCTCACTTCCGACGACAGGTATACATCAATGACCTTCGACCAAAAGATTTTGCGTGGTGTTCGACGCCAAGTCCTTTATTCACACCACGTGAATTGTACTGCAGTACCTTGAGGGTCATTATCATTATCGGTGATTCCTCTCGCGCTTGTTAACAGTTTACATCATTGACTGGTAATCAAGCGATGTCTTTCCATGTTCGACTTCAAAACATTTCTCACATGGATCGAGTTGTACTTCGAGTGAAGATCGGACGAGATTGAAGACCCCGGATCTAGTTTCATCCATCTGGGCTGCGATATATATTCAGGAAAATAAAGACATTGAAATGTACAACATTGCAGCACAGATAATCATCCTACCAAAAGGATGATGACTCTATCAGAATCATCAGTCTACCATCAGACGATTGTTTGTCCTATGTACATGAAAATGAATTTATAAAGCTGAGCATGGGAATGCCCGCCTCAGCTAGATCATGAAAACAATACGAAGATAATGTATTGTATTGTATCTTATTACAGGTCTCATCCCAACATTGAAAGAACTTCAGATCCTCCTAATAAAGCATTTCACCCGATAAACGGCCTCATACTTTAGGGGGCAACTGTTATAGACATTTTTGTGCCTTACAACTCTAAGCATGAAATGTCCATATACCAAAGGCTCCTAAGTCCCTAAAAGTGTTGTTCTAACTCCTAAAGGAACAAGGTCAAAAAATTACATCTTCTCCCATTAGTTCTCCACCAGAAACTGCTCAGAACTAGTCAAATCAGGATCATTTCAGCTGCTCCACTAGCTAGCTGCGTTGCAAAGCACCCAAATACACTAGCTAGGTGCGTTGCAACGCACCTAAATGCACTACCAGAGTGCGTTGAGCGGGAAATGACAAGTGGCAGAGTCATTCCATGAGGTGGAGAGACAATGGAAGCTTCCAGAATCTTCTCCAATGACACTTGCCTCACTGAATTCGACCAAGGATGAGTAAGAGGCTCTCAGTCTCCAAGTGGAAGCAAGAACTGACAGAGAGAAGCCACTAATCAATTCATGAGCTGACTCATCCTCTTTGCATACATCTATATATGGATCCCTCATCCCAAAGATCCAGAGGCTGGAATATTGTACATTGCAGAGAATTGCTGTTGGTTTTGAGATAGATATCAGAGTATTGGGTGATTTATGCTTTGTTGGAGGTGAAGAAGGGGCTTCTCTGCTGGGAGGTTGATGTTGGATCAGGAATCATCGATTGTAACTCCTCCTGGATCTTCTTGTTATATCAATAAAACTATTTGAGTTTCTCCTACATGCTTGTGTATCATTGATGTTTGTTACATTTGTATGTTTAGCTTAAATCTGATCCTAAGCTATTTATGAATATAAATCCATGTCTTTGTGTAGTTTTCTTCTTCTGTGATCTTACAGGAACTTGGTGAAGCTAGGAAAGTAAGGGAGCAGGTAGCTGGAAGCTGTCAAAGAGGAGAGAGATTGGATCAAAGGACTAGCGCAAGACACAGGTTGGTTCATCCTATTCCTCTTCGTTTATAGTTCATAAAGAAGAATACGAAAGTAGTTTTCTCTGTTTGTTTCTAAGGTACTGTCACACCTTAGTGGGATAGGGTCGTTCTGAATAGACACTTTTCCCGTTAACAGATCCCACGGACTGATGACCTCTTGGACCAACTGAAGGGGTCAAAATATTTCAGCAAGATCGATTTGAAGTCAGGATATCACAAGGTACCAATCGAACCCTCCGGTGTGTGGAAGACTACCTTCAAAGCCAAGGAGCTTGTTCGAATGGTTGGTGATGCCTTTTGGATTGAAAAATGGTCTTGCAGCCTTCATTAGTCTAATGGATGACATCTTGCGGCCATTCACCAACTCATTGGTAGTGGTATAATTGGATGACATCCCGATCTTCAGCCAGAATTGGGAAGAGCACCTCCACCACATCCGACAGGTTCTCCAAACACTATGGCAACACAAGTTATGTGCCAATATGGAGAAATACACTTTTGGCATGACCCAAGTTCAGTATCTGGGATACATTATTGATGAATAGATGGTGCATGTGGATCCATCCAAGATCCAAGTCATTCGAGATTGGCCATCTCCAACTACTCTGACATAGCTCCACAACTTTCTAGGTCTTGCCAACTTCTACCGCAGGTTCATGTTGGGATTTTCTCATATCACTTGGCCCTTGAGTCAAGTCACCAAGGGAGGAGCGAAAGCAAAATTATTTTGGTCTGAATCTCAATAGAGGGCATTCACAGAGTTGAAAGATTGCCTCTGCATGGCACCCGTGCTCACATTACCAGACTTGAAACAACCATTTTAGGTTGAGACAGATGCCTTTGAATATGCTATTGGGGCAGTCCTTACTCAACACAGGCATCCAATGGCATATCACAGTGAGACACTTTTAGACACAGTCCAGAAGTATCGCACTTATGACAAAGAGATGTATTCCATTATGCAAGCCTGTCAACAATGGAAGCATTACATTTTGGGGAAGGAAATGGTCATCCACATAGACCACTGATCCCTGCAGTTCATATAGACCCAAGGGAAATTGCATAATGATCACCATCAGAAGTGCTCCATATACCTGCAAGGCTGCAATAGTTCCATTTGAATATCATGTATATTAAGGGTAGCACCAATAACATTGTAGATTGCCTCAGTCGAGCACCGATCATGGCGTTAACCACTGTGCTCAACTCTTGTGGGCACGAGACTTCTGATTGGGCACTTCTCTACAAAAGTGACCAAGAATTCGGCCACACATACTAGACACTCTTGGAGGGTCAACATGTTCTAGATTTTCACCTCACGGATGCCCTGTTATGCCACTTGGGTCACCTTTGTGTTCCTTGAAGCGAGCGTGTTGGAAATAATACTCAGAGGGGGGGGGGGGTTGAATCAATATTAGCAATTTAACAATATTTCATTTCCATAAACAGATTTATATACGCTACTTGTGTTAATGAAACTTGCATGTATATGAAACTGTGTTTAGAGCAACCAGTGTATACCTTGAAAACTTATAATTTAGTTAGTTGATCTTTAATATGTGTATCAAAACCATATAACCAGTATTCAGATGCAGTAAATAGAACATGCAATCACACACATGAACACAAGATATAAGGTGGAAACCCAATGTGGGTGAAAACCACCTGGTGCAATCGTCTCTGTCTTTCTTTAACAAGAAACTTCTTTTTACAAATTTTGTACTGGTGTAGCCTTATACTAGTACGCAGGCTTCTACCTGCAGAAGGCTACAACCTTCTCTCATTCTCCATCTTTTCCTGGAAGGGAGCTACAATCCCCTTAGCTCTTGTACTAGCTGATGTTTTTACTAGTACGTAGGTGCTGACCTACAAAAGGCTACAACCTTCTCTTTTCTTCCAAGGACCACGTTTCATTAATATTCATAATGGATCCATTAATAACATCAATCAAACATCAAATATATCTGCATCAACCAATCTCCTTTGCACCAACCAAAATTGAATCAAACAATCACTTTTCTGAATGTTGTAACCAAAACACTGTAACAGTAACCAGAACCCAATCCATAACCTAGAACACTGCAATAGTAAACAGAAGTAGCTAAAACATATTTTATGATGTGTACGCTACTTCAATGTGTCGAACCTACATGCATACATACTTTTCTCAAGGTGGACCTACATATACGCAGTTTTGAAATGTCGAACTAGCGTGTATACATGCCTTTTTTTATACTGAACCTGTGTACAGATATGTAAAAGATGATTTAACCTTTACCACTATTCAGACATCAGCTATACTGAGATCATCATATTTATAGATTACGACATGCACCAATTATTCAGATAAAAGATCAAAAATCACATAAAGATACTTCTCTTCAAGCTTTAAGATCTTGACCCATCAAAAGAACTTATCCTTCTTCAAGTGCTAAGGTTCCTCCTTGACTCAGATCCAGATATGCACCATAACCCAATGACCAGTATTCTAGATCTTGCTCTTCATTAGATATTCAATACTTGAGTGCCTTTGCCTAATGATCCCCTCCTCCTTTTATAGTCTTAGGCCTTACTCAATACCATGGTCCAAAACCGCTTAGAACCAATACCTTGGACCAAATACCTGGGGTCAACACGTTGGACAAGATACCTTGGACCAATACCATGGATCACAATACCATGGACCAAATACCACAGACCAAAACCAAGTTCTCCAACATGTACACTCCTTTCCTTGTGTGAAAGTGCGTGTATACACATACACACCTTTTGGTTAGTGAACCCACGTGTATACGCGGTTTGGTTAAGGGGAACCTTGTATACCTCTTTTTCCTTCATTCTATGATCCTGAACTGTGATTTGTCATCTGAGTGAGTTGCCATCAAGGACAACGCCTATGCCATAGAACCAAACCTATGTCATAATGCCAACAATCTCCCCCTTTGGACTTGATGGAAACCCCAAGTCACTCTCCCCCTTCGTCATCAAGGGCAAAGGGTTATGGTCCCCTTGAGTACATGGTGAATTCTCTGATATGCTGAAGTGTGTTGTTCATGCTCCCCTTGACTGTAAGAAAGGTCTGCAAAAAGATGTTCTACAAGAAGAACATGACTCTATTCATCATAAATGACCTTCCTATCACCAAAGACTCATACATACATCTATCTCCCAACCAAGTGGGGATATACCAAAATTGACTCTTCCACCCAACCAAGTGGGGACACACCAAAATTTTATACATGATAAAACAGGAACATTACATCTTCCATCCTAAGCATAGTGGGGAAACAAAATAGGTCGTTACATGACCTTGATAATAAAAGATATGCATGACATAGAGAAAGAATATCTAAAACAAGATAGTTATCAACAACTATCATCAGCAGTATCTGTCAAACACCATTAGCAACCATGATCTCCCTCTGCACCTTTTCCACCTGAATAAAAAACAGCTGTGAAATTGTACCAAGATCTTCTAAAATAATGCCAACAATGCATTATTAGAAGTATATGCTCCCCCTGAACTTATGCCAGATGGTCTCTGTCAGACCCATATCAGAATCTTTTCATCCAGAGTCTGGCCCATTGTTTTCTTCAAACAAACATATACGCGACTGTATCCGTAGAAACTAGCGTATATATGTGGATATGCTTCATGAAACTCACGTACAACCACTTTTATCTGAACCAGATAGGTTTCAACAGCAAGATGATGCATCAACTACTCCTAGCTTCTATCTGAGATATTCAAATGTCTCTCTGGGCAGCGGTTTGGTGAATATATCAGCAACCTGTTCTTTGGAGGGAACATACTCCAATTTGACCTTTTGTTCAAGCACTTGTTCACGGAGAAAATGATATTTGATAGGTATGTGCTTGGTCTTGGAATGCATGAATGGGTTCTTTGAGATGATAATTGCACTTGTATTATCACATAGAATGGAGATGGGTGGAGTACATGTGATCTGAATCTCTTGCAATGTTTGCATCATCCAAAGGAGTTGTGTGCAGCAAGATGCAATAGCCAGATATTCTGCTTCAGCTGTAGATAATGCAATTGAACTTTGTTTCTTGCTGAACCAAGACACTAATTTGGAACCCATATAGAATGCACCACCACTAGTGATTTTTCTATCATCCACGCCTCCTGCCCAATCTGCATCTGTGTATGCATGAAGTGTAAGATCTGTGTCCCTAGGATACCATAAGCCAAAATTCTGAGTTCCTTGAAGATATTTGAAGATCCTTTTGACTACCTGAAGGTGTGATTCCTTTGGATTTGCTTGGAATCTTCCAACTATTCCCACTGCATGCATAATGTCTGGTTGGGTACCTATTAGATATAGCAGACTACCAATCATGGATCTCTAGATTGGTTGATGTACTGTTGCTGATTCATCATTTGTGCTGAGGCTGCATCCTGTTACCATAGGGGTACATATTGGTTTAGAATCTTCCATGCCATATTTCTTCAAGATCTGCTTGAGGTACTTGGTTTGTGATAGAAAAATACCATCTTTATTTTGTTGAACTTGTAAGCCAAGAAAATATGTGAGCTCACCAAGCAGGGACATTTCAAATTCTTTCTGCATTACCAAAGCAAAGTTTTGACTCATGGCTTCTTCATTGCTACCAAAAATGATATCATCAACATACACAACAAGTATTAGCAATTTATGATTGTCAAATTTTATATATAGATTACTATCAGTTGATCCTTTTGAAAACCTTGTTGATGAAGGTATTTGTCAAGACAATAATACTAGGCCCTTGGAACTTGTTTTAGACCATAGAGACCCTTTTTGAGTCTGCATACAAGTTTTGGATCATTTCCAAGGATGAATCCATCTGGTTGCTCAATATATACTTCTTCTTCTAGGTCTCCATTAAGAAAGGTACATTTCACATCCATTTGATATACTTTGAACTTCTGAAAGCTAGAAAGAGCAAGGAACATTCTTATGGCTTCAAGTCTAGCAACAGGTGCAAAAGTTTCTTCAAAGTCTATACCTTCTTGTTGAGCATACCCTTTACAAACAAGTCTAGTCTTGTTTCTAATAACTTCTCCATTTTCATTCAACTTGTTTTCAAATATCCATTTGGTTCCTATGACATTCTTATCATTAGGTCTAGGAGCCAATTCTTTTCAATCTACTCAAGTTCTTCATTCATGGCCTTGACCCAACATTCATCTTTGCATGCTTCATTTACATTTTGCGGTTCGACGGAGGAAAGAAATGCTAGATAGCTTGAAGCTTCTATAATAGTTCTTCTTGTCTGCACACCTACCTCTTTCTGCCCCAAAATTTGAGTCTCTGGATGATTCTTCTGAACATACCTGGATGGAGTATTTTCTTCTACCCTTATCTGTTCTTCTGGTGCCTCATTGGTTTCTTTTTTAGAATTAGTCTGATTTGATGTGGAAGGATAGTCCTCATCCTCTTCATAATCTTCGGTTTTTACCTGCTTTGGATTTTTTCCTGCTTCATCAACCACAACATCAATACTTTCAACATTTTTCCCAAGTCTTTTATTATAACACTTGTACCCTTTACCTCGGGAAGAGTAACCAAGGAGAATGCCTTCATCTGCTCTAGGTTCAAACTTGCCAAGTTTTTCATCAGTCCTTTTGATGTAACATTTTCTTCCAAAAATATTGAAGTATTTTACAGTAGGAGTCTTACCATACCAAATTTCATGTGGAGTTTGAGTGTTGTTTACCCAGACGTTTGTTTTTTTGAGAATAATGGTGGCAGCAAATGCAGCTTCACCCCAGAAGGTTGTATGAGTTCCAAACTCATCTAGCATAGTGCATGCCATTTGTTGAATAGTTCTATTCATCCTTTCTACCACTCCATTTTGCTGAGGATTTCTTGTGGTAGAGAATTCCCTTCTTATTCATGGTTCTTCACAGAAGTCGAAGAATTCATTTGAGGTAAATTCCCCTCCTCGATTTGATCTGAGACATTTTATTTTGCGATTTGATTCATTTTCAACTAAAGCTTTGAAGGCTTTGAACTTTTCAAATGCTTCATCTTTATGCTTTAGAAGTCCTATCCAACACATTCTTGAAAAATCATCAATGAACAATATAAAATATTCTTCTCCACGAGGTGACTTTTTCCTTGATGGTCCACATAAGTCAGTATGAACAAGTTCAAGAGGCTTACTAGCTAATCCTTTCTTTTCAGGGAAATGTGTTCTGGTTTTCTTACCAAATTGACATGATTTTCATATTGTATTTCTGGAATGCGGATATCTGGAAGATCACGAACCGCCTGGTATTTGCATTATTTTCTTATTTGAGGGAAGCTTAGATGCCCCAGTCTTCTGTGCCATAGCCAGTGTTCATCATTTTTGCTTAGATAGCACTGTTGTTGTCCTCCCTTCAGTATGTACAAGTTGTTTGGAGTTCTTACACCTTTGATCACTGTTTCTCTTGTATCAAGTTCACGAAAAACACATCAATTTGATCGAAATACTACTTCATTTCCTTGATCACACATTTGACTGACACTTAATAGGTTATGCTTTAGACCATCAACATACATAACATTCCCAGCTTTAACCTTTTCTTTTAAGAGAACAAAGCCTTTACCTTTTATGACTGTAGGAGTGTCATTACCAAATGAGACCTTCTTTTCCTTTTCTAAGGCATTATATGACTGAAGTTTCTTTATCACCCGTCATGTGTTTCGAGCATCCATTATCGATATACCACTGATTTTATTGTACTTCTACATACAAGGCTATTCCACATCTTTCTATTTGCGATTCTTTCTTTCTCCATGTTTTGGGACCCAATGAAGCTTTCTCCTTCTGAGATCTTTGCCGAAATTTACTCCTGCATTCAGAATCTTCATGACTGAAGTTGTTACAGATAGAGCATTCTATTTCATTTTCAAGAGCAGAAAAGTTATTTTAGGTCCTTTTCATGATCCCAGTCACATTCCTTTGATTTCTTGCTTCTCTATTCATGATGGTCTTGTAAGCAACACATTAAGCAGCTTTGTGTCCAAAGTTATGACATGAAAAACATTGGCCATTAAAGAAATTCCCGCGATTATCAAATCTACTGACCTGATGATTGTAGTTTCCATTGACATTCATTCTTGAAGCAAATTGAGATTGATTTACCTGTGGTTGGTTATAGCTTCTGTTCATCCTTGAAGTAGATTGAACTTGATTTACCTAATGATATTCTTTATGCCTTTGCTGATGATTGTCAACCTGTTCACTTCTCCTTGCTGCATCAAGATAGCTTTTGGAGGTTGATGGCTTCTGTGCTTGAGATGCTTCTTCAGTATATCCAAGACCTGCCTTTATCAGAGGAGAACACTGCACTTTGATAATTTCATCTAAAGTTTCTGATCCTTTCGCAAATCTAAGATTGAGAGCTTTTGTTTTCTCAATATCTTTTCTCAAACCCACAATTTCACATTCTAACTTTTCATTTTGTTTTTCCATTTTCAGCGAGTTGGAATGTCAAAGTATCTATAATCATACTCTTTTCTTCTAAACAGATTTTAAGTTTAGAAATTTCTTCATAGAGACCATCTTCATCTAAAGCATCCAAGAAATTATCATCTTCAAAAGCCATCAAAAGTCTATAATCATTACCATATTCATCTTCATCACTATTTGATAAACCACTGCTATCTTCATGTGTATAGTAGCTCTTCTTACTTACATTATGTTTTCTATTCCATTTTTCCAGTTCTTTACCTTTATAAGGCTTATCTTTATGATGACATTTGGCTGCATAATGACTGACTCTTCCACAAGCAAAGCATTTGAAAGGTAGTTTACCTCTGAATCTTACAGAACCTCGTTGAAGGTTTTTGACAAAGTTTACTTCTTCCTCTCCTTCTGAAATGTGTCCTGATTCATTGAGCTCTTCTCTTCCTAAAGCCTTGAATGTGGTTTCTCTCATATTTTATGGACCTCCTTTTCTCATTTCAACAACAGTTAGGATTCCGTGCAGCTGTGTCATAGTCATACTCTGAAGATCCTGCTTTTCTTCTATGTAAGAAACTTTCGATTCAAACTTAGAAGACAAGGATCTTAAAACCTTTTCAACCAAAGTAACTTCTTTTATCTCTTGACCTAAATTTTTCATGTGATTAACAATCTCATCTATACGTAGGAAGTAATGAGCTATACTTTCATCATTGTGCATTTTGAGAGTTTCATATTGAATTCTAATAGTCTATTGTAGTTTTGCACGTTTTACCTAATTGTCTCCTTCGTAGCTTAAAACGATCTTGTCCCATATTTCTTTGGCAGTTTTGAGCTGCATAACCTTGACAAATTCTGATTGTGATAGACTTCCCAATAGAGTATTCTTTGCCTTGGCATTTGTTTCATACTTCTTTTTACCTGTCGTATTTGTAGGAACTGCTGATGGAAATGTATATCCTCCTTCCGTGATTTCCCAAACATTTGTTCCAAGAGATTGAAGGTAGGTTGTGGTTCTTACCTTCCAATAGACGAAGTTACTCCCATCAAAGATTGGTGGTCTAGTGGATCCTTCTCTTTCGTAGCTGCCCATGATGATAGATCTTCCTTCAAGCAATCAAGCTTCTTCTGAAGGACCTGCTCTGATACCAATTGTTGGAGATAATATTGAGAGGGGGGGGGGGGTGAATCAGTATTATCAATTTAACAGTATTTCATTTCCATAAACAGATTTATATACGCTACTTGTGTTAATGAAACTTGCGTGTATACATAACTGTGTTTAGAGCAACCCACATATACCTTGCAAACTTATAATTTAGTTAGTTGATCTTTAATCTGTGTATCAGAACCATATAACTAGTATTCAAATGCAGTAAACATAATAGGAAATCACGCACATGAACACAAGATATAAGGTGGAAACCCAATGTGGGTGAAAACCACCTGCTGCAATCGTCTCTGTCTTTCTTTAATAAGAAACTTCTTTTTACAAATTCTGTATTGGTGCAGCCTTATACCAATACGCAGGCTTCTACCTATAGAAGGCTACAACCTTCTCCAATTCTCCAACTTTTCCTGGAAGGGAGCTACAACCCCCTTAGCTCTTGTACTAGCTGATGTGTTTACTAGTACGTAGGTGCTAACCTATAGAAGGCTACAAACTTCTCTTTTCTTCCAGGGACCATGTTTCATTAATTTTCAGACTAGATCCATGAATAACATCAATCAAACATCAAATATATCTGCATCAACCAATCTCCTTTGCACCAACCAAAACTGAATCAAACAATCACTTTTCTGAATGCTGTAACCAGAACACTGTAACAGTAACCAGAACCCAATCCATAACCCATAACACTGCAACAATAAACAGCAGCAACTAAAACATATTTTATGAGGTGTACGCTAATTCAATTTGTCAAACCTGCTTGCATACACACTTTTCTCAAGGCGGACCTGCGTATGTGTAGTTTTGAAATGTCAAACCAGCGTGTATACGCGCCTTTTTTATACTGAACCTGCGTATAGATCTGTAAAAGATAATTTAACCTTTACCACTATTTAGACATCAGTTATACCTAGATTATCAGATTTACAAATTACGACATGTGCGAATTATTCAGATAAAAGATCAAAAACCACACAAAGATACTTCTCTTCAAGCTTTAAGATCTTGACCCATCAAAAGAACTTATCCGTCTTCAAGCACTCAGGTTCCTCCTTGATTCAAATCCAGTTATGCACCATAACCCAATAACCAGTATTCTAGATCTTGCTCTTCATTAGATATTCAATACTTGAGTGCTTTTTCCTAATGATCTCCTCCTCCTTTTATAGTCTTAGGCGTTACTCAATACAATGGTCCAAAACCACTTAGAACCAATACCTTGGACCAAATACCTGGGGTCAACACGTCAAACAAGATACCTTGGACCAATACCATGGACCAAATACCACGGACCCAACATGTACGCACCTTTCCTTGTGTGAAAGTGCATGTATACACATATGCGCCTTTTGGTCAGCAAACCCATGTGTATACGCAGTTTGGTTAAGGGGAAACTGTGTCTACCTCTTTTTCCTTCATTTTGTGATCCTGAACTGTGATCTATCATCTGAGTGAGTTGCCATCAAGGACAACACCTGTGTCATAGCGCCAAACCTGTGTCATAATGCCAACAGAGTGTGCCAAGATGATTTGGGAAGCAAACTACAGTCAGCCTGCTGGACATTTCGGGGTCGAGAAAATGGTGGCAGCATTGCAAAAGTATTTGTATTGGCCGAATATTCGACATGATGTCAGGAAGTACATCAGATCATGCACTGCCTGCGCCATTGCCAAACCAACCATCAAGAAGCAAGGCCTCTATACCCTACTGCCTACCCCTAGTCGACCTTCGGAATCCATCTCCATGGATTACATGTCAGGTATTCCTTCCACTAAGCATGGAAATGACTATGTTTTTTTGGTCGTCGACAGGTTCTCGAAGATGGCCATTATGGCCACCTACAATAAGAATATCATAGCAGAAGCCACTGCTAAACTCTTCTTTGAACGAGTGTGGGTACACTTTGGGATCCCACAGTCTATCATCTCAGATCGAGATGGCAGGTTCCTCAGTACATTTTGGTCCAATCTCTGGTCGATGCTCGACACCAAACTCACTAAGTCCATAGCCTTCCATCCTCAAACTAATGGCCAGATAGAGGTTGTTAACAGGATGATTGTACACATTCTGCACATGTACAACTCAAAGCATCCATGTACATGGGACAAGAGCCTCCCCTATGTTCAACACAGCTACAACCGGGCTCTCCACAACTCGACTGGCCACAACCCTTTTGAGGTGGGTTTGGGATTCCAACCTCTATGTCCCATTGATGTGGCCATGCCAGTTGCAGCTACTCATGTAGATTCAGTTCATGTCCAATGTTATAGACATTTTTGTGCCTTGCAACTCCAAGCATGAATTGTCCATAAACCAAGGGCTCCTAAGTCCCTAAAAGTGTTGTTCTAACCCCTAAAGGAACAAGGTCAACAAATTACAGCTTCTCCCAGAAGTTCTCCACCAGAAACTGCTCAGAATAAGTCAGAACAAGATCATTTCAGTTGCTCCACTGGCTAGGTGCGTTGCATAGCACCTAAACACACTAGCTAGGTGCGTTGCAACGCACCTAAATGCACTATGAGGGTGCGTTGGGCGAGAAATGACAAATGGCAGTGTCATTCCGCGAGGTGGAGAGACAATGGAAGCTTCCAGAATCTTCTCCTATGACACTTGCCTCACTGAATTCGACAAAGGATGAGTAAGAGGCCTTCAATCTCCAAGTGGAAGCAAGAACTGACAGAGAGAAGACACTAATCAAATCACAAGCTGATTCATCCTCCTTGCATACATCTATATATGGATCCCTCATCCCAGAGATCAAGAGGCTGGAATTTTGCACATTGTAAGGAATATCTGTTGGTTTTGAGACAAATATCAGAGTATTGGGTGATTTATGCTTTGTTGGAGGTGAAGAGGGGCTTCTTTGCTGGGAGGTTGATGATGGGTCAGGAATCATTGGTTGTAACTCCTCCTGGATCTTCTTGTTTATCAATAAAAACTATTTGAGTTTTTCCTCCATGCTTTTGTATCATTGATGCTTGTTACATTTGTATGGTTAACTTAAATCTGATCCTAAGTTGTTTATGAATATAGATCCATGTCTTTGTATAGTGTTCTTCTTCTGTGATCTTACAGGTACCTGGTGAAGCTGGGCAAGTAAGGGAGCAGGTAGCTGGAAGCTGTCAAAGAAGAGAGGGATTGGATCAAAGGATTAGCACAAGACATAGGTCGGTTCTTTCAATCCCCCTCTATCTATAGTTCATAAAGGAAATACAAAAGTAGTTTTCTTTGTTTGTTTCTAAGGCAGCTGTCACACCTTAGTGGGATAGAGCAGTTCTAAATAGACACTTTTCCCGATAACAAAATGGTGACTCCACTGGGGATCGTGTCTAATTAGTTTGTTTGTGTATCTCTTTGTTGTTTGTTTCATAAACTTATAAGTAGCATTCGAACTGCATTTGCCATAACAAATGCAAAGTAGACATCTGCTGCTTCAATCCATTCACTAGATTTGTTTATGATTTGAACAACTGATTCACAAATGATCTGATTGCCCTTGTGATAGCTCTTAGACCCTCCTTAGATCTACCCTTGATTGTGCATTACTGATTGCTTTTACTCAGCCAAAAACCAAAGACTAAACTGCAAACTGTGACCCAGAACCCGGACAGATTCTCGTTTCTGGCCTAGCGCAGGTACTGTTAAGAGTTCCTGCATTTCAGCGCACTTCCCGAAAGGGCAACCTGTGCTGCAATCCAGTTTCTCTGTGTTACAGGTGCGCTGATCAGACTAGCCCTGTGCAGCTGAGGTTCTTGTGCTTCATTCTTTCCAGTTCTGTCTCTGAATTTTGCAGCCTGTGATCAGTATATGTCTGTTTAAAACCCCTTTTCCTTGCTGTTATTCCGCCTCCTTTGTACAAAAGAACTGTAGATGTTTTTGTGTGTTTGTTGAGTCGTTTACAGTTTTCCATTGCAAAAGTAGAATAGTCGTACTGTCGTCCTTTGATTTAGATCTGTCGCAAGTGTCGATTTCGATCATAGGAGAAAGTTTGATTGCTGTTGATGGTCGATTATACTTTTACTATTGCCTTTGGTCTGAATTTGTGATTTTCTAGTGTAAAAAACGAGTATTCATTTCGAAATCGTAAAGTGTCGTAATCATCTCTATCTTTTGATTTCGAAAAGAAGCTTGTTTGTGTTTGTCGCTTGAAAGAAAATTCAGATTTGTACATCAACTTTCGTTTTAGCATCAATACTAAGAAATTCGAAAACAAATACATGCATGTGCATTTGGATATTGACAGTCTGTTTGGCTTGATTTAGGAAAGTGCATTTACAGTGTGCTCTTTGCTCTTTGTGAAAAGATTGTGTCTTTCTTTTCCTCTAGTAGCTAGGATTTTCATTGCATAAAAGAGATAAAAGTTTGTTTATCATCTTTAGATTGCATTTTAGGAATTACATCTACATCTCGTGGTGAACCCAAAAGGCAAACTTCATAAGAAAGATCAACTTAAAATAAATTCAATGAATCTAACAACGCTTTGGAACTTAACGCACAACATTTAGAGGTCTAGGCTAGAGACGTATTCCGGCGTCGTAAAGCTTGGTAACTGTTGTCCTCATTGATGGTTGGGTGATTCCTCCACTTTGAGACGATAAGTGCCAGTACGGACTTGTGCTCCCACGTACCGTCGAGTATATTTTGGAAGACCCCTATAGGCTTAAATCCTTTATCCATAGGAAGCCGTGTCTGCCGCCCTATCGATCGCAATGCACTAAACACAGCATTCGGGAAGATTGACTGCCGTACCGTAAAAAGTATTCTACAGTTTTGTGATTGGTTTGGTACTCCCTCTACCTAGATCTCCAGAGCAGTCCCTTTCGTTCCTTTTCAGAATCCTTAACGGAAAAGGTCCATCTGAGCACTTGTCACTTCAGGCTCATTAAAAATCGAAGGAGACTAGAGTCATCTTTTGTTTTTTCTTGACTCTTAAAAAATGAAAAAACAAGTTGTGTCAAAGCGTATAAAAATTTATTTTAAACAGAACATTCATTACCCTTTCCTACGTTGATCTTGGGTTGAGAAAATGGAGTCTACCAACCAAGGAATTCCCCTTGGAGGAAATCCTAGTCCCTTCTCCTCTTGGGGAGATGTTGGTGCGCCCCATATGGCCACATTGTCGCTTCCAGGGCTAAAAATTGGTTTGCCTGTATGGCTCTTTTCAACCTCTGTCGTTCAGAACACCACTATTCCTGAACAATCGAATCAGCAATTAGACAAGTCCAGAGTTGCCCACCAACCTTCTACTTCCTCTAATTCTTCCTCTCGTCCTTCCTCTTCGCTTGATGGGGCTGGAAAAGCCAAAAGTCAAGTTCCTAAGGAGAAGAAGGAAAAGAAGAAGAAAGAGAAGAAGAAGAAGGAGCCGAAGGTGAATGGGGGAAAACGAGTGTTGTCTAACGAAAATCCACACACTGCACCGACCAGGCCTAAATCGCCATGTGTCATTTGCAAAGGAGACCACTTTCACAGATATTGTCCTTGCATCCCTCAGATATTAAGGGACTGGTCTCCTAGATTGCACAACCTGATGTCGTCAACCTCTGATGATCATGTTGAAAGCACACCGTCGACTAGTGAAAGTGAAGCCCCAGGACAAAAAGGAAAATATAGATTTCCTTGTAAACTGTGTGAAGGCGATCATGCCGTTCACCGTTGTCCCTTCTTAGACGAAGCTAAAAGAGTTTTGGATGATCGTTCGGTTTCACCGTTATGACTTCCTCCTGGATATAAAAACTCTTGCCGAGTTCGTCACTAGTTGAAAATCTGGCGGGCCTGCTCAGGTAGTCGGCTGAAGCACCTATCATTGAAGATAAACCATCTGGATCCATACTAGACGAAAGTCAAAAGGTCGAGGCGGCAGTTGACCCGGTCTTGCCTTCAGAGGTTTTATCTTCAGATGATACAATCACTGAAGAGAACAAGGATGACACCGTCCAAATTCGTTTCATAAGCACAAACTCCAATGAACATGGGGGCAATTTACCCGTTCCTTTACCGTAGGAAGGAAGTTTGTCAGAGTCATACCCGGCCGTCTATTCGGTCCCACCTCCAAGCAACCTAGTTGTCTCCTTCGACTGGAATCAACTAGGCAGACCCCGTTTACCAGCAAGCATACCATTCCGAATTATCGTTCAAATATATAGAATGGTTATGGCTGGTACCATCATAGATGAGGGGGCTTCTGTGAGTATCCTTTCCTCAACTGCTTGGAAAGCGCTTGGTTCACCATCGCTTTTGCCTGAGATGAGAAATCTGATAGGCTTTGATAAAGGAAGCAATCGACCTTTAGGGATCCTTCCCAATGTGCCCATAACATTGAGAGGGAAAACCGTTCACATGAACGTAATGGTAGTTCAAGGACCCCTAGATTACAATCTACTCCTTGGACGAGACTATATTTATTGCATGGGAGCCATTGTCTCCTCACTCTTTAGAGTAATGTGTTTTCCACACGAAGGAAGAGTGGTCAAGCTCGTGGACCAGCTTTCATTTCCCGGATCATACAGAGCAAATAGTCATATACCATCCCTGAATGGTGTTTTCATGCAATAAATGTCTCAATCTCCATTCCGTCCTCCCGATGAGCGCGAGTAATTCAGAGGGATATGACTGAATCCCAGGGGGCATGCACCCTGGTCTGCTTCGGTAGGAAAACTTTGGGTATAGGGTAGGTTTCCGCGGGAGAATATGACTAGTCTGTACCCCCGTCCGTGATTGGAAGAGGGGGTTATTCTAGAACAAGATTCTCTTGTCAAAGTTATGTCAGGGATGGTCTCACTATATCATCCGTTCACCTTTGTTTATCTCGGTAGACATCGCCGAAGAAGTGTTTTGTTTACGCCGTGAATAGAATAATCTTTGGGTAACCTGTAAGAGGTAGGCCTCTCTCGGTAAAACAAATGTTTTGGCGGAAGGAAGTAGAGGTAACCTTGAAACTCTGTTTTATACCTGGGGGCATGCAAACCTTTTGGCATGCAAGCGAAGAGCGACTAGTTATTTTTTGAATTCTTAGGACCTCTAGCCCTTTAAACCCGTAGGATTGGTCGTTTCCTAACTTGCATAAAGAAAGGATGTGGGGCAAAACTCTAAAAATTGCCGTTTTATATGAGACATTCTTATCATACGACTGGATTGATCGAGCAGTGTTGCCACGAGGTTCAAGCTCGTTAAAAAATACACCCGCACCGAGCAAATGTTTCCACCCGCGTTTAAGCTTGTTTAAAAAATGAACTATTCCCCGGTAAATAACCATCGTGAATGTAGTACTTTAGCCATTAAAGCCTTGGTCGTGTTTGCACCGTCACCTCCACTTTTACATTGGCCAATCATTCACCTCCATTTGATTGTTTACCCATTTTGAGGAACAGCTGCGAAGAGTGATTTCACTAGCCATCCTTGTGACACTGCCGTGATTGGAAAATTACAAACCTTACCTGGAATCAGCTGCTACCCATTTTATCACTCGTTCCTCAAAAGACGAGTCTCCTTTAAGCTCTTTTCAACCGACTCATAAAATATGAAAATATTTCCGAGCCATTGGCCTCTCCAGCTCGTTAAAGGGACAGGAAGTGCTATCCCTCCTCTAGATTTTAATCTTTTTGGACTTGAGGGATTATTACACAAAACGATCGAGCGCTTGTTTTGTTCGGCTCGTTAAAACTATCGAAAATTCATCCCTTCTGTATTGTTTTATACTTTTTCGGACTTAAGGGATTAGATGACGAAAAAGGAATTTTGGAGTTACCTTTACGTACCTTTTCAGACTCTCTAAAAATGAAAAGGACCAAGTTATCTTTGTCGTTAAACTCGTTAAAAAGATTAATAGCGACAAACTTGTCTTTAGACGAGAACGAGTTTCACTATCGCTAGGCTCGTTAAAACATAGCGATGGGTTTACCCGAAGGGCAAATTATAGAACAAGCACATGTTATCCTCCTCAAGCTTGACAAAAATAAATAGGTAGTGGTCAGCAATGACTGGGGAAAATTGGGAAGAAAACTCAAAGAATCTTTATTGGTAGCAAGTCGCTCTTGAACATGACACTTCCGCTCCGTGTCTGAGTCGGGTTGGGTTGTTTCATTCACCGGTCACATCGCCATGGTCATACCATACCATCCAAATTTGTGGTTAATGCTACCAATCCATCACATCAGTGTCGCCGACATGTTCAAGAGAGGTCATCCACCGAAGCCACCCGTGTCCCACCCACTACCATACATTATACTCCATTCTTTCATGACCGCCACCCTGAACCGTATATCATCAGATCATTTTCACCTCCATCAAAATCATTTGCTCCGTTCCATGTCATTGATGTGGGATTCATTAAGGCCCTCCTGTGACGGATCACTTCTTGTTGACATCAGCTCATTATCCAAGAAGTTGGTCTAGGAACACCCCATTCAGTACTTTGAAGATTGCATGCCTTAATGGCAAGTTTCTCACTTCCGGCAACAGGTTTACATCAATGGCCTTCGACCGAAAGATTTTGCGTGGTGTTCGACGCCAAGTCATTTATTCACACCGCATGAATTGTACTGTAGTACCTTGAGGGTCATTATCATTATCGGTAATTCCTCTCGTGCTTGTTAACAATTTACATCATTGATTGGTAATCAAGCGATGTCTTTCCATGTTCGACTTCAGAACATTTCTCACATGGATCGACTTGTACTTCGAGTGAAGATCGAACGAGATTGAAGACCCCAGATCTAATCTCATCCATCCGCGCTGCGATATATATTCAGGAAAATAAAGACATTAAATGTACAGCATTGCAGCACAGATAATCATCCTACCAAAAGGATGATGGGTCTATCAGAATCATCAGTCTACACTCAGATGATTGTCTGTCCTATGTACATGAGAATGAATTTATAAAGCTGAGCATGGGAATGCCCGCCTCAGCTAGATCATGAAAAACAGTATGAAGATAATGTATTGTATTGTATCTTATTACAGGTCTCCTCCCAGCATTGAAAGAACTTCGGATCCTCATAATAAAGCATTTCACCCGATTAATGGCCTCATACTTTAGGGGGCAACTGTTATAGACATTTTTGTGCCTTGCAACTCCAAGCATGAAATGTCCATAAACCAAGGGCTCCTAAGTCCCTAAAAGTGTTGTTCTAACCCCTAAAGGAACAAGGTCAACAAATTACAGCTTCTCCCAGAAGTTCTCCACCAGAAACTGCTCAGAATAAGTCAGAACAAGATCATTTCAGTTGCTCCACTGGCTAGGTGCGTTGCATAGCACCTAAACACACTAGCTAGGTGCGTTGCAATGCACCTAAATGCACTATGAGGGTGCGTTGGGTGAGAAATGACAAATGGCAGTGTCATTCCGCGAGGTGGAGAGACAATGGAAGCTTCCAGAATCTTCTCCTATGACACTTGCCTCACTAAATTCGACAAAGGATGAGTAAGAGGCCTTCAAGCTCCAAGTGGAAGCAAGAACTGACAGAGAGAAGACACTAATCAAATCACAAGCTGACTCATCCTCCCTGCATACATCTATATATGGATCCCTCATCCCAGAGATTCGGAGGCTGGAATTTTGCACATTGTAAGGAATTGCTGTTGGTTTTGAGACAAATATCAGAGTATTGGGTGATTTATGCTTTGTTGGAGGTGAAGAGGGGCTTCTTTGCTGGGAGGTTGATGCTGGGTCAGGAATCATCGGTTGTAACTCCTCCTGGATCTTCTTGTTTATCAATAAAAACTATTTGAGTTTTTCCTCCATGCTTTTGTATCATTGATGCTTGTTACATTTGTATGGTTAACTTAAATCTAATCCTAAGTTGTTTATGAATATAGATCCATGTCTTTGTATAGTGTTCTTCTTCTGTGATCTTACAGGTACTTGGTGAAGCTGGGCAAGTAAGGGAGCAGGTAGCTGGAAGCTGTCAAAGAAGAGAGGGATTGGATCAAAGGATTAGCACAAGACACAGGTCGGTTCTTTCTATCCCCCTCTATCTATAGTTCATAAAGGAAATACAAAAGTAGTTTTCTCTGTTTGTTTCTAAGGCAGCTGTCACACCTTAGTGGGATAGAGCAGTTCTAAATAGACACTTTTCCCGGTAACATCCAATCCAAAATAGACAAGGCAAACAACTTCATTGAGCACATCCAACATATTCGCCAGCAGGTCCATGATATTTTGGAGAAATCAAATGCCAAGTACAAGTAGTGACATGATCAACATCAGGTGCCACACAAGTTTCAGGTGGGCGACAAAGTCTGGTTGCATTTGCAAAAGGAACACCTTACCAGAGCCTATCAGAAACTTAGACCACTCCGATATGGTCCTTACACCATTACCAAGGCCATGGGAGACAATGGATTTGAGGTCAACATTCCCCCATTCCTTGGCCTGCACCCAGTATTCAATGTGGGCCGCCTTCGGCCATACTTTCCACCATTATTAGACACATCCGACATTGCAGAACATCTCACACCCACAGAGTTAAATATACATTTCATGGAACAAGCTGCAACTAATCAGATCATGGACACACAGATCAAGCACACTCACCAGCAGAATATCCAATTGTATCGAGTTGTCAAAGTAGGCCAACTCCTTCACCAGGGACCAAGTTCAGCAGAAGTTTCCTCATCTCATGGAGGAACTCAACGCAATGGGGACCATTACTTCCTAAGGGGGGAGGAATGATCCAGGTGGATATTGGTGGCCACCTGCCAAGTCCACTTGGACCCCCACCATTGTTTCTTTCAACTTTTCAGTTTCCTTAATTGTAGCACAATTTACTATTTTTAGCAATTTTTCGGGTCCTGAACTCCCGGAACCGTTTTGAGGCCCTAAACGACATTTTTTGGGGAAAATGTGAACAACATGGATCCATAGACCAATGTTTCTCTTCCTAAAGTTGTAGTTCTTGGATAGATATTTCTAACGAGATACTGTGCGCGTCAAACGAAGATCGTATGCCAAAGTTATGACCCCGGGAAGTTGATGTACCAATTTACCCAAACGAGGCCCACAGTTTGGCGTTTCATCTTCTAGGGTTAGGATTTTGGATGTTTAGGGTTTTCCATTGTTTCTCAAAAATAAATAGGCCATCGAGCCTCATTGTAACATAGTTCATAGGCATGTAGCCGCCACATCTCTTCTCAGAGATAAGCTACCATCGCCCTAGTTGGTTTATTTCCAATTCTGTTTGTAGGCATATTTTGGTATTTTACATTAATGAAATGAAGTATTATTTCCACTGCATCTTTGTGTATATGGTTATCTCTGTATTTTGTTGTGTTCCGATTTAAATCTGGATCAGAAGGCCTCCAAAGAAGACTCCACCGGTTCCTTTTCCATAAGTAATCCACCAGGCCTGGATAAAGGAATAAACTTGCTATTGGTGAATCCCTCCTTTATTCTACATGAGCTATGGGGAAAACCACTTGTAAATATGAACCCACTGGTTTATCTATATATAAAGAAATATAAAGAAATTAATCAACTGAACTAGCAAGGGGCTGGTCATTTACATGAATCAGCTCTAACCCTGGATCCTTTTGTACTTCCTGCAAAAACTGATCACGTGAAAGTGGTTTGTGATAAAATTTAAGCTGATGGCCATTTACTATAAAAAAATTCTTATCATCATCAATAGTACAAATAAGAACTGAACCATTATCAAAAAATTCATTTACTTCATACGATCCTAACCATCTAGTAGAAAATTTACCTTTAAAATGCTTAAAATTACTATCATATAACAAGGCCCAGTCACCTGGGTGAAAGACTTTCTTCTTGATAAATTTGTCATGCCATTGAGCTCTTTGGATCTGCACCAATGTGGTTCTATGGTAGGCATCTTGTCGGATTTCGTCAAGTTCATTCAATTGCATCAGCCTCTGCTCTTGAGCTTCATTTAGATCCATACGCAACTGGGTGGTAGTCCTGAATGTTTTTACTTGGAACCCAATGGGCAAGAGCACTTGTTTACCATAGAGTAACTCATAACGTGTGTGTCCTGTCACATTTCAACAAGTGATCCGTTAAGCCCATAGTGCCTCCAGTAACTTATCCACCCAATCCATATGATGCAGTTGAATAGTTTTTGTGAGGATGGATTCCAAAACTTTGTTTGTGGACTCCACTTGTCCGTTAGCCGGGGAGTGATAAGGAGTTGATTTACGATGCTTAATTTGATACTCCTCCATGAGTGCCTTGACCAACTTTGATGTAAATTGTCTACCCTTGTCAGTGAAAATTTCATGAGGCACGCTGAATCTCGTAAAGATGTCCTCGAACAAAAATTCTACTACTGCCTTTTCAGTGGCATCATAAAATGCTTTAGCCTCCATCCACTTGGTGACATAGTTAGTGCACACCAAGATATATTTTTTCTTGTTTGACATTGGGGAGATGGGCCCTACAAAGTCCAATGCCCACTTCTCAAAAGGTCCAATGGAAATTTTTGGTTTAAGAGGCATTTCATCAGAGGCAACTAGTCTCCCCATCCCTTGGTAAGTGTCACAACTCAAAACAAACTTCTTGGCATCTTTAAAAAGTGTAGGCAAATAGTATCTAGTACGGAGAACTTTGTATGAAGTAATTTTATTGGAAAATAGCCACCACAAGGCTCGTTGTGACTAGCTCTCATCACATCATAAATTTCATCTTCCCACACACATCACCTCATAATCAAGTTTGGCCTGGTATAAAATAGATCCCCTTCGATCCAAGAGAAATTAGCACTACATTGCACTATATTATGTTTTTATCGGGCCGACATGATTTGAGGTAGTTTCCCTGATACCAGATAATTGGCGACATCAACGAACCAAGGAGTAATAGTAGAAATGGAAAATAATGTTTCATCTAGAAATTCATTAGGAACTGGTGTTGGCATGCTTCCCTGTGCAATGTTCAAACGAGATAAGAATTCAGCTGCCAAGTTATCCATTCCAGGCCTATCAATTACAGTTATATTGAATTCTTGTAAAAGAAACAACCATCTTATTATGCTACCATTAGTAATAGGTTTATTCATTAAAAATCTAACAGCATAATGACCAGTATGGACAAATGTCTCGTAACGAGTAATATAATGCCTAAACTTTCCTATAGCATGCACAACTGCTAACAACTTTTTTTCAGTAACCGTATAATTTAATTCAGTGGGAGAAAGTTTTTTGCTGACAAAATATATAGCATAGGGAAATTTATCCTCCCTTTGTCCCAAGACCGCTCCCAGTGTAGTATCTGAAGCATATATACAAATATGAAAAGGTAAGGACCAATTTGGCCCTCTCAATATCAGAGTAGTGGACAACTTTTCCTTTAGTACTTGAAAAGCCTCGATTTTTGCTAGATCAACTTGAATTCCTTCTAATGACACATGATGGCCTAAAATAATCCCCTTAGTTTGCATCATCTTACATTTGTCACTACTAAGGGCTAGATCAGCTTCTTGACAATGAATCAATACTTTCTCTAGATTTTCCAAAGCCTGTGAAAAGTCATCTCCATAAACTGTGAAGTCATCCATATAGACATCCACACAGTCATGGATCAAATCAGAGAAAATGGCAAGTATATCTCTCTGAAAAGTGGTAGGGGTATTACAAAGACCAAAGGGGAGGACTCTATATGCATAAGTACCCCAAGGGCATGTAAAAGTAGTCTTCTCTTGGTCTTCTTTGACTATTTGTATTTGATTGTAACCAATATACCCATCTAGAAAATAAAAATACTTCTTACCTGAAAGTGTGTCGAGGACTTGATCAATGAAGGGTAGTGGAAAATAGTCACGCAATGTGGCCTTGTTTAATTCCTTGTAGTCAACATAGATACGCCACTTTCCGTTCTTCTTTGGAACCAATACCAGAGGTGACACCCACCTACTGTCAGAAATGGGGTAAATGAAATCTGTAGCCAAAAGTTTTTGAAGCTCATTTTTGACAATGTATTTTAATGTTGGGTTCATACGCCTTTGTGGTTTCCAAACAAGTCTCATTTCTTCATTTGTATAGATATGGTGGATGTAGGTGTTTGGATGTATGCCACTCATGTCGAAGTAATCCTAGGTGAAAGATCCATTTTGTTCGCGAATCATACTCATCAACTACTGCCTTTGTTATGTAGTCAATCCTATATCGATATGTAATATTTTTCCTTTAAAAATTTCTACAAGTTCTGTTGTGGGTTTTTGGCTTTCCTCCATGGGTGCAAAAGAGGCGAATACAACTAGATGGTAAATTTCCTGAAACTCATCACTAAACACATGTTGATAATCGTTAAAAGAGATAGGATAATCAATATAAGAGCTATCAACTAAAAAATGCTTCAAAACATGTTCATTAGAATGCTCTTGGAGACCTCTAGACTGATCTAATGACAATAAGGGAAACATACAGTTTTCATCTCCATATGGGTTTTTGAGCCATAATGGTACTTCAGCAGCTGTTTGAGCAGGGGGAAAAATAGATAGAGTTTGGTTGTGAGGACCATTAGAAATAATAATTTCTTCATTTCTACATCCTATGATGGCATTAGCAGTTGTCAACGACAATCGTCCCAAAACCACAGGGTGTTCGGGCCTAGAGGTTTTCAAAGAAATGACAACGAAATCTATGGGATATTGCCAAGAGGCAATAGTGACCACTATGTCCTCTAGGGTTCCCATTGGTTTGATGATGGATTTGTTTGCCATTTCTAGAAGGATAGGGATGGATTTAAGTTTAGGTGGCTATAAAGATGTCATTGTTTCATAGGTCATTGCATATATTGCTACTCCTAAATCCACCAGGGTATTTGGAAGAAGTACTCTGTTTATCTCAATGGTGACAATAGGAATTCCAAGGTCATTTTATTTTGCAAGCAAGTCGGAAATCATAGTGGACATCTGGCTTATGATTTTGATGTTCTGGTTCTTATGCCACTTTCTCCCCGGTTTCTTAATGCAGAGATATGTGACGATTTTGGTGTAGATAGAATGTCTCTAATTGCTTGTAAAAGTAGAATTTTAATGCATACATTCCTTAGTTCATTTTCCAAATCATATTCAAGTGGGATCTCTTCTTTCTTTACAATTAGTCTTTCCGAGTATGGTGGTTTATTTGATTCTTCTTTCTATGGTTGTGGTTGTTTTTTGTTTTGCAAATGGTTTTCAGATGATCTGGAGGGTACCTCTTACTAGATAATAACAACTGATTTTCCTTTGTTAAATGTCTTTCTTGATCGTAATTTTATTTCATTTATAGGAATGGAGGTAATCATATATGTAGGAAAAGGTTTCATATCAATGTTTTGCACAGGTTGAGGTAGCCTATTATGACTTGGGTTAGGTATGGGTTGCGCAGGAAACATTATAGGTCAAGGTGGGTTCAAGGTAGTAGGTGCTTGTGAGGATGATCGATTAGAAGGTGTAGGTAAAAAATGATACAAAGGAGGTGGTGGCAGCGTGGGTTGTTGATACATGTTAGGGTTATGCCCTTGCTGATAAGTTTGCATGGTTGGATTATATGAGGTACTTGGCATGTTTGGGTAAGGCACATAGAATTGGGTTTGGGGTTGATAGGCGTTGGCATAGGGGGTTGTCCTCCAATTTTGGTTGCAGGGAGTGTTTTGTGGTTGAAGAGTAGCCCAAGGAGGGTAAGATGTTTGGAAGGTCGAAGGCTGAGTCTGACCATAACCTTGGGAATTTGGATCTAGAAATACATTCTGACTCTAGCCTCTCCAGATGGGCTTTTTGGTGGCTTGATATTGGTCAATGGTTTCCGTATTCCCTTTGTAGATAGCCTGTAAGCTAAGAAGTGATGGAAACTTCTTGGTTGGGTGTTCAAGAGTACAGATTCCACAAATATCAATGGCATTTAAAGGACGTTCCCTTTCTGGATGTTTGCGTCTACACTTAGAACAAAAGACTGCCATAGTTTCTTTTTTGACCTCTTGATTTTGTTTGATTTTCATAGTGTCTATTTGGTCACTGATTGTGTTGAGTATATCAGTTTTAAAGTTTTCTAATAAGTTTCCCATTTTGACTCTCATAAAAAATTTAGCCACAGTTTTCTTTAGCACGTAGTCTCTGGAATTATCTTTAAGTTTGTGAAGCCTTTTGCCTACTTTAGCTTGGCTCCTAGAATAGTTACAACAAAGCTCGAATACTTTGGTAAATGGCTTCTTATAGATGTCCCCACCACTAAGAAGCTTTAATGTTTCAATATAGTCATCCCTCAACCCTTTTAGGAACACAATGTTTATAGTCGTTTCATCTAAGTTTGACCCACGAGATTTGTGAAAATTATATAGGAATCATTCAAGATACTCTCTAGGTTTTCATCTTCTATTTGTTGCATCCTAAGGATACCTTTGATGTGCCCACTCTTACAAAAATATTGATATTTTTTAAGGAAGACTGATTCGTGTCATCCCATGAGTATATAGTTTGTTCCCCTAGACTCATGAACCATCTAAGGGCTACATCTTTTAAAGTGGTGGGAAACAATTTAAGTTTATGTGCATCCTCATAATAATTATAACTGTGACATAAAATATCAAATTAAAAAAAAAAATGCATCGGGAGCTTCATATGATTTACCGTAGAATAACGAAAGAGATGCCATTGGGATGTTTTTCATGTTGATGTTGCGAGTCACATCTAGGATAGGGAATTTGAAGGTAGTATCCTCATCGTCTTCCTCTGGTTCTCCCCTTGGTTCTTTTGGGTTGTTTCCTCCAAATACGTTAACATTGTGTCAAGGGCCTTCTCCCTCTCCATGGTGTTCTTCGTTGTTTCTGTTCTCCCTGTCTTTGTGGTCCATATCTGTGACAGGCACTCGAAGAGGTTAGTTGATTATAGCGTGAACAAGAGGTACTGGAACATGGTTGATGTTGGTTGATTGCTCGTCTACGTTATCATGCAACTCTACTGGTTCTTCTACCTCGATCCCTTCAGTGTTGTCAAAGAAAACCCGTTGAATGGTCTTTTCTCCTTGATCTAAGAATTCTAGATCCGAAACCAGGTTGGTATCAACACTTCCTCCTTCTTGTCTCAGTCCTACATATCGATTAGTAGCATTAATAAGAGGTATATTAACTGATCCAAAGGTTGCAAGAAATTTAGAATTGGAAATAAATCTACCCTTACTATCTCTAGGTCTACCCATACTCCTATGCATAGAGATAAAAGAAATAGAAACTCAAGAACAAGTAGTGATCGATCAGACTTTGGAGCAACCCCACAAAAGTGGATGCATGGCTCTTCACTCACGTCTTACCATACACTCTCCACCCTTTGACAGTCTTGCAAGATCTTGAATCTCTAATAATAATAGTTACCTGAACAGGAAATTACAACTTCCGCGACAATGGTGCCAAAATGTTGAGAGATTTAGTGGGTGTATAACTTTCTCTATAGATCATATATATCCAATACCATGTAGAAATTTCCCATTGTAGATCAATAGATTATGCAATAGACTAAAGCAAAATACAAGATCTACTTCTACAACAAACTTGCGGAAGCTTAATTGATTTTGAGCAATATCAAATAGAACACATATAACTGAGAATGAGAAAGCAATCACACATGAACACAAAAGAATACTCTGGGGAAAGCCTTAGCTAAAAACCCTGATCTCTATATTATCATACAAGTGGAAATATGTCCGGATTACATAAAGCGTTAGCTCACAAGCTATCTTGCTCTCAGTACAATCCAACAGCTGCTCATAGATAGTCAAAGGCTTCTCACAAACCTTCCCCTCTACCCTCCAAGCCTCCTATTTTCTTGCGCAGTTTCTCCTGGGGTCCAATGCTGCCACCTATGTGAATTCACCTGTCACACAACACATTAAACTCAATAGTAACTGCGCAGTCCTGAAGGAGATGATTCCTTCTACATGGATGAGTTTTCTATATAGGAAAATTCCTCCAACTGATAGTACACTATCCCTTCCTCTTATCTCAACTGGGTCTCTAAATGAACTGACATGCATGAGCTATTTATGAGAGAATATTAAGTTATCTGAAGTGCAGCAGTTACATGCATGCATGAATTAACTAACTGAACTCACAATCAGTTCCACAAACTGTTGGAACTAATCTAATTGGACTTAACTTAGTTAACTAAGCTAACTAATTACAACTCAAAGTACAACTCATCCTGATCTCCTTTAATCAAGGGATAACTTCCTCAATCAATGGAGAAACTATTGCATGTATTCACATAGACTTCATGTTTGATTTCCTACAACCAATTAACCCAAGATGAATTAATTAATTATTTTACAAATAGCTACTAAGATCAAATTGAATTTTAATTCTCAATTTTAGTTTAGGGACTAACTAAAATTGGAATCTATCTCGAAATTCTATTTATAGCAATCCTATTTTTAACATTTCTATTTTATCATTCCTTGTTACTATATCCAACATGGGTACCTGAAATTCTATTTATAGCATTTCTATTTTTATCATTTATTGTTTCTATTTTCAACACTCCCTTTCCACAAGAAAGGCATTCAACTCAAACCCGATCATGAACCTTTGGAATGTTTTGCATGCAACACTTCTCCCTAGTGTTGTTGATCCAACAACTCTAGAAACAAAAAAAATACAACCTGAATCAGAATGATGCCTTTGTCATCAAAGTCTCTGACTGATATTGCCTCTGTCAACTGAAAACTCTACACCTCTGTGCCTTTCAATATATGACTGCTCTAGCCTAGGTCACTTTGATCTCTCACTGCCTCAATCACACTGATTCCTGATGCTGCATCTGTGCTGCTGCTAGTCCTATCTCCTAACACTGCATCCACACTGCACCTCCTCTCATCATGTTGCATCGTGCTGCACACTGTTCCACCGCAACTCAGTTACTGAGAAGTTAGTAACTGATCTCCCAACTAACCTCCCTGTTGGGCTAGAAACATCCTCTGATGCTGAAGCTTCCTCTGCCGCTCCATCCACATCTGTCTCTACCCACTCAGCTAGTCCTGCTACTCCACATTGGGGCTCCCGTAGTAAGGTCTAATCAAAGAGGTTAGGTACCCCAATGATCCTGCCCCTATTCCAACCTTCTTGGGACTATCACTCCACATCGCCCCACCTCCAACCTGGAGGTATGGATGCATGTGATCCCTATGCCCACTTGGATTGAATTTTCCCCCCTACTGGAGGTCTCTGCATGAGTGGATATCTCCACTCGATCTCTTGTCAACTTCTCCAGTTGTGGCTGCTCCACAACCTCCTGAAGCTGCTTCACCAATTGGGGCTCCTTCACAATTGTCTGAGAATTCTTCTGGCACTGCATGTTGAGAGGTAATGTACTCTCCTTCTCAACCACCAAGTCTCCATCAGTTTCCTTGCTCCTCAAGGCTTTGCATGCATCTTGAACCTCAAAAGCGTACAGGTTCTTGACTTTTGAACCAATCTGCTTCACCTATCTTGTAGTGATGTGTCTAAGGAAAACCTTTCCCTTACTAAATACTACATCATAGCCTTTGTCTTCTAGCATTGCGATCGATACCAAGTTTTTCCTCAGTCCTGGCACATACTGCACATCTGTCAAGGTAATGTGAGCTCCATTCTCCCTCTGAAAAACAACTGTTCCTACTCCTGAGACACTATACTTTTCATGATTACCTATCGCTATGAGTATCTGGAGATATTTCTCCTCCAAGGTACTGAACAAACTCTTATCGCCAGTCATGTGGAATGAAGCTCCACTTTCAAGAAACCAACCACATACCCACCATGGATGAAACAATGCATGCGAATAGGGTGAAATCCAACTTGAACTATGAGGCCAATGCCTCACCTTCAAATCCTTCCTTGGATCCCATCTTGGATTTCTTCAATGGACAATTTGTTGCAAAATGGCCCACCTCATGACAATGAAAGCATCACACTTTCGATTTATCAAACTTATTCTCACCATGGGAAGAACTTGATTTGGGATGAGAATCCTTCTCCTTCCCTTTCTTTTCCTTATGTGCTAAGGCATAGTTTTTTTCATCCTCCTTGGATGAAGAACCATCTCTGGTGCTTCTTCTTATCTCCTCCTGCATCAGATCCGACCAAAGTCGAATCTGGTAGTTTCTCTCTTCCATTTACCGAGTCTTGGTAGCTATGCCAGCTCTTAGGAAGACTGAGGAGAGCAAGATTCATCATGTCATCATTGACTGTCGTGATCCCTACACTTCCAAGCTCATCCCTGCAGGTGGTGAGCTTGTTGAGATATGTAGAGATTGTGTCGCCCTTTTCACACTTGATTTTCCAAAGCTTGTCTTTCAGCGCTAGCTTCCTTTGATCCATGTTGTTCTGATATAGATCTTTCAATGTTTTCCATATTGAAAATGGTGTCTCCTTCCCATGGAGGCTCGAGACAATATGGTATTGAACTCCCTCCAACAGGATTCTCCTCACTCGAGCCACACATTTCTTCCATTCTGCCAATTTTGTAGCATTAGCTCCTGCTGGCTTGGGGACTTCTTGATCAATGAAGTCCTTTAGACTGTTGTCCTCTAATACTACTTCCAAGTGATCCTTCCAGGCTATATAATTTGAGTTGCCATCAAGGGCATACTCGAGTCTTAAACCGTTGAATGCCATTGGTGAAATTTGAGATGTGATAAGAATTCAAATTCTATAATCAGGAACTTGAAACTTTGAACTTCTCCCTTCTTTGTATAATGTTCTTCACTTTGATCACTTTTTCTTTGATAACATGTAGAAATTTCTCTATAGATCAGCTAGCTCCGATACCATGTAGAAATTTCCCACTGTAGATCAACAAATTATGCAATATACTAAAGCAAAATACAAGATCGATTTCTACAACAAACTTGCGGAAGCCTAATCGATTTTGAGCAAGATCAAATAGAACACATATAACTGAGAATGAGAAATAAATCACACATGAACACAGAAGAATACTCTGGGGAAAGCCTCAGCTAAAAACCCCGATCTCTGTATTATCATTTAAGTGGAAATATGTCCAGATTACACACAGCATTAGCTCACAAGCTATCCTGTTTTCAGTACGATCCAACTGCTACTCATAGACAGTCAAAGGCTTCTCACAAATCTTCTCCTCTACCCTCCAAGCCTCCTATTTGCTTGCACAATTTCTCTTGGGGTCCAATGCTGCCACCTGTGTGAATTCACCTCTCACACAACACATTAAACTCAATAGTAACTGCGCAGTCCTGAAGGAGATGATTCCTTCTGCATGGATGAGTTTCCTATATAGGAAAATTCCTCCAACTAATAGTACACTATCCCTTCCTCTGATCTAAACTGGGTCTCTAACTAAACTGACATGCATGAGTTATTTATGAGAGAATATTCAGTTATTTGAAGTGCAACAGTTGCATGCATGCATGCATTAACTAACTGAACTCACAATCAGTTCCACAAACTGTTGGAACTAATCTAACTAGACTTAACTCAGTTAACTGAGCTAACTAATTACAACTCAAAGTACAACTCATCCTGATCTCCTTTAATCAAGGGATAACTTCCTCAATCAATGGAGAAACTGTTGCATGTCTTCACATAGACTTCATGTTTGATTTCCTACAACTAATTAACTCAAGATGAATTAATTAATTATTTTACAAACAACTGCTAAGATCAAATTCGTATTTTAATTCTCAATTTTAGTTTAGGGACTAGCTAAAATTGGAATCTATCCCGAAATGCTATTTATATCAATGCTATTTTTAGCATTTCTATTTTATCATTACTTGTTGCTATATCCAACACTGGTACCTGAAATGCTATTTATAGCATTTCTATTTTTAGCATTTCTTGTTTTTATTTTCAACAGTGGGTGTATTAATTCTTCTGCATCTATATGTCAATCCGGGCTCATAAACACAAGTTGTACTGCACTTTCTAAATTCAGTTCTTGGTCAGATTTCTAATGGTTTCCTTTATAAAATGATTTAGTTGAATCTAGCACACAATTCATCAAATTCTAGAAAGCAGAATCAATAATCAAATTTTAACCTTGATATTTTTAATGAATCTGTATTTTAAAACTATTCTACTTAAATGAAATCCCACTCTGAATCACGAGATATATGCTAAGAAAAAACTTTTGATCCAAATACTTCATCAAATAACTCAAATCCCATGAAAACCCTAAGAAACCCTAATTCTGTTACCTATGCTACTCTTGAATGAAAAGTTGAAAATTCTAATCTACTTCAAGCATGTTCGAAAGGCAAGTAGACTTGAAACTATAATTTTCAAAGGTAGCTTCAAATCCTTAGGACTCTATGATAAGCTTCACTCTTGGGCACAACTCAGAAGAATTTCCAACTAAAAACCTATTTCAATCATCTTGCTTGTTTGACTAAGGACAAATCCAAATCCTATGTCTAAAATTAAGAGGACATAATCACTTTCAATCTGCTATCACACCTTCGCTTAATAAAATACAATCTCTAATATTCAACCATCATGGAAGGAAAACTTAACTAAATGAAATACCAACTTTCCTTATCAAACCAATGAAAGCTTCTCTTCAAACTGATAAACCTATGTCACTCCAAACCTATACTTTGTTTCTAAACGATAGAAATTTGAGTTAAAAGTAATCTTCTGCCTAATCCAATCAATCAAAGAGAGAAGCGATCCTCCATTAACTAACTATTCTTCAACTTTGTTCTGGAAATCGATGCTTAATACATGCTCTACTTGTTTGCAAGTTATGAATGGAAAAGAGAGAGTTGAATTAACTATCTTAGTAGCTCAATTATCCCAGTTATTATAAAACCAAGTTCAATTGATAGTTCTGGGATTTTTATGTTAAGTTTCGATGGTCTTATGAGATCGATCAGTGGATACTCCACACTGTGAATTCTAATTATTTTGTTGCATAAACCTTACACATAACATTTGGTATTCCTTGAGCTCAAAGAAGTAGTGGTAATCAGGTTTTTATGGAGGAATTGAGATGATCGTTGTGTAATTCACTCAAAGAGGCATGTGTATAGGCTTGTGATTTGGACTACGTGTACGATTGGGCAATGTTGCTATGCAATCAAGAGATGGGACAATCACGCAGAGGGTACGAAAGGAGTTTTAGATTAGAAGAAAAGAATCAAAGCTATCAACATCCTGGGTTGTGGACAGAGGTCATTACATTCATTGTTAATTCATTTTTAAAATAAGAGAGTGCCTAAACAGAAATCAAAGGAACACGTTTTTGTTGAGATCAATCTTGTAGTGAATGCGCTATCCAATCAACTATAAACTCTAATTAATCTACTCATTTGCCATATAACCAAATCAAACCTTATGAAAACTAGCTCACTCATAGACCAAAGCAAGATATGCTAGAATGCTATAACACTGCTATGTAAACAAAATGAATTCAGAAGCTTTGGAAACAAATTAACACAATCAATAAAACACTAGAAATTAGATTTAAATTATTTTCAAAACAATTTAGAGAAATGAATTAAAACTCAAAGCAATCAAATCGACTACTAGCTACAGAATTAAATTTCCCAGTGGTGGTGGTCCCTTTACACTACCAGGTATGAAACTTACAGTAAAATGGAGGGAATCAGATGACTATATCAAACATTTACAACTCTTGCAAATACAATTTCTCCTTCAATGCAAGACCAAAGAAAACATAATTTCCATTGCTAAAATCTCCGTAGAAAAATAAAAAAAGAGTTTAAATTCTTCAGTATGTATGCGTGTAACTCCCTTCTACATTTTTTCTACAAGATTTATAATCCACTTTACATATTACAATTTAGCTAAAATCAGATCATGGAGATGCCAATCGGATTTCCATTCTAATCTAGGCTTAACAACCAACAATTTGCCATACAAGTTCTAAATGATAAGACCGAATTCTGTTGTGAAAGTTGAAAGCTGGTTATGCATAAGAAGCATCGATATTCCTTGTTTAACTCGATGAGGTCATGTTGACTATCGTGCTCATCCTTAAGTTCAAATCTTCAAGTGTAGTTTCCTAGAGGGCAATTCTGGATCGCTACCTTGAGTACAGTTCCTTCTTTGAGTGCAATTCTCTTTTGATGCAGAAGTCCTACGTCCCTGTGAGAGAAATCTTCACATCTATCATCCATAATGATTAGTAAACAAACAAGCACACATTAAACTACCTAATATTGATCATCAAAATAGCTAAAACAACACCATTTGTAATGCTTTTACCTTGGATGAGAATTGGGTATAGTCTCGACACAAGGAGGTCAAAATGACATGAAAAGAGTTCAACTATAGGTAAAAACAGGGGAAAAAGTAGTATGAAAAGTGTAAGAGTAGAGACAAAAATGGGGTCCAACAATCATGGATATTTTTGTATGTTCTGGGAATGAAGAAGAACTTGATTTCAATGTCTTCTATGGAAGAGAAGGGGTTTGACATCACTTTCTCAGGAGGGGATGTATTGATGTATCAGAGGGGAGCTTCCATCACTTTGGCCAAAGTGATTGGAGTCTGCTCTGGGAAACCATAAAGGTTTAGTTTTCAGTTGGCGGGAGCATTGGTGAGTAGCACATTTGGTAGCACTCACACTAGTACCACCAATAGTAGAGACTTGTGCAAGTTATGGCACTGAAGGATGGCACATATACATCATGGAGCTTTGAGAGTACTGAGGGAAATCACTACTAGAGTTCCTCATTTTAGTGTCGAGCATTATGAGGTCTGTAGAGGGTGTGATTTGGGAAAGTACACCAAGTTACCATTCCCAGCAAGCGACATCATATCTATAGGTATAGTAAACTTGATTCATAGTGATGTTAGTGGTTTTATGCCTCATGTTTATTTGGGTGGTTATGAGTATTATGTTATATTCATTAACGACTACTCTAGGAGGACTTGGATATATTTCCTCAAGACCAAGGGTGAGGTCTTCAGTTACTTTAAAGAGTTCAAAGCTCTCGTGGAAAATTAGACAAGTAGGAAGATTCATGTCTTGAGGTCAAACAATTGTGGTGAGTACACCAATGGTGGGTTTTCTGACTTCTGTGCACATGAGGGAATTAGGAGAGAGTTCACGGGTGTATGAAAGGAAGCATAGAGCTATTTTTTGGGCTAATAGAGTGAGGATTCATGATCAGGGGTTGCCTTTATTTTTGTGGGTTGAGGCCTGCAACACTGCTGTTTATCTTCAGAACAGGAGTCTTCATAGAGTATTAGGGAATATGACTCCGGAGGAGGCTCACTGGAGAGAAGCCTCATGTTGGACATCTTCATATTTTTGGATGTCTCACATATTCTTATATCTCCAAGGAGTAGAGGATGAAGCTGGAACCAATGGAAGAGAAAGGTATCTTTATGGGTTACAATGAGACTTTGAAGCCTATCAGATCTTCATTCCTTCTAAACAGAGAGTGGTGATTAGGAAGTGTTGTAACATTTTCTGGTTTTGATAAGTTAGTATATTAGTCAAAAAAATATTAAAATGTTAAGTTAGGATATGGATGCAAAAGAAAGAAAAGTTAAAATGTTAGGCCAATTTAATGTTTTATAGGCATCCATATCAATAAAATGTTAGGTGTTAGCTACCCTAAATAAAGAAGCCAAAAGGAAAATAAAATGCTAGGGAAGCAAAAAGAAAATAGGCTTCATTTTATGTTTTTATAAATGCATAGGCTCCTAGTCAAAATGCACCACAAGTCAATTATCAATATTATTTCATGTGCTCTAAAGTTTATATATCAATTATTTGGTATTAATCCTATTCATAAGTTTTAAATCCTAACTTTACCCCTCCGCTCACATTACCCTCCACCCACTTATTCCTAATTTCATTACACCCATTATACATTACAAATAATCCCTTTATGCAGTAGATTAATCTCTGCCAGCCCCACTGGGTGTCATGAGTTAACCCTCCACCACCTCTCACTCCATCTTCACTCATCTCCCAGGATCCGAAGACCCACATACGTTTTCGGCCTCCCATCACCATCTAAACTTTAATGTTGGGGGGGGGGGGGGGGGGGTGGGGTGTCTGAAATGGGCAGTATTTGAAACCGCGCCCGCCCCTACATGTCAGCTTCACAGCGTTTCGGACCTCCCTCGGGAAAAACCGCTAACCACTCTCGCCCCCTTCGAAAATTTGTTTGCCTCACTCCCAATACTACTCTCCTACCCATTGCGCTCTCGCCACTTGCCTTCCACCATGTAATTCGCCTGTTATCTCCACCAAATCACATTCATTCCCTCTATAATTAACCTGTTAAACAATTAATTGTTTAGCCATTAATCCAACGGACCCACACCTCCGTCAACTGAAAAATCACATTGTTATATAAACCTTGCTTTCACAGGTTAACAGGTTGCTGAGTTCATGCATTGTCACTGTTAATTGATTTGTTACAGCTTTGCTGGATTCAATCTCGACATTTTCAATTGCCAACAACACTCTCTTCTCGATCATTTCGAGCCTGTTACCTCTACTTTTTCCCCCAAAATATGACTCCTCTTTGCATATTCAAGCCTCTAATCTAGTTTTCTCTCCTGTTCTTAGCCTTAGCCAAGATGCCTCGAAAGGACAAAGGACCAGAGGAACCTATCAATCCTCTGATCTATCCTCCCATAGATCTTCATCACGTCCCTTTCACTGATAGAGACTATAAAATCCATGAAACTCTCTGTGAATTCAACCTCTTTGAAATGTATTGCTGGTGTGAGGACAAGTATATAGATAATTTAGATGAGATCCAGCTATGGGAGTCTAATTTACCCCAATACATTTTTCGTCACACCCACAACACCCTAGATTTTATTAGAAAGTGTCATGCGTCATATTTTCCAAGACAAAGGGCCATTTTTACACCTATTGGAGAAATCTCGTTTACCATTACTCCTCAAGCCATAGAACAAATGATGCAGGGCCCCACAGTAGAGAATGCTACCCCATTTTCCTATGAAGCACTAACTGAACTATACCAGAAATTAGACTTTGCCAAGAGGGCCAAAACCTTGGAACTTTTCTTGACAAAAGATACTTCAATGCTAAAGAAAAATCCTCCCTATCCCTCCCCTATTTTCCCTGATAGAGCAATGTAGATTATCACAGTTGTTTCCTACCTCCTTGGCTACTACTCTGATCAGTGGGTAGATGAGGCCATCATAGGATTTTTGTCCATTTTCTTTGTTGATTCTAAGCCCTCCATTGTGTTTAACTTTAGCCAATTTCTTGTAGAATCAATTCATTGGAAGCTTATCAAATTTTCGACTGAGGAGGTATTCAAGTATGCCTCTGTGTTAGTTTACATGTTCTTATACTTTCAGGGGGACAACATCAACCTTTCCTTACAAAAGCTGGATGAAAAAGGAAACCAGTAGTCAGTCATATTTTGGACTACTCTGGTCATGAAGGAACAGAAGGAGTACACATATAAACAATTTACAAAGATGTTTGTTCATCCAACAATCAGTCTTTTGAGTAGCAAGATAGAACCATGGATCAGTGAGGAAATAAGAAAGGTGTTACAACTATTAGACCAAGTTCAATGTTAGGAAACCAACTCACAAAAAGATAAAAAGATAGATCAATGCCTTAGAATTCAACCTCTTCGAGGGGGAAACCTCCTTTACATTACACAAATGAACAATTCTTGGATGATTCAAATGAAAAAACCTCCTTTCTATATATAGGAGTCTAAGGGGACACAATATAACCAAGCTGACCTAACAATAATAATATAAAGGCACAAAAATAACAATAGTGGGATTCTATGGGGCACAATAATAACAATATGGGGACAATAGGGGCACAACAATAACAATAAGGGATACAATGACAATAGTAATGGGGGAATCACCAGTATTATAGGGACCTAACATTCAAACAGGGAATCGGTACCTCTATGAGAACTATACATAATTGAGAATATTTGGATGCGAGCTTGCACCTTACAAGTTTCCCAAATTCATCCCAATGAGGATTTTTTCTTTGGAGTACATAAGGTAGATGATCAACATGGATGAAATCCACTTTGTTGTTGCCAAGAAGAATTCTCAGTTTAAAATCAAAACACAGATTGGCCCCTTCATTTGCAACATCAGGGCAACAGAGAAAGAAGCAGATAAGCTCTTAAAGGAAATGCAATTCAACCTTAGCTTTACTTGGTCTTATGATCCATTAGGGATCATTTTTGAATTAAGAGGTGAAACCAAGTCTACTCCTTACTTTCACACATCCAGGCCAGAGATAGAGAAGTACAAGAATCAATTAGAATGGGTTGAGAATACCATACATGAGGCAGAAGAACAACATGTATTATCATCTACAGTGCAAACTCCTACCATGTAGGAGAAAACAACCAAGAGAAGCAAAGAGAAAGAGTCCCCTTTAGGGACTGAAATTTTCAGTGAAGGATTCATGATATTGTATAGAAAGAAGCCCAGGCTTAGTTCTAGACTAATCCTCAACAAATATTCAAAACATCAGACCATTATCACCAATAATGAGTCACTTGTTTCGTAATTAGTGGGTGAGAAAACCACGCAGTCTCCCACTACCTCCACAACTTCACAAGAGAAGCAACAACTTATACATACCAACACATCTATTGCAGGGGAAATAGAGAAGAGAATAATGGAAATCTTTAAGGAGATAAAAGTTGGGAATGAAGCCTTGAAGATTAACACCTACAACCCTTTCTAGAAGCAGACTTCTAGTGCTCAAAGCAGGATGCTGTCAGCCTTTGATTCAAAAAAAGGAAAATTGCAAATGGCATTCCTCCAAGCACAAGTGCCCAAGCCCAAGGCAGCATCAGACTACCAGAAGACAACCTTTGAGTTTGATGTAAAGGATATACATCTCATTGACCAAATGGATATGCATAAGCAGACTAGGGAAATGATATTTTAAACTGTCACTAACACTACTACAAATTTATCAAAACTGCATATTACCTTAGGAAATGTCCAATCACAGTTGAAGATGGAGAAGGTCTCTGTGCTTGCCAAAGATACCAGGATTAAAACCCTGAAGGACTTAGTACTCAAACTGGGTTATGACCCTTCAAACATCAATGTTACATAGGAACCTGTGAAGAAAAAGAATTTAGACGTAAAAACATTAAGGAAGCAATTAAAACTGTCAACTAAAGATGTTAGAAAATTATATATTATAGAGAAATGGAACACATAAAATATTGCAGAAATATAAACACAGAAAAGGCATAAAACAAGAGAGACACAGATATATGTGGTTCACCCAGTTTGGTCTATGTCCACGGAGAAATAGCAGTCATTCTTTTATTATATTATCCAGCAAACTGAAGAGATACAACCTATAGCAGATCTGTTGTAACTCCCTCTTCCCTCTCAATATCCTCTCTCTTCCTCACTCAAAATATAGATCTGCATAGACGCAATACAATTCCCTCATATATAGTGAGGGGTTTCCTTCTAGGGAAAAAAACTCTAAATTAAACATAACTTCTACCGTCAGATGATCCGCCTAATGAACAACCCAGATTGACTAGAAATTACTAGACTTTTACAAGGTAATTTTACATTTGTTTTTAGCTTCGGAGGCACTGCTCCCGAACCCCCATAGGGGGATCGCTAGCCCTCAGACCCCCCAGCCAGGGGGGATCGGCCCCCCCAAACCCCCATGGGGGGACAAGTCCCACCCGTACCCCCCCGCGTGGAGGGGTGTACAATCTTCCTGGGGTATACATCCAGCTAAAACCTTTGAATACAAAAGATAATCAAGCTCCACACCCAACAACAGAAGATCCTCTAGCCAAGGATATTGAAGAGACAAAGACACAAAGGGGAGATATGATGAAACTCATTATAGAGCAGAGTGCACAACTGAAGAAAATGGAGACAGAGATGGAGAAATTGATTAAAGAAAAGGAGAAAGCTGCTAAAAAGACTGTTGTCCATTTGGAAGCACTTCCTATCACAACCATTCCTACAACCATATCTGCTACAACAAGTACAAGAGATGTTGCAGATCAGTTGGCCAATGCAGTACAAAACATGTCTCTCCAGACTGAAGAGATCAAAAAGTTGTAGGACCAAGTGAAAATTCTAGAGGATCATCACCAGAAATCTGAGATTTTTCATGCAGCAGAGCTTCAAAGAGCTCAAAATCAGATAGAGGCATGGAAGAAGTCAGCAACTGAGTCTTCTATTGGCTCTACACTAGGTCATGTTAAAGAAATCATCTGGAATAATATTATTGAAGAGATAGATGAAATCTGGCCATGTATCCAGATTATTTTTGAGTAGAAGGAACTCATGGAGAAAGCAAAGCAGACCATTGCTAATATCAATGCTCAACTGGGAGAAATGCCTGCTACAACCAACAACATCATAAAATTCCTCAATTCTAAAAATAAATATGAGCTGGATGATCTAGGAGTGGATGAAAAAATAGAAACCATCCTAGAGGTGAAGAAATTTTTGACAAAGAAGAACTTAGTTTTACAACTAACAAAGAAGTGTCACACTCTAGAGGTAGCAGTCAACAGGTTTCTCAAAAGGATTGATGAATTGAACCAGAAGGGTTTTCCTTCATTGTTTGTAATCAATGATAAATTAATGACCAGGGAAGACTACATGAAGAAGCTTCGGTACATTGCCAAGGATACAACTAAGTCCTCCAATAGCAAAGGTTCTATGATAGACAGAGCATTTTACGAAGCCATCAACAACATAAGTTTTATTCAGCATGAGATAAAACACATTTTCACAGTAAAATCCACTTTTGCTTAGTATACTGAGGTAGATGAAATCTATCAGAAGGTGACCAAGGTAGCTGTTCCAAACGAAGAACGGTGGGAAAATTTATGTGAATTTTAAGACTAAAGGACAGGTCAGCTTTAGTAGCGCAACACTCGAACAGTGGCCACTCAGCAACTACTCTCCTTCATACCAGGGACATATGTTTACATTCATTCCTTTTGATCAAATTACTATTTTTTTTCTGTTAATTCTAAGTCAATAATAGAATGCCTTGTCACTCAGCCATTTATCATAGTATTATTGTAATTTTGTTTAAATACTTCATTTTTTCAAAGTATTTAGGGTTGAACCCTTGAACCATTTATCACACAGATTCGTACTAAGCTGGAGCATTTTTGTGATAATAAAATATTCTTGACTTGCCTCATATGGTCCGTCTCTTAGTGAGTTGTTTTCATATAGTTTTTCATTATGTCTTCTTCATATAAATTAATTATTTATTGTCATCTGATTTAAAATTTAATTGAATATAAGTTTGATTTTGAATCCACTGTGAAGTTGTAATTTAAAGAGATTAATCTGCATAACTATCTATTATTGTGAATTCCTCTTTGAAATTAAATTGCATTAGATTTCTGTAATAGTTTAATTATATTCCATTGATCAAGGAAACACAATTTTCTTGATTCCTTCTTATAGATTATTAAATACTCAGTTTGAATATTAAATCAATTATATCTATACACATTCTTCTCATCCATTCACCTACAATCAAAATAACCATGTGTATGTAAATAACAACCTTATTTAATTAAGAATATTTCTAAGTTTAAAGCACCTGTTCATATATAGTTCACTGTTCATCCAAATCATAAAAATCAACAAAACATTATAGACGCTTTGGCATAACCAATTGACCTTTGGTTATCTCAAAGGAAAACAAGAGGGATGTGAAGTTTGAGGAGGAGAGGGCCTATCAGAGATCACGTGAGTATGATGAGAGAGAGTCACAGACTTCTCCTCAGTAGGGAGGTCAGGTATAGTGAGCAGGACCTAAGGGTTCTGAGCAGGACCTAAGGGTTCTCGATCGAATGGTACAGGAGGTACTTCAGTGTCAGTGACATCTGGGGAAACAGTGGAAATTTCACATAGCAATTATTTAGGGATTTCACTGGTAGAGAGTTCACATGGCACTTCAGTTGACACATGCATAGGTGCCGGTACAGATTCTTCGAGGATAGGTGCTGGTACATGCACACGAGGTTCAGTTGGCAGATGTTCAAGTTCACCAGACTAGGGAGCAGAGGATGAGGTTCCTTATGGGGAAACTTCTTGAGGGAAGAGGAGGCCCAGGTGGCTGCAAGACACCTTGAAGGAAGTGAAGTGCATTGGTCCTCTGAAGAGGGTTAACGGGGATTGTGTGCCACCTGAGCGGTTTTACAGTTATGTAGCCAAGACTACTAGCATGGTTGACTCTCATCCTACTAGCTATGAGGAGGCTTCCATATGGGAAGTGGTGCCTATGCTTGAGGGCAAGTCAGTTGTGACTTCTAGGTGGCTCTACAAGACCAAGCATACTGTAGATGGCAGCATTGAGAAGTTCAAGGTGAGGTTTCTGGCTAGAGGGTTCTCACAGATAGAGGGAGTTGACTATGATGAGACATTATCTCCCATAGCTCGGTACACTTTTATCTGGTCCCTTATTTCTATTACTGTAGAAATGGCTTGGCAGATCCATCAAATGGATATGAATATGACATTTCTGAATGGAGTTATAGAGGAGGAGGTGTATGTTGAGATTCCATAGGCCTTTGAGGTACTTGGGAGTGAGACCCATGTATGCTGGTTGAGGCGAGCACTCTACAGACTTAAGCAAGCTCCAAGAGCTTCATATTCAAGGATTGATACTTACTTGCAGCAGATGGGTTTCACAAAGAGTGATGTAGATATGAACCTATACTATATTTTTGTAGGGGATGATTCGCTCATTCTTGTGATGTATGTTGATGACTTGTTCATTAATGGGGCAGAGAGACTGATTAGTTATTGGAAGGAGGATCTTGCTACGGAGTTCAAGATGAAGGACATTGGGATGATGCATTAATTTTTGGGGCTTGAGGTGTGGCAGGAGCAGGGGCATATCTTTTTGTGGTAGGGGCCTTATGCTATGGATGCGTTGAGAAGATTTCACATGGCAGACTATAGACCCATGTCTACACCTATGATCACCAACTGGAAGAAGATTCATGCTTCAGCTTCTAGTTTGGTGGATCCACATTGTATAGGAAGCTTATTGGGTCCTTGATGTATCTAGTCAACACTAGGCTAGATATATGCTTTGCAGTGAACACACTTATCCAATTCATGGGTGATCCTAGGAGGGTGCATTGGGTAGCTAGAAGGCATATTCTTTGCTACGTGCAGGGGACTATTGAATATGATCAAGACTATAGGTGAAGAGATGGAGTGAGGTTGGCAGGTTACACAGATTCAGATTGGGCAGGGTGCACTTATGACTGGAAAATCACTTCGGTAGTTGTGTCATGGTTCAATGAAATGAAAAATAAATTTCTTTAATATCTTTTGAGGTTGAGCATATGGATGCTAGCCAGGCTAGTTGTGAGGCCATTTCACTTAACAAGTTGTTGTATCACCTATTTTATCAGGAGTTGAGACTGACAGTTATTCACTGTGATAATACGAGTTGCATTAAACTCATGGAGAATCCAATGTTTCATGACAGGTCAAAACATATTGACATCATATATCATTTCATCAGGGACTATGTTCATAAGGCAGTGAAGTTGGAGTATATATCAACCGATGAGTAGGTGGCTAATGTTCTCATGAAGTCCTTTCCAGGAGGCAAGCATGTCCATTTCAGGGTCAAGATAGGTGTGGTGAGAAACACTTTCCTCGGTAAGAGGGAGCGTTTATTTTTAATGTACCTTGGACAAGTGGTTTCCCATGGGTTAGTCTCTACCTAGGGAAAAGTGTCCAAAATAATTCTTTTCCTAAGTGTGACTTTATAAAGTGAAAGTGACTTTATAAGTGGTAAAGTCAATGTCAAATTATAAAGTGAAAAGTGACTTTAGACATAAAGTACAAAATGGGTACTTTATTTAATGGGTGAGTTAAAAAATCGAAACTGAGAATTAAATGCACATTTATTCTCATCCCTTGAGGTAAATAAATCTGGGCCATTAGCTCTTAGGGTTGCCCAAAAGTGATTTAGGGAAACAAAAGGGGGAAAATAAAAGAGAGACTGCATTCATTCTTCATGAGAAAGTTGGAGAAAGGAGGTTGAGAGCTAGAGAAAAGTTCTGAAGGAGAAATTTTTTGTAGCAAGTTGAAGGAGTGATTTCTGGGCAAAGCTGGGCATGAAAATCAAGGCATAGAAGACAACTTAAGTATAGTACGAACAAAATTTAATGTCGTGAGCTATATGCCGTTCAAGAGAGGTTTTTGAGATTTTGTTTTTTGAAAAAATATGTACAGCAATAGGGGAATCCATATAGTCCGTATGGAATCCATACAGTACAGTCCATACAGTCTATATCTGTACAATACATATTTTCAGCTTCAAGTGGTCATGGAAATCGAGGCAAAGTGGGCATGATTTTCAAGGAGTTTTGGGCTGAAGAGATAAGTTGAATTTTGTTTTGTTTTGTTTACAAATATATTTTTTCCTGAACTTGAAAGATAAATAAATTTGACGAGATCTTTAATAGGTTTTCCCCAGAGAAGATTGAAGGGGTTTTTCCTAGGTCTAAGTTGACCAAAAATCTGTGTATTTTTGTGTGTTTTTGGTCTGTTTATGTCCTTATTTATTTTCAGCATGTGTTGACAGTCCCATGTGTTTTAATCTGAAAATTTCATTTCCAGAATTCTATATGTTGAATGTATTTTTATGGGAAAGGGAATTTAATTGAATGGGAGTGATAAGGTGAAATTAAAAATGGGTTGGGATTGCAGGAAAATTTTTAGTCATCAAATTTCAACACCAAGTATAATTGAAGCTATTATGAAAATTGATTCACCTAGAAACAAAAATGAAGTGCATTATTTCATTGGTGGAATAATTTTTCTAAGGATATTTACTCCAAGTTTAGCTGAGATATTAAGAGTTATCACAAACATGTTGAAGAAGGACAATGAAATGAAATGGAATGATGAAGCCAAAAGATGATTCAGTGATGTAAAGGAAACCTTGAACTGTGCTCGTATTCTGATTAGCTCGGATTACACTAAATATTTCTTTATTTTTTCTTTTGCTTTAGAACATACTATTGCAGCAGTATTATTACAGAAAAACAAGGAGGGACATGAACAACCTATAGCATTTTTTACAGAGCTTTAAGAGATGCTTCGTTGAAGTATACTATCATGGAAAAGCAGGATTTTGCTTTAGTAAAGGCCTTGAAAGATTCCAGAGTGTATGTATTACATTCTCACATAATTTCTTACGTTCCAAGTGCAGAAGTAATGGACATCCTTACTCAAATTGATCCAGATGGAAAAACAGGTAAATGGATAGTAGTAATATTGGAGTATGACATGGAAATAAAGCCCACAAAACTTATCAAAGGTCAAGTATTAGCCAAATTAATCATTGAGTCAAAATTTCATGCATTAGACATCAATTTTGTAGCTTCTCTTCATGAACAAGATGATCTAGCGACTCCACAGGTATCAGAAAGTTTGTGTTACTTCTCCATGGTATGAAGATATTGTGTATGTTCTGCAGAATTTACAAGATCCACCTAGTTTTACAAACACCAAGGAAATATTTCTCAAACTAAAAGCAGTAAATTTCTTCATTTTACATCAAGCTTTGTATTGGAAGGATGCTGGAGGTATTTTATTAAATTGTTTATTGAAGGATGAAGTAGACAAGATAATGGAATAATTTCATCAAGGTGACTGCAGAGGACATTTTTACTGGGAAACCACAACAAACAAAATCTTGAAAGCTATTTTTTACTGACCTACTTTGTTTACTGACATTCATAAAAAGGTTTCAACTTGTCATTAGTGTCATATTATTGAAGGCAAGAGAAAACTATTACCTTTACCTATGAAACCTATCTCAGTGGAGGTGCCTTTCCAATAGTGGGGCTTAGATTTTACAGGAGAAATCCACCCAAGTTCTTCAGCTCAACACAAGTGGATCTTGATAGCAACAAACTACTTCACCAAATGGATAGAGGAAGTTCCAACCAGGAAAGCTTCAAATTTTGTAATCATACAATTCATTGAAGGTAATAGTCTCACTAGGTTTTGCTTTTCCCCACAAATTATCATAGATACTGATGCTTCTTTCAAATCTAGAAGGATGATTGTGTTATGAAACAAATATCATATAGTGTTAGGACATTCTACTGCCTACTATGCTCAGCGAAATCAGTTAGAAAAATCTTCTAATAAGAGCCTAGTCAATATTATTAAAAAATTACCCCTAGGAAAACAAGAAATCCTAACACAAGAAATTGATAAATTCTCTATGGGCTGATAGGATAAGCACAAAGAAATCAATTGGTATGTCACCTTTCCAATTGTTTTATGGAATAGATGTAGTTTTTCCTGCTTTCCGAGGAATTCCAATACTAAAATTGTTGCAGGAAATAGAAGTAGAACCAAAATATGCGCATAGAAGGATCAACCAAATAATACATTTGCAACAAACCATAAAAGAAGTCTAAAACACTACACAGGTGATTTAGGATAAAATCAAAAGAATTCATGATAGAAGAGTCAAAGAAGATGATTTCCAGCTAAATGACCTTTTTCTAAAGTGGGATGCCAAAAATGAGGAGAAGGGCAAAAAAATAAAGTTTGGCAGTATATGGAAAGGCCATTACAAGATTGGAGCTGTCCATGGAACAAATGCATTTGTTAGAGGATGATTGGAGAAACACTATCAGGAGGACTTGCTAATGGCAGGTTTCTTAAACACTACTTCACCTAAGTTCTGCTGATCACAAAGTACATCATTGTATATATCATTTTATTATTCCAATACTGTAGGTGTGGGTGGTTGTCATCAGAAATTGAACCCTGGAGTGAAGGCCCTAAGTTTTAGATGAATTTCTGATATATATATATCTATATCTATATATATATATATATATATATATATAGATATATATATATATATATATATATATATATATATATATATATATATATATATATATATATATATATATGATTTCGAATTTACAGAGGTTAATCTTAGTTTTGTTGATGAAATATTTGCCCAATGGAGAAGGCTACTAATATACGGTGTTATTGACACCTCACTAGGAGGATGCCATCCCCATTGAAGCCACTGTTAGGGTCCTATAATATAGGTCATCAAAGTCCATTTGTCAAATTATTTATTTTGAGAATTTGTTGGTGACGTTTAGCCTATAAATTCACCATTTATTATGGTCTAAATAATTTTTGTACCAAGGTCTCAAATTGCTCAAGTCATTGAAAATATGTGTGTCAAAAGGGGTCCATTAGTCTTGATTTGAATTGTTAGGTCTCTAAGGGGTCATCAGTGAGTTGTCATGATTGTCTTGTCATGAGTGAATGTTAGCACTAATGTTAAATAGACTACCAAGAATACATGTTGCAGTGCATGGTTCAGAAGGATTCCTATGGTAGCTGCAGGCTTCATGTAGAGGATCATCATGGTAGGTGTGATTTCAGATATCCAAAGAGAACATGAGAAAAGAAGTTTGCATTAATTTTATAAGAATCAGAAAGACTCAAAGACTACATTAGACCCTCTCCATTGGAAATTTCTTTAAACAAGCTTTCCAACAATATGTGGAAGTCCACAAGTGGAATTCTTGATCAAAAGATATGGTTTGTTGAAGTTTAAAGGTTTGAAACCATTGAAAGTAAAGAAAAAGAGCATATCGGAGGTCCAAGGCGCATCACGATCATAGGTCCAAAGAAATTGGTGATCGATAATCAAATGTTCAATGGACAATGCAACATTAAGTATATCAATGATCACACATCGATGATCACAACAATAGGAGGAATATGGCGTATCGGTGAATCAATTATCGATGCATAAGGGGTACATGGGATATTGCATATCAGCAATCAAAATAAGAGAATGTGAGAACTTTAAAAAGTTGTGATATGGAAAGTGTTGATAGTGTTAAAACTATCGGGAAAGTGCCTATAGTGTTAAATCGTCGGGGAACGCTGAAATAGGTTAGCAAAGAAATTCATCGAAAACCAAAGCAGGACGGGCCCTTTTCTCTCTCCTTTAGTAGGTCACGTGGTGGAATATGATTGGTTTCGATAAAAATACGTGGCATGTAATGTTAGCATGATGTGGCAATATGACAGGCACGTGGTAGGAATTTTTGGTGTTTTGAGGGGTCTTAAGGGGGTAAATTTGGGTGACACATGTCATCACTCATGAGGTGCAATGTGGTAGTGATGACTGCACATCGGAGGTCGACGTATCAGAGGTTGAAGATATCAGAGCTTTGTAACACTTGCCACTTAAAAATTTCTGATTAGCGGGGGCTCCAATAGTGACGCTGGTGCATGGTCATTAAGATTTGAAGAACTGATGGCTCTAAATAATTTAACAAAGGAAAATATACCCTGACAACGAATAAAATGCTTAGCACCTCAAAGCTAAGCAGTAAGGTCACAACCCTTTGTCCTATGGTGAAGAAATGCGGGAAGGGGCTAAAGAAAAAGGATCTAGGACAAAACTGGAAATTCATGTTAAATTACATTATAAAGGGGTGTCGATAGCATTAAGCTGACAATCATTGGCCCACTTATATAAAAAAATAAAGGCCAAAGGAGAAAGTTCAAGGGGCTGAGGAGTATCCATGAAAAAATAAAGTGAGAATTTATCTGATAAGACCATGCAAAAGTGTTAACAAATGGATAGGTCGGTAGCTATTTAATCATAGGAAAAGAGGGATGATAGTTTGGAATGGAAAATGAAGAAGCTTGTGTGAAAGAAACTACAAACACTCTAGATTTAAAGGTAGAGGATTAACATTAATAAAAAAATTTCCAGTTTTAAAGGCTAAATATTTTCCAGCATAATTGAAGAAGAGCGAGGGAGCCGTTTTGATGGATTATTGCAGAGCGAAATGTGATGTTAGCAGAAATGCTAAAACTAAAGTTTAGGGACCTATTCTACTTTCAAGGGAAGCAGTTAACCAGATATTTCTTTTCCCCGAATGGAAGAATATTTTCCTATAGTTATTCTAGGACATACAAAATATTTGTAAGTTTATCTTTTGCATACATGAACTTGAGAGATATTTAAAATATCTCTGTTTTTGTAATTATGTGATGACTATTATTTTGTAAAACTATTATGTAAAGCACTATATAAATTGTTTATGAATATGTAAACAAGGTTGTAAATTGTATGAGGAATGGAACTTTACATTGATGTAAGCCTTGGATTGTACTCAAAGTGATCAATTTATAGAAATACAGAGAAAGTTTGTTCCAAGTTTCTTGTTTCAAGCAATTGGTGATGTGTTCTTTCATGTAAAATTGTTTCTTTTCTCCGTTTCCATATGTTTTTTCCCTCCTTATTGTTGCAAGAATATTAAGGGTTGTATTTTCTTAAGTGTACTCTTCTCTGGCTTGTTAACAATATCAATGTTTTCTTATGAGATATATGTGTATATTTCATTTGTGTATGCTCTATATTTAAATTGTTCCTAAATATGATTCATCTCATCCACACCGCAAGAACTCTATAAGAGGCAGGAGTTTGCCTACGCTTCCTTCTTATAGTTTCTCTATTATTTTTATGATTGATTACTCAAAAATTTTATGACTTCATGCCCAATGGGCTTTTCTAATATCTTTCAATGAAACATTTGAAAAACCCAACTCGAACGTAAATATCTAGACTAAGATCTTAAAAACAACAATCTAAATCAAATAGAGGGAGCCCTCTTTGAAGCTGGAAGGGCTAGATCCTAGCCTTACAAGTTGTTTGTGGTTATCTTTGTAGTTTTCTTCCTCAGCCTAGGAAAATTAGGAGTGATAACACCATGAAAACCAACCAAAGTTTCAAGCAAAGAAAAACACCACAAAGACATCAAGGACACATGGAAATGGTGTGATGTTCATAATATCTCCACTCAAAATACAAGTGAGCATCAAGGCAAACATTCACTAGTGACCGAGATGAAGGCTTCCGAATTAGATGCATGTTATGACTCTGAGTTAGAACCCTCCAAGGGGAATGACAAAGGTAATCAAATTATTGATGTGGAGCATAGTGCCGCTGTTTTCACCACCAAGATCCATAAGATTGAGCTCGAATATCTAGAGGAGGGGGAGCGACTTGTCCACTCGCAAATGTGGGTGAATGGTTCTCTGCTACAATTCATTATCAACAACGGAAGCCAAATTAACCTCATTTCAGTAAATTTCGTGAAGAATTTGACCCTATCGACCACACCACGCCTACATCTGTACACCATCAGATGGCTTCATCAAGGATGAGATCTTTGCATCAGCTAAAAATGTTTCCTTCCCTACAGCATCAAGCCCTTCACAGATGAGGTACTATGTGATGTTTCGCCTCTTGAAGTTTGTGATGTATTGTTAGGAAAAACGTACTCATGGAAGTATCATGTTGTGTACGAGTCTAGGCATCACATAGTTATTATTTCTTTAGTCAATAAGTTATAAAAGATATCAGAGGTAGCACCACCTACCACTATCTCTTTTATCTCTGCGAAGAAATGTAGTAAGATCATTTCCCAGATCAGGAAACTTGTCTTCCTTATGATTTTCCCTCAGGGAAAGAAGAAGATTGTGGCCACATACAGAACCTCCAGACATGGTGCATCCGAATGACAACAGTAGATGGACAAGTTCATGGAAGAGTATAGGGACATATTCACCTCACCCACAGGGATAACCATGCACTATCAGGTCAAGCACTCCATAAATCTAACCTTGGGTGTGTCGCTTCCGAACAGACCGATCTAACAATGCTCTGTTCTAGATAAAAATGAAATTAAGAGGTAGATTTAGGCGTTGTTGTAGAAAGGGAACATAAACCAAGTTCATCACCTTGTGGGAGCCTGATCGCGTTGGTACATAATAAAGATGACACCTTGAGACTCTATATAGACTATCAAGCGCTGAATAAGATCATTTTCCAGAATAGATATCCAATCCCATGGTTTGATGACCTTCTGGTCTAGCTCAAGGGAGATCAATATTTCAACAAGATTAATTTGAATTTTGGTTATCACCAATTGCTGATCAAACGCTCTGATGTGTGGAAGATTGCATTCAAATCCAAGGAGTGCCTTTTCAAATGGATAGTCATGCCTTTCAGATTAACAAATTCCCAAGCAGCATTCATGAGACTGATGGATGACATCTTGTAGCCCTTCACCAACTCATTCGTGGTAGTGTATTTAGATGACATCCTGATCTTAGCAAGAGTTGGTAAGAGCACCTACACCATATTCAACAAATTATCCAAACCCTGTGCCAACACAAGTTGTGTGCCACTTTGGAAAAGTGCACTTTTGGTATGACCCAAGTTCAATATCTAGGGTACGTAATTGATGATCAGGATGTGGATGTGGATCCAACTAGATACAAGTTATTTGGGATTGGACAGCCCCAGCCACTCTAACAGAGCTCCACAAATATATGGGTCTTACCAATTTCTATCGTAGTTTCGTGTTGGGATTCTCTCACATCACTTGGATTTTGAGTCAAGACACCAATGGTGGAGCGAAAGAAAAGTTCTTTTGGTCTGAATCACAACATAAGGAAATTATTGAGTTGAACCATCACCTCTACTCTGTACTAGTGCTTACATTACTAGACCTCCAAAAACCATTTAAAATTGAGATAGATGCATGTGACTATGCTATTGGTGCAGTTCTTACTTAGCATGGGCATTCAATGGCATATCACAATGAGACACTTTAAGATACAGTCTGAAAGTATCCCACTTATAAAAAAGATATGTATTCCATTATTCAGGCCTGCCAAACGGGGAAGGAAACAATCATCCACATAGACCAGTGACCCCTATAGTTCATACATACACAAGGAAAGTTGTAGAATGATCACCATAAGAATGTTGGATAAATTTTCCATTTATGTCAATAAGATGGAAACTTGGGTGCATTGTTGAAGCATGGAAACCTAAGTGGCATTGGTTAAGATGATAAAACCTTAACCTTATTGGTAAAACTTAAAAGGTTGGTTGTCTTAGTTAGAAAATGAACCCATAAGTAAAACTCTAGGTCAATGCTTAATGAAATCCAAGAAAATGAATATCTTGGATACATGAAGGAACTATTGGAAAACTCTAAAAGTATGCTTGAAAAACCCTAGATGATGTTTAAAATAATGGAAATCCCCATATCCATAATACCCTAAAGATATCATAAGAATCCCTAGATATTCCCTTGATCTTGATAAAGGAGTCCTAACCTTCATTCATGATGATGATACCTTGCCCTAACTCTAATATCCTAGTCATAATGCCTTAATGTATGAAAAATCCTTATAAAGCCTAATCTAGAAAATTATTCCAAAATCCCAAGGTCTGTCCTATAGTCTAGGACTTTCATAAAGAAAAATGTATTTCTTATCATTCAAGACATATACATAAAAGGTTTCTTCCACCAGATTATACAGTACATTTTCCCCTTTCCAACGTTCATAAATGTTTCTCCTAACTCCCTGCCATTATAGAGAAATTAATTTTTGAATTCAATATATGTCACATTAGTCATGGTTGCCAGCCAAATTTCGTAGGCTCATTAGGTCATAGACATGTCTCTCCAATAAACATGTCCCTTCGTACATGTGTAGACAAGTATAAATGTGTCTATCCAATTTTTATTAGGGAAAAACAATAAGTTCAGAGAATTCAGAGAAGAAGGAAAAGAAGTACAAGACAACAACTGAGGAAAGGAAAGTTCAAGGGGGCCGAAAAAGATAAAGAATGAAAATTGTGTTTTTTTTCTTTCCGTGCATATTTTCTATGTATGTATTTTTTCTAAACTAAAGAGAAAAATGTCTACCCTTCATTACAACTCAAATTTGTCAACTCTTGTGAAGAAAACAATTTTTTGCAGCCTTTTTCAATCTTGAACTAGACAATTTATTTAAGGATCTACACTCACATTTCAACGAATTATAGGCCTATGACTAGTCATGTACTTAGATATATGGTGGACTTTGTAGACAAGCAATTAAATATAGAAAGGGATTGGATTTGAGGTGAAAAAAAAGGAAAAAGGACAGTGAATTGGACCTGATTTCGACACCTTCTACAAACCTTCATTCCATTCTTATTGTAAACTAAATCACAAATATTGCAGACCTACAATTTCGGCCTTTATAGGCCAACAACCTTGAATTTGTGGAAATATGCAACTGTAGCACTGTAGAAACCTCTAATATAGAGCTCACACCTATGGTAGTTTCAATCTAACAATTGAGACTTGTGGCAGACTTTGATCTAACAATCTCAAGCTTTCAATTAAGTGCCCCAGTGTTTACAATCATTAAAACTAACTTATGAAGCTTGATCTTGAAGAAAGATAAAGTACAAGTTTATAACATATCTTTGTGAGGCATGTGACTATGAACCTATGATATATTTCCTCAGAATTGTGAGTTTTGGACCTGTCATACATCACCTCAACCTTGTGGACTAAAAGAGCTTTAAAGCTGTAACATATCTTGGATAGATCTCGGATTGGGTGGAATAACAGTTCTAACCTATGACTAAGCATTTCAAATAGATTTAAAGATGCATATTTAGAACTTAATTTTTCTTGATTCTTCAAAGCTTGGTAGATTCCATTTAAGGAATTGTTTGACAACGACCCCAGAGAAACCTCATTGAACTTCCTAGTCTCAAAATTGAAAAAGATTTTGAGAATTCTTGGCATTTTTTTTAAGTATAGTTTATTGGGCATATTTTGGATCATATTTCAAGTGAGATTTTGGGCATCTGTTGAAGTAACCAATGATAGATATTAAAGAAGACCTTTGTGTAATATTTTAAAGTTTGTAGATATAATATTGTGGTAGAGTTTGAAGAACCTTGTTGATGAACTAGAGTGGAGCAGACCTTAATTGAATAACCTTTAGAGCAGGCTTGTTTTCAAAGCATACATTGGCGACTTTTGATCTTGTTAGTGAAAAATCCTTAAAGGAGTATTAAAGGAAAAACAATATACACAATGTTGAAGTGAAGACTTATGAAGGAGTATAGGAGAACATACTTTGATGCCAACATCGATAATCTTGTTGAAGATATTGTGAAGACATCTTGGGAAAGCATTATTGAAGAATTAAACTGATCTTGAAGGCACCCTTGGAGATCATGATGCATTGTTGAAGGCCATCATGAAGTTATCTTGAAGAAAATTGTTTGGGTGAAATGAAGAGTTGTGGCGACACCTTCTGAGAATCATAAAGTTGTCATTGATGAGCAAGGGTATTTTGAGGGAATTTTAGAAGAAGACTGTCATGGCTTGATGAAGAAGACATAGGAAACCTTGAAGAACTATTTGTAACTATCTTGAAGAAATTGAAGCATATTGAAAGGGTTGGTTCCCTAGAGGTTGGAGCCTCATAAAGTCATGTTTGGAGCCTTGTGGAAGATAGGGTTGGAGCCTCGTGAAGTCCAAGTTGGTGCTTGGAAATGTACAGGTTGAGCTTGGTAGATTTAAGATTAGAATCTTCATCTAGGGTTGCAGCCCTAAAAATTATTGTACTTGATTTATTGTAAAGAAGATTTGATTCCTAATAAAAATTATTAACAAAATTATTTATTTTGCTATTTTTCATTTTGTGTTATGTGCATAAGTGATCTTAACTAGCATAAAAATAAAATTTGTAAAAGAAATATCAATTCACCCCCCTCAGTATTTCCAATAATTGGTATCAGAGCTAGTGCCTTTGGTGTCAGCCTAATAGCTAGAAGGTAGATCCTTAGAACAAAAATGGAGATATCAAGGAAAAAAGGCTCCAAACCATATAAATATGTCACTTCCTTAGTCAATAATTTAGATAAAAACTAGGTTGACAAAGCTCCTAAGTTGAACGGAAAATTTTTTGAAGTATGGAAGGGTGTAATGAAATTCTAGTTTATGGCTCAAGGTTTTGAAGTTTGGAAATTAGTGATAACTGGAGCATGATGGAAGAAGATTCCAAGGAATATAATTCAAGAGAAAGAAAGGAAATCTTGAGTGGGACACCAAATCCTATACAGGCCAAAGTGGAGAAACATTCATAAGCAAAAGAGCTTTGGGAAAAGCTTCAGTATCTTCATTTAAAAGGATTAATAGTTATGGCCCTTGATCAAGAAGATAATGAAAAAGAACACAAAGATGAAACAAAGAAGATAATTGAAAATAAATATGAGGGCACCAACTTCATAAAGGAATATGATGGAGAAATTTTTGAAGTTGAAAATGAAATACTTCTCAAGTCAAGAATTGTAGCTGACCTAGAAGAAATTATAAATTTGAAAAGGGAAAGTGAGGAACTAAAAAAAAAAAAGAAAAAAAATGTTGATCATGATCTTGACAATTTTTTTTTTATAATTTTACATCTTTAAGCTTCAAGTACAAGAAAGTTATGAGGATATTAACAAACTAAGGAGAGAATTGCATTAGAACAAGAAGGGACATCATGAAGAAATCATATCTATGACAAATCAATTAGACAAAGAAAAAAGAAGGGAAGACAATTTGACACATTATCTTAAACAAAGAGCTGAAGAATTGAGCAAAGATGAATTAGAAATTTGTCAATATAAAGAAGAAGGTTTCTCTCTTAAAAATCAGCTAGAAAAAACAAAGAAACAAGAACAAGGAGCTGGAATAGTGATGGAAGGTTTGACCCTCCTAGAGAGACAAGTTAATGTAGGAATTTACAAGGTAAGTTCCTCAGACAGAACACCAAAGGACACCGCTCACAAACAGATCACAGATCAATACACCAGTATTGTTGACGTGGTTAAAACCCTCAAAGAGGGAAACACTCCACAGCCTAAGCCAACATGGCCACTTCAGGAAATTTATTAATAAAATAATGAAAAATTACATAAGTTTCTCTGATGAACAGTTACCCTACAATGACCCTCCATGCTCTTTAAACATAGATCATGGACCAATCAGGTGTTAAGCCATGGATCAAGTGTAGGTAATACCGAGGAGAGAATGAACCATCAGATCACTACATATCGTGACTGTCAGATTGTAAGTTACAAAAGTACATAGTAAAGAAACACACTTTACCTAACTCTACACTAGACCAAGTATTGTCAGAATGACACCTAGAGAAGCCAGTTTCTAAAAGAAAGCTATCCATTTTGGCATACCAAGCTCGAGGAGCTTTCTTGAGACCATAAAGGGATTTCTTAAGCCAACATACAAGGCTGGAGCTTGTTTGTATGAAGCCTGTAGGTTTTTCCATATATATTTCTTCATGCAAGTCCCCATGCAAGAAGGTAGATTTAACATCCATATGATGGACTTCTCATTTGAAAGAGGTAGCAAGGGAAAGAACAAGGCAGATAGAGTTCATTTTGGCAACAGGGGAGAAGGTTTCAATATAGTCAATGCCTTCAACTTGTGAAAAACCTTTAGCAACAAGACGAGCTTTATGTTTATCAACTTTTCCATCTGGTCCATACTTGGTTTTGTAAACCCATTTGCATCTAGCAAGTTTTCATCCCTTTGGTAGAGGAACAAGATCCCATGTATCGTTTGCCAATAATGAATGCTGCGTCCCAATCTGGATGGCCTGAAGCTTCTGCAAAGGTGTCAGGACCATAATTTGCTGAAGCTTGAGCCAGTAAAGAAGAGGCTCTATCGAACTAAGAACGTGTATGTCATTGATATGTAGGATCACCGACAAGAGCGCCTGCTGCATCCCGAGAAGCATGGACCCATTTTAGAAGCTAAGGAGCTGAAGGAGGATCCTAATAAGGTGGGGGAGGATTGTCATTCTCGCTTTCATCATATGAAGAAGAAATATTTTCAAAAGTAGAAGAGATAGAGAGAGGTGGCACATCCGCTGAACTAGGCTCATAGGCCGATTTATTTTCAATAAGCTTTACATATCTTCTAATGATAACATTTTTGGACTTAAGTGGAATAAGTCTATATCCTTTGACATCTTCAGAATATCCAACAAAAATACATTTTTCACTCTTAGGTTCTAAAGCTTTATGTTTCTCATCTGGAATATGAACCCATGCTTCACTTCCAAAAACACGAAAGTGACTTACATCTGGTTTAATTGGGCTCCATGCTTCTTCTAGAGTGATATTCTTTAAAACCTTAGTAGGAGTGCAATTTATTATGTAATTTGCACAGTTAATTGCTTCTGCCCAAAAATTAAGACTGATTCCTTTAGATTGAAGCATACAATTAGCCATTTCCTTTAAGGTGCGATTCTTCCTTTCAACTACACCATTTTGTTGTGGAGTATATGGAACAGTATGTTGCATTTGAATTCCATTCTCAGTGCAAAAGTTGATGAATTTTTTGTTAACATATTCTCTTCCATTATCAGATCTTTGCTTAAGAATTTGATGTCTAGATTGCTTTTCAAAAAAGGCCTTAAAGGCCAAGAACATGTTAAATACTTCACTCTTGAGTTTTAAGAAGTATACCCAAGTGCGTCTAGAGAAATCATCAATGAAAGTTAAGAAATACTTGTAGCGAGAGAATAAAAAAATTGGAAGTGGATCACATGAATGTTATGAAACCAACTCACAAAATATAGAAAACATAGATCAACGCCTTAGAATTTAGCCTCTTCGAGGGGGAAACCTTCTTTACATTACACAAATGAACAATTCTTGGATGATGCAAATGAAAAGACCTCCTTTCTATATATAGGAGTCTAAGGGGTCATAATATAATCAGAGCCGACATAACAATAATAATGTAAAGGCACAATAATAAGAATAGTGGGCTTCTATCGGGCACAATAGTAACAGTATGGGCACTACATGGGTACTTCAATATAATAAGGGGGTTGTACTAATAAAAATAAGGGGTTACCCTAGTAGTATAGGGGCCTAACATGCCCCTCTCCTTCAAAATGTGTTGTCCTCAACGCTTCAGTAGTTCTTGATGCTTCTGTATAAAATTCTTGTCCTCCAATGTAGAATCTTCAATGGGTAAGTTCTTCCACTTGATGAGATACTCTGAAATTGATTGATTTCATAGCTGTCGGGTTCTTGTTTCTGTGACTGCTCCAGGTTCCAATACGATTTTTCCTTCCTCTTCAATTTCTGGCAATATTGTTTGAATTGGGATCTTTTACAACTTTTGAATAAGTGGCCATACTTCTTCATCCTTCTTCCATTCATCCCTTGCTTCTTTTATCCAATCTGGTTGGATAATAGAAATAGCACAAAACAATGCTTCCACATCCTCATCCTTTCTTGAGAGTGCATCTGCAACAAAATTTTGCTTCCATTTTCTATAGATGATGTCAAATTCATAACCCATCATATTTGTGACACATTTTTTCTGTTCTTCTAAAGATAATAGTTGTTCTAAAAAGTATTTAGGACTGTCATGATCCATGTTTACCTTGAAGTGTCTTCCCATTTGGTAAGGTCGCCATTTCTTTAGTGCATGTAGTATTGCCAACATTTCCTTCTCATAAATAGCTTGCTTGAGATGTAGCATTAAAAATACCCAATCACCTACATCAAAACATTTTTCACTACGATGTTGATCTATCTATTGTTTCATTTGATTTTTCACCAAAGTGGCGTTATCCTTTAAAAGTTGGAGAACTTGTTGTTGATGCTCGATGTGATCTTTCACTGTTTGAACCTTTTTCGTCTTGATATGTCCTTCTATCTTTAGAGTTTGAGGAGTGGTAATTTCTTCCAATCCTTTACAAGATATGGTCAGATTCATTTCTTGCTGCTCGATGTGATCTTTCACTTCTTGAACATTTTTCTTCTTGAGATGTCCTTCTATCATGATAGTTTCAGGAGTGGTAATTCCGACCAATGAATTATAAGATATGGTTGGATTCATTTCTTTTTTCTCGATGTGATCTTTCACTTCTTGCACCTTTTTCTTCTTGATACATCCTTCTATCTTGAGAGTTTGAGAAGTGGTAATTCTTGCCAATGCTTTACAAGATATGGTCTGATTCATTTCTTCTTTCTTTGGGGTTGGGTCCTAGCGTATATCCTCTTCTTTTGATGTTTCTTGATCCTTTTCTTCCTCCTCTTCATACTCTATGTAAAATAATTTCTTCTCAGCACACTTATGACCTTTAGTGTATTTGCTATCACAATTGTAACAAAGCCATTTTTCTCTTTATTCTTCCAATTATTGTGGTGTAACCCTTGTAGGTTGTGGAAGGCTAGGAGAAACAACACTTCCATATTTATTGTTGTGAGGGGTAGACTTCCTTGTTGCCATAATTTTACTTTCCACTATGTAACAAAGCCCTTTTACTCTTTCTAATTGTTGTGGTGTTGCTCTTTGTATCCTCATAATGTGCTATCATTTCCTCTGTGAAAATTGACCACGTAACAAGTTGTTTACGAGAACAAAGCCCTTTATACCATAAAAATTGATCCGGTTCTAAATATGAAGATGCAATACATACCTTTTGTAACAGTGGTACACCATGTAGATCAAAATATTGCTCCATCTGAAGTATCCAATTTACGAGATCCTTGCCATCAAACTTCCTCATATCGCCTTTTCTTGATTTTAGGAGCTCAATCTTGAAATGACTATAACTCTGTAATTTTAGTTCATCCAGTTCTAAAATTACAACCTATAGTAACCCTATGCATCATATTTCCAATGCACCAGTCTGATCCAAATTGGATTCTCCAAGGAAAAGTTATGCCAAATCTCCCACAGTGACCTGATTATATACTAGTTCACTAGAGCGAACTTTTACGACATGCCACGTGTCACTTTTTCAACCTTTGGCTGTAAAAAATATATACAAGAAACTATAGTCTATTCTCTTTCTGTACCTTCTTACGAAATTTCAATCCGATGCTCAGAGAGAAAGTCATGATTCTTTTCCCCAGGTCACCTATTTGGAATGTAATTCAGGAGTCTGCAAAAAGACCAAATTCTTCAGATCATATCTCCCCAAATATAGTGCGAAAAGCTCTAAAATTTGGACTCGAGGTTTAGTACGCTTTTATCTCAAATGGGTTTTTTTTTCACTTTTGAAACGTCGTAGAAAAAAAGTTATAGCGAAAATTCCACGATGACCTATTTGGAGCAGCGAAACCCTATAAGCCAAAGCTCTGATACCAAATGTTATGAAACCAACTCTGTTATAGCTCCAAATCTCACTCTTGAGGTTTTTGATGCTGCACTCATGGCCTAGGGCCACCCCTCCTTCCAAACCTGGTCCAAAATTTAAAAAATAGTGTTTTATTCCCTATACGTGACATTGTCCTAAGCTAAACGCGTGTATACGCGGGCCTCTGTATACCCAACCTGCGTATATGTCTTAAAACACTTAAAAAAATTAAATATCCTTAATTTTTGGAGGAGATCGCGGGTTTTACTTATTGATCACCTGTTAGTGCTTGTGGCCCAACTGTTCCCAATGAATTCCCAACTAAAAAGCTACTTTGGGAGAAGTATAAAAAGGCTTCAATGGGAAGGCCTACGGGAGGAGAGAAGAGAGAGAAAGGTTATTATACTGAGATTTCCCTGACCAAGTTTGAAGATCCTAGTGCCTCCTGCGCTTTACATTACACAAATGAACAATTCTTGGATGATACAAATAAAAAGACCTCCGTTCTATATATAGGAGTCTAAGGGGTCTTAATATAATTAGAGCCGACATAACAATAATAATGTAAGGGCACAATAATAACAATAGTGGGCTTCTATGGGGCACAATAGTAACAATATGGGCACTACATGGGTACATCAATGTAATAAGGGGGTTGTACTAATAACAATAAGGGGTTACCCTAGTAGTATAGGGGCCTAACAATAAATCACTATGCACAAGCTGTAAAGGGGCTAAGGTGTGCCAAGAGGCACGTTTTTCAAAACTATCCTGATGACATTTTCTGAGTACACATCTGGAACAAACACCATCTCTGCAAGATACCATTGGAAGACTTGTCACCATATTTTCTTTACATATATTCTGAAGGGAGCTATAGTTTAAGTGACCAAATCACTCATGCCAAAGTTTGCTCACTTCATCGTTATGAGCAACAAATACCAAGGGAAGATTTGATGACCCAAAGTTGTTAAACTTATACAACCTTGTAGAATCATTAGAAATGCCAATAGCTAAAATCTGTCTACGATCTCTTAGGTCTTTAACTACAATATCGTGAGGTGAAAATTCAATGATTTTACCTTCACCTGAATGAGTTATCTGATATACAGATAGAAGGTTGCAGGATAAGGTTGGAACACATAATAGATCATTAAATTAACCATTGTCTATATGAACAGTTCCAGTTGCTACAACACTAAGAGATCTGTCATCACCAACATATATATTTTTGGTGTTACAATCATTTAAAGAAGAAAACATGGCTTTGATTTTGGCCATGTGATAAGAAGCTCCAAAATCAATGAGGCACTCATGAGAATTAGAAGAAGAAGATATATTTAGTGCATATATAGACCAAGATGTTTGACAACCACATGCAGAAAGTGCTATTCCTGAAGATGAAGTTGAAGTTGAAGAGTGCTCCAAATGGATGTTATGCTTCTTCATTTCTAATTCCAAGGCTTCCATCTTCTTAGAGCATTTGGATTCTAAGTGGCCATCTCAATTACAAAAGTGGCAATGTCGATCAATCTTCTTCCCTTTGTTTCTATTTGCCTTATCATTTTGTTGAAATGATTTTTCATTTTGAGGCTGAAATTGCTTAGGACCCTTGCTTGGTTTAGAACCATTCTTTTTAGGATACAACTTCTTAGGATTCTTTGAATTTGGTTGCTGCTGGGCGGCTAAGGCTTTCTTAGAAGAGTTTCCAAGATTAAGAAGACCAAGGTGTAAGAGTTTTTCTTTTTCTCTTATTAAAGAATCACAAAAGGAATCAAAGGAAAGGGACTTGCAGTCTCGTCCTTGAGAAATGAAGGCTTCTCTTGTAGAATGGAAGGTGGAAACAAACATAGAGTAGGCTGGTCCCAACTTATTAAGAATGGAATAGATAAGGTTACCATCTTCTTTTTTAACCTTAACACCTTCCAAGAGAAGTCTAAGGGTCTTGAACTTGGATAGAAAATCTTCAATGGAATAAAAATTATTGGGGTCCAATGTAAGCAACTCATTTTTCAGTTGATGGGCTCTAAGTTCATTTTCAATTCCAAAAACTTTAGTGATCTGTTTCATTGCTTCATTAGGAGTATCAAGTTCTGCGATATGGAATCTAAGGTCTAGAGAAATAGACATCCCTAGCAACCCACGTGCTTGATATTGCCTATTTTCCCATTTGGCTACCTTATCTTCATCTTTCGGTTTGGTTTCTTGGCCTGAGGCTATTCTGTAAAGACCTTTACTTCTAAGTAAATCCACAATGTAGGACCACCATTCGGAGTAGTTGGTGCTGTCAAGAATAACTTGGCATGGAATTTCCATTTTAAAAGAAACTGAAGCTGTAGATGCTGAAAATAAGTGTTCCAATGGAAACATCTTGAAAAAATAGGTTGATTAAAAAAAAACAGCTCTGAAAACGGCTTCTGGATGAGGAAGTTATTGCTTTTTCAAGCAAAGTTGTTGAAGATGCCGACGAAGTGTGGGAATGTGCGGAAATGAATAATAATGTTCTATTTAAAAAAAATCCACCTCTTTTCCAAACTTAATCTAATTAGCTCAACAAAAAGAAAGACTTGAACTCAAGACCACTATTCTCATAAAGTAGATTTGGACCAAGTGAGCTAAATTAAGAGGTTAGTAATTTTTGGAAAAGAGGAAGGGGGGTTTTTTGGTTTTTGTTTTTGTTTTGGCTTTTTTTTTCTATTCACTGAAGCTTTGGGGTGCGTGCCTACTTGAGAAAGCTCTTTTTTTTCATGCAAAACAAAAACACAAAACCCAACACAGACATACAATAAAACAAACCTTATGACTTGAAGTTAGCTTTAGCCAGAAACTAAATATTTTCCTCAATGTTTCTGATTTTCTGAGATCATACTAAGGCGTGGTAGAAAAGAGCATACGCATGAGAAATGTCCTTCCTTTATGTTTTTGATTTTCCCAGAATGCACAGAATCATGGGGCAAAGAGCATATGCAGAAATGAAAGGTATAGATCTGGTAATAAAAAAAAACAAAGAGCTAAATAAACTGAAATAAATAGAGAGAAAATAAATAAAAACTACAAATAAACATTGTATACCTCCAGATCTTAAAAATGACGTATCTAGGGTTACCATAAACCTTTTCACATGAAACGAAAGGGTTTCCTGACTGGAACAGATGCTCCTAAAACAATAGAGTAGTCCTCTCGGCCTGAAAGCAATCAGAAACAGTAGATCTAGGAAACAACAGTCAGATGCACTTCTACCAGCTTCAGATTTGGATCACCTATGGATGCAGCCCTCAACATGGCTCTGATACCATTTAGGAATTTACAGGGTAAGTTCCTCAAACAAAACACCAAATGACACCGCTCACAAACAGATCACAGATCAATACACCAGTATCGTTGATGTGGTTAAAACGCTAAAAGAGGGAAACAGTCCACGACCTGAGCCAACACAAACACTTTAGGCAATTTATTAATAAAAGAATGAAGATTTACATAAGCTTCTCTCATGAACGTTACCCTACAAATGACCCTCCATTCTCTTTAAATAGAGATCATGGACCAATCGGGTGTTAAGCCACGGATCAAGTGTCGGTAATACTGAGGAGAGAATGAACCATTAGATCACTACATATCATGACCGTCAGATTGTAAGTTACAAAATTACATAGTAAAGAAACACACTTTACCTAACTCTACACTAGACCAAGTTATACTTAACTATTTCCTATGTGTCAGAATATCCTAACAGTTAGTGAATCAGAAAATGAAAGGAATTACATGACATACCAACCTGAAGAAAAATATGAAGAAATATTCAAATTGAAATCAAATGTTACCTCTCCCAAGGCCCAAATAGTTGAAGCAACAAGGACAAGGAAAGAAATGGAGAAACAACTAGCAAAGAGGGATGGAGAATGCGAGAAGATGAAGGAAGAAATTATTACAATAGGAAAAGTAGTTGAACAACTAAATAAGAATCTAAAGAGTTCTCAAACCTTGGATGATATCCTAATTTGTCAAAGGTCTCCTCTTGATAAATCTAGTCTTGGTTATGTAATTGAATCTTCTAGAAAAAATGATGCAAACCCTAGTGCATCAAAAGAAAATAACATGAAGAAGCTTCAAATTTGTGTTAATGCCCCTAGCTCTAGTAGAAGCAAGGAAGAGAGTCAAAATGACATTGGAAATATATATGCTCCAAGAAGAAATGTTTATGTTGCAGGTAGCAATAAATATTATCAAGGAACTTCAAGGAAAAATAATTTTAGAGATGCACAATGACAATCCTTAGTTTCCAGGTATCATACTATATTTTTTGGTCATTGTTACTCTTGTACAAATTTTGGGCATATGGAAAAGGATTGCAGGGCATATAAAAAATACATCTATGAGGACTCCAATCAATTCCCTAGAAGTAAAGGTGCAAGGAGATACTCCAATGTACATACCAATAGAGATTATGCTCCTCCATTCATGTACAAAACTGAATGTTTCAAATGCCATGATGTTGGACATTTAGCTAGAGATTGAAAATTAAAGTGGGTCCCTAGACAATTTGAAGAATTGTCAATCAAGAAGGGAAGGAGAGTCACAAAGGTTTTGAGAAGAAAGTAGGTTGCACTAGAAGAAAATGTTGAATGTACATTGAATACTCAAGGCATCAATACCTATTGTTGATCAATTTAAGGGCATCATAAGAAGATTGCGCAAACTGTTAGGGGGAGCTCATGACATTGCCGACATGATGACAAATAATGCAGCATATTGTTAGGGGGAGCTTATGACATTGCCAACGTGATGACAAATAATGTAGCATATTGTTAGGGGGAGCATCCTAATGACACAATGAGAAGCATGATGATAGGGGAAGCAACATGAGTAACATGACGTTAAGAGAAAGAAACACAATGTTATGGGAACAATATTGTTGGAAACATTTATTATGAAAAGCCCACCATTTTCCATTGATGTTAGAGGGGGAGAGAACGCTGAAAGGGGGAGAGTATTTCCATAAATGACAAAGGGGGTATTGTTGGATAAAGATTTCATTGATGTCAATAAGATGGAAACTTGGGTGCAACATTGAAACATGGCAACCTAAGTGGCATTGTTGAAGATGATAAAAACTTAATCTTATTGCAAACTTAAAAGGTTGGTTGTCTTTGTTGGAAAATGAACCACTAAGTTAAACCCTAGGTCTATGCTTGATGGAATCCTAGCGAATGAATTTCTTGGATACATGAATGAACTGTTGGAAAACCCTAAAAGTATACTTGACAAACCCAAGATGATGTTGAAAATAAAGACAATCCCCATATACATAATACCCTAAAGATAGGCTAAGAATCCCTAAATATGCCCTTGCTCTTGATAAAGGAGGCCTAACCTTCATTCGTGATGATGATACCTTGCCCTAAATCTAATATCTTAATACTAATGCCTTAATGTATGAAAAATACTTATAAAGCCTAATCTAGAAATTTTTTCCAAAATCCTAAGGTTTGTCCTATATTATAGGGTTGTCATAAAGAAAAATGTATTTCTTATCATTCAAGACATCATCTTAAAATTATTCTTCCACTAGCTTATAAAGTACATTTTCGCCTTTCCAAAGAGCATAAAATTGTCTCCTAACTCCTTGTCATTATAGAGAAATTAGTTTCTAAATGAAATATATGTCACATTAATCATGACTTCCAACTGAATTTTGTAGGCTCATTAAGTCACCGGCGTGTCTCTCTAACAGACGTGTCCCTTCACATAGGTGTAGACAAGTATAAATATGTGTTTGTCCAATTGGGATTAGGGAAAAAAATAAGTTAAAATAATTTAGAGAAGAATGAAAAGAAGTACACGACAACAATCGAGGCAAGGAAAGTTCAAGGAGGCCTGTTGGGTAATAGAGGCCCCGCGTAACGGTTTTGGGACTCAAAGTCCACAATTTTGGGAAAAAGTATGGTAAAGACTCTGCAAAGTGCACAGAACGCGAATTGTAATGAGTCAAGTCAAAGGGTTTTTTGCTTGAGAATAATGTAAAATAATAGGAAGTGAGTCGGCTTGCACATGGTCCGTGGACCATGGGAATGTATAAATAGAGCAAGGTTCTATGGCTAGGAGTCTGTTTTTGGAGAAGTTTTTGTTTTGGATCTTGGTGTTATGGGTTTGTGAAGATAGTATTATTTGCGTCTGTAAGTCTGAGTCAAGGGTGTTGGTAGATAGATAGAGGCTCTGTGGCTATGTGCACAGAGGCCTGGTAGAGTCCGCAGCTGTGTGCGTGGACCCTTGCAGTTGAGTGCGTAGGGCAGATCTGGTTGTATTGACAAAAGATTTTAATAAAGATAAGTGGTTTCTGAAGTATCGTAGATCTATTGTGTTTTGGTTTATGCATCTTTTATATAAGTTTATATCTTTTTATAATTGCACGCACTGGGTTTTATTGTTAAATGTTTGCTTAAATATTGTAATAAGAAGATAAAATCTATAATAATTTCATTAATAAGAAATTACACCCGTGCAGATATACACGGAAGCCCGATAAAAGTATAGAGTGGTGCGAGGCTACAAAACAGTTCGCGAACCCTCCAGAACACGTCAAGACATCCCAAGGGTGCAGAAACCTGGTTCCAGCACCCTCCTCTGCTAGCTTGGGTGAGACCTCAGTTCACGCTCCACGGGCTATTGCTGAAAGGGCCAGTAACTGCGGGATTTGTTTTGCTAATAACTCTTCCAAACCTCAGTGAGGGCCCAATAAGCGAACAAATGGTTCCGTTGCTGGGACTGGGATCTGCCTAAGGGATGTCTAATGTCGGAATGCTAGAACCCTACAAAGAAAGAGCTTGAATATTGGTTGGATCAGAAGCTTCACGAATTCGTGGTACAAGAAAACAGAAACCCGTGGATATTTAAGGAAAGGTGGCTGGATCGATACATATACACAAAAATCCACGATATCTTCTTCGCGTCTTTCTCGACAGAGCTGTATGAGTGGATTGTGAGGCTCGTTGACAGTAAGGGAAGGTGAAGACTGGATCAGCCCATCGTGTGGACTCCAGAGTTGGTGCGTAGGCTAGAAGTGTTCGAAGATAAAATCGCATGGGTAGTTGATCATTGGTTGGATCGAGGAGGGTTTATAATTGAGTTCACGATAGACACAACTGTGAGTTACAGCGAGGCAGAAAGGCGCTTTCTCTAAGGACCATGGGGTAAGTACATCAAATCATTGAATACTTGGATTAAAATGTTGTTATGTGAAAAATGGGTTATGCGCATCCATTGATGTCTGGGGTAATAAGGAGTGGAAGATGATACCGAGGGACTGAAGGCTTAGAAAACAGTCCTCTAATTTCACTCTCGCGAGAAAGCGAGGAGGAGCTCATAGGGTTCTCTCTGAGAAGCACAATCCAATTGATAAAGCAACGCATTCCACTAATACCACCACCGTCCATGCCATCACCTAGTTCACCTACATTCAACCCATCTTCACCTACCCTGTTGCCGCCACCACCGAGGGTTGGGATGGCAGGTGCGACGAAGTTGCTGGTACTTAGAGCTGTAGGAAATGAGGAACCAGATCAGTTCTTGTTCATGGTAAAGGCTATATGGGAAGCCCAAGGCATAACAGATGAGAACATCAAGAAGGCTTCTCTGGTTAGTGCGCTATAGGACTGCGCATTGATGTGGTATATAAAGTACTCTAGAAATCACCTGAATGTGGGAATAGCAACGATTCAGGATGCACTGAACAAAGAATTTAGCCGAACAAAATTGGAAACACAATCGATCATCGGGTTCAAGGAGATTGCAATCATTCCTGGCGAAACCCCGTGGGATCTGGATCAAAGATTGAAAAGTATAATTCATGAAGTTAACATAATGCAGTCAAATGCACAACACTGCACGTGGTTTGTTGTGTCATTAACACCACATCTAAGGACGACACTATCATAGCAAAAGATCTCAACCCAAGCTGAAGCATTGGAGACAGTGATGAGGTTGCATGAAACTCCAATACAGGATCTAGGGTTGGGAGTTCAGCAAATCCATGTGCAACTACAAAACCTATGCTTAGAAATGCAAAGTTTGAAACAAGATAAAGCACCCCGGTCAGAAGCACACACAGAGGTATGGTGCATAAAATGTAAAGGCCAGGGCCATGATAAGGATCACTGTTCGATATTTGCAAACTATCTAGCAAGAGGGGGACCAATGCCATTGTGATCAGAGGCATAAGCAGGGCCAGGCGTAGTGCCCTCACTTTGGTGCGCAATCTGTCAGGTGGGAGGAAAGCACAACACAGACAACTGTCATCTATTGCCGAAACTAATACAACCCCCTCAGCAGCTATTTTGCAATTTTTGTAGATCGATGGGCCATGATGAATGAAATTGCCAAAGTTATGAGTTACTGATGGATCAGACAACTACTTATAGGATGCAGATTGAGGCGTGAGGTCAGGATCCAGCTGCAGCGATAGCACGGGGCAAATTTTAGGGACGTGGACAGGGACGAGGAGGAATGGGACCTGGACAAGGCCAGGGACAATTAATCTGCTACAATTATGGAGGACCTGGGCACTATGCATGGGATTGCATGAACCCAACCAGAACATGCTACCCGTACTGTTACCAATTTGATCATGACGTAGTAGATTGCCCCACACTAATTGCACAAATGCGGGAAAAAGGGGTGCTCCAGGCTACTCCCACTCAGAACGTCCAGATGATGAAGGCGGAACCGTGTGAGGAGGATCCTAACATGAACATGATGCTTAGAAGTGGTGCGACTACAGGAGAAGATAAGGGGAAGAAACTTGAGAAGGATGCATGGGTTCATAAAGCCCCTACAAAGCAACCCGAATTTGATTTGGAATGCATGAAGGAAACATTTATGGAAGCTAAGAAGAGCTTCGTGGAGCCTTCTACTTTGGGTAGCAAGGATCAGACTGAGCTGGAGTTGGATACTTCTATGCTAACTACCTTTTTAGAGACATGCATGAAGCTACTATGGGACACTAGAGCAGTGAAGGGATTGCAAGAATTGATAACTAGATGCGTAGGGTCCAGTGAACCGCGCATGATCAGGAAGCTAGGCAAGCATGCTTTGCGCACAGGGTGGGAGATGCGGTTGACTACCCAGATTGGTAACTATGAGATGGATCAAGTCATTCTGGACTTAGGGTCAGATGTGAATGTCCTACCTAAACAAACATGGGAATGCATGGGTAGTCCCACATTACAGTGGTCTCCTATTCAATTACAGATGGCAAACCAACAAAATATCTTGCCCATGGGGAGACTATAAGGAGTCACAGTAGATATAGAAGGTGCGAGCACACAAACAGACTTTGAGGATAGAAATTGTGGATGACAGTAACCCTTACCCACCATTATTAGGGATAGACTGGGCCACGGACATGAATGGAGTCACTAATTTAAAAGACCGAAAGATGATATTTGAGAAAAATTCTCTATGCATAGTCATTCCACTAGATCTGGCTAAAGGAGCGCGCTACACTAAACCAGTACGTGACAAGGAGAGTAATGAGGACTTGGATCATATCTGCTAGATCACAGAGCAAGATCAGGATCGGGTGAATCTGACACTAGACGGGAGAATCTCATGGGAACATGATAGTTCTTGTACATCAAACTCTGATGAAGAGATTGAGTGATGGCAGAACCGATTGCATGAGGTAACAATGCTAAATTGTAATATGATGATTAGATCACTATGCTGTGTAATGATAGAAGCAAGGGAGCGGCTGACCGATGAGGGTGCAACGAAAGCAGAGGAACCAGTAGACCACTATGAACTGGTGAGTTTGGAAGAAAAGCAGGGTGCACAAACAGGGTCGCCGTGTGCAACAACTGCACAAGGGTGGAGTATACACCAAAATACTAGGGGAAGGTGGTGCGAATATAGGAGACGAGCGCACAGTCAGGTTGGAGGATAAAAGGGGGTGAGCATCCGTCGACAATGTAGGGTGCGAGTGTATGGTGTGCTAACGCCTAACCGCATATGAAGAAAAAATCTGAATTCACCACAGCGATGTAGCCTGCTAGCTGTCTGTGACAAAACTAGCAGGAAAGCAGGAGGGTGCACAAATATCAGCAGACGATCCACTAGGACTCTGCGGATACCATAGAGTCGATGGACCTATCATAGGAGGGAGGCGAAGGTGTGCTTCTTAATAGTAAGACAAGAGGGAACTCGGAAAGGGCGCGATAGTATCAGGCATCGTGAAGTCAATGAAAAATGGGCATAGCATAGAAGGAAAAGCACGATGTTAGGGAAAGGAATCAACATAATAAAACAGGGTGTCACACAAGCAGGCCATGTGAATCTACACATAGGACGAGCTGCGACCCTACTATCATGGCTACAACTGCACCAACGGAGGATTGTACCCGATAGAAAAACACCTAAGGAGCTAAAGGATACGAAGGCACTCGAAAGGTGCCCATATCTCGGGCTAGCAGGGATGATGATACATTGCACCTGGGGTGTGACCACCTAAGTAGTGGTGGAAAGCACAGTCTTAGTGCCCCCCGCAGTTGAAAGAAGGTGCGGGACTATAAACAAGTTCGTGGAAGGTCGGCACAGAAAGAAGGTTCCATGCAGGGCCATTTGAAGAGCACGATCGCGATTGTGCCAAAGGGGCTACACGATCGCATGGAAAGGTTGGCAGGTGGCCGTTAACACCACTAGTCCTGACAAGAAGTTCCAGTTACGGCAGAGAGAAGTGAGCGGTGGGTCATTAAGACAAAAGTTCTGAGATAGATACGAAACGATCTGTCGCCTAGAAGATATTAATGAACTAGAAGTGGAGGGAAGGGATATATTCAAATTTACACGCTCCTATAACACCCCCTGGATGACACTAGGATATGTGAGATTTGAACCAATGAAGACCAGTAAACACCCTGCTACCAGGCATCCCATGAGTACCATGTCAAGAACCCAAGCATGGTTCGTAGAAGAACTGCAACCAACCCAGGAGGATCCAGATGAAGTGGCTACGGCTCCCAAGGTTCCAAAGTCCCCATGCACACCGTGGCCCTAGAAAGACAAGCAGATGATGGGGCCAGTAAGGGTATCACCGAAATTAAGTAAAGTGTAAGTCACCGAAAAGGGCAAAGCAACCACCACCGAACCTGACGAGGACAAAGAAGATTTGCACGACTTGATCGCTCAGATTGAAGCACAATATGAGGACGAAGAAGATGCATTCCAAACACCTTCATTACCCCCATATGTCTCTCCATGGAATGGGATGGCCAAGATACCAAAGGACCTGGATGTTGTGAAGAGTACACTCCAGACCCCACTCCTTCTGAATGAGATATTGTTTGATGGTTTGCCGCTGGGCCGAGTACAGAGTATCAAGTTATAAGATTGGGATCTTGTGGACAGCGACAAGTTCCCCCAATTGGCCGTAGACAAATTATTACCGCGGAAATGGTTACTGGGTGTGGAAAAGGCAGGCTTACTTAATCTGAGGTGGATACCCCACTACCACCACGCAACCATCACCATTTTTGTGATCCGACAGTTACTCTGTCTGGTACATGATGGGTATCTTTGGTTGGAAGAGCCGATTCCGATCATAGCCGATTTAGTACATCGGATTACTCACCTGCCTATTAAAGGGAATGACCCCACAGACATAGCCGGGACAATTAGCGATGTGGGTCTTGTAGAAACAATGAAGGCTAAATATAAGCTGGAAAAACAAAAGCATGGATATGTAATAGCGAGCATCAAAGACCAAGGGGTGCGAGTCACCACCCAACTACTAGCCAGTAAACTCATGAGGAAATTCCACACAGATGAGGTGCCAGCCCCTGTCATTGTGCTTGCAGGGCAGTGTGCAGAAGGAGTCCAGTTCAACTGGGTGCAGTTCTTATGAGACGAATTTCTAAAAAATTGTAAGGAAGCACGGGGAAAAGGTAAGACTTTCCATTATGCATGGTTGCTACTATCAATCCTTCTGGTTGCAGGAGAATTGCCGCAGGGTAGCTAGTTTCCTAGCATTGAGCACAACCTACCTAAAGCAGTGCAGTTTACCTCGCTCTGGGCTACAAATGATGCCATGAGGGTCCAGGAGATCAAGTTATTTTGGATATTCATGGAAGTGAGTATCCGAACATGGATCACTTGCAGACCACAGATGTCCCCAATAGTCTACAACAATTTGCAAAGCACGACCAAGTTCAAAGTAGACATGGACAACCTATATATCCAGGCGTGGAAAGATCCAAAGCGAACATGGGTCAAGCACCCATTCGTTGCAACAAATGATGCAATTTATGAAGTATTGGTAGCATGGCCTCTGGAATGGCGTACCCCAGCCGTGGCCACATTAGAAAGGATGGCAGCGCAGTAGTGAAAGAAGGAAATCCAGATGCGACTCATTAAACTGGCAGAAAGGACATGTCAAGGACAAAAGGCCGCTTTGTTGTAGGAGGAAACCCAAGAATTAATTGCCGAAGAGACCACGAAAGATCAGGAAATGTCCTCGGAACTGGACAGGCAGAAGGAATCAGAGACACAGGAATGCACTGACTTTAGCACAAAATCAACCCAAGGCAAAAGGCCACACAGCAAGGAATCACCACATGCACGCAAGAAGTCCACAATAGCTAAGACTTTGGAGAAAGAATTTCTTGACAGCAATGAACCAGCACGGAATGTCGCTACCGATGCATTGGAAGAACTAAAGACAGAGTAGACAACTGTGTTGGGGGAGCTTAGAGTGCAGCTGCAGGAATTACAGATGCGACCCTTGGGAGGGATGATACCAAACCTAGCAGATGAGACAACCGCAACTGAGCAAGAGGTGCGTAGTCACACAATGAGCACTTTAGTGTTGCCAATCGGTGTTATCTTAACTGAAGCTGACAGTGACATGCGAAGTTGGGGGTTGAATTTGACCGCTTTGCCTCGAGAAACCCTCTACCAACTGCAGGATGGACTAACTGCTGAGCTATGTGCTAGGGAAGGCCACGCACTCCAAATATTAATGGAACATAAGGAAAATCTAGAGTAGATCAGCCTACAGCATGATGACTTGGTCGCCCCCAACCAAGAAGTGGAACAGGCCATGGAAGTGGCTTGCAGTAAGGTACCAGAGTTGGTCGTCCTAGCGGAGCTTCCAATAACGGACAAGATCCATTACATGGCCACCAAATTCTGTATGGCCCAAGAGGAGGCCGCAAAAGCCGAGTGGGAATTAAATTTGAAAATTGCGGAGCTAAGACTGAAGGTGCAACCACCCACACCCCCAGAAGTTCGAGACCAGTGCCGTGTTGAAATTGAAGCAGGGTTGGAAGTCATAAAGCACGCAGTCCATGATTGCTCGGGATTGTTGGATCTGTCCCTCCTTACGCTCACATCCCTACAGGATGACCCAACACTAAAATAGGTAGAAACAGAGGCACGAGAGTTACAACAGGCATATGACGAAGTCTTGGGGACTATACAAATGGTCGTCATCACACAAGGACTGGCCAAAATGAGGGAGGCCCAGGTTCTCAAGGCATAGGTTGACGTGGCTCGGCAAAAGGAAGTATTGATTAAAGGACAGATCCAGCCTTGGCTTGATGAGGCATTCGCGCTTTCCATCACCATCGAGTGAAAGGTGGCCCACATACAGGTAGCATATGCACCCGGACAGATGACTGAAGCAGAGATTGATGCATCGATGGCTCGCGTGGAACAAGTACAGTAGATGGGAGAAGAGTTTGTTGCAAGTGTAAGCGAAGCACAAAAGCTATTGCATGACCTTCACGTGAAGATTTCTGCACTAGCCGAGTGACTCAGGATGAGTCACGTTCATTGTGTTGGGGACCAATTGGGTAGCGAAGGCCCCACGTAATGGTTTTGGGACTCAAAGTCCACAATTTTGGGAAAAAGTATGGTAAAGACTCTGTGAAGTGCGTGGACCAAAAATTGTAATGAGTCAAGTGAAAGGGTTGTTCACTTGAGAATAATGTAAAATAATAGGAAGTGAGTTGGCTTTCCCATGGTCTGCGCACCATGGGAATGTATAAATAGAGCAAGGCTGTATGGCTAGGAGTCAGTTTTTGGAGAAGTTTTTGTTTTGGATTTTGGTTTTATGAGTTTGTGAAGATAGTATTATCTGTGTCTATAAGTCCAAGTCAAGGGTGTTGGTAGATAGATAGAGGCTTTGCAGCTGTGTGTAAAAAGGCCTGGTAGAGTCCGCAGCTATGTGTGTAGACCCCTACAGATGAGTGCGCAGGGCGGATTTGGTTGTATTGACGGAAGATTTTAATAAGGATAAGTGGTTTTTGAAGTATCGCAGATCTACTGTGTTCTATTTTATGCATCTATTATATGAGTGTATATCTTTTTATAGTTACGCACACTGGGTTTTATTGTTAAATGTTTGCTTAAAGACTTTAACAAGAATATAAGATCTATAATAATTTCATTAATAAGAAATTACACCCGCACGGATCTACGCAAAAGCCCGATAATAGTACAGAGTGGTGCGAGGCCACAGAACGGTTCACAACCCCTCTAGAACACATCAAGACATCCAAGGGTGCAGAAACCTAGTTCCAACACTCTCCCCTACTACCTCGGGTGAGACCTCAGTCCGCGCTCTGCGGGCTATTGCCAAAAGGGCTGGTAGCTGCAGGATTTGTTTGGCTAATCACTCTTCTGAACTTGGGTTAGGGCCCAGTAAGCCAAGAAGGATGAGGAAGATAAAGACTAAAAATTATGTGTTTTGTTTTCTTTATGTGGTTGGTGTTAGAGCCTAGGTTTTCCTCAGGCTGAAAAGACAAGGTTCTAGGTCCACATCAAACCATGCTCAGCCTCGTAGCTAGCCCTACGAGGACAAGAGAGGGCTCTCTCCGGGTCAAACTTAGCGAAAGATAATCAATGGGGTTGGAGATGACTGAAAAACAAACTAATTTTAGGCTATGTATGAAGTACAAAGAATTTGATTTAAGTTTTTGGGGGTTTTGTGCTAGAAACAGGGAAAGGCAAATTGGGCTCGGGGATGAGGCACAGTTTCTGCAGAGTTCTGATTGGGGCAAGAAAGGAAATAATTTTGATGCTTTAAAGTGAGTGAATGGATAGATCAGACTGGTGAGGAGGTAAGGAGAGCAAGAGAGTCTCAAGAATTCTCCTTAAATAGATGAAAACATGGAAATTTAAACAAATTCAAAGGCAGAGCATAGCAGTTAATGGATTCTACCTTAATCACTCATTTGTTCAAATTCAGAAGAAGAGACTGGAAAATGATACACATAACACTAATGAACTTACAATTACTTAGAGAAGAACACCATCAAAACATAAAGCCACATGGATCCCAAACAGTGCTGCAAAACCCTGGTCTTTCGTTAGCCAAAAATTGAGAGATAAAATGTACAATGATATGCCAAAGAAATCCCTAGTGTCAAACCCTGAAAATGACTTAGGAATTACATGACATAGACTAGCCCAACCTATTCCCCTACCTCTAGGGGTTGATCTCGTCATTCTAGGAGCTATTTCAACCAATTCTAAACAAAGCACTAAAATCTATGCAATCAAAACAACTTGCCTCTATAAGGTAGGAAACTGATTCATTCATTAAATTTTCACTTTTTAGTGAATGAATCCTCTAGAACAAGTAAATAAGGGCCAAAATTACATCATGTTTACCCAATTACATCAAGATAGATAAAAAATTACATCAAAAAGCAAAACTAGTCAAACTGGCTGAATTTCTGAGCTGGAAGGTGAAAAATTGAGCAAAAATCCTCTATGCGCCACGCCAAATCCTCTATGCGTCGCACAATTTTGAGGCTGCATTTGAGGAACTTCATAAGGTCTAATTTGAGCCCACGATAGCTCATAGGAAAGCCCTACCTGTTTACTTTCCAACCCAAGTGTAATTTTTCAATTTGGATGTCATTTGCCCCTCCAAAACTGCAATCTCCTAGGACTGCTTCTTGTGTGTCAAAATAGGGGCAGAGAGGTCATTTTGTGAGTGTTTTTGACCTCTCGAGGACTCAAAAATTGCCCAAACTTCTTGGCCATGCACCAGCATTCATGATTTTTTATGCCAAATCCAATGATGTAAACTTTTTGCAATTTGGATCTCCCTAGCAAAAGCGCGTGCCACGTGGTGCGGTGCATAGGGAGAAAAATCCTGTTTTTTGTGCCAAAATTTGTCAAAATGCCAAAAATGGAGCTTCTTCATTAAGTGTCATGCTGGGCTAAAGAGGCTTCAGCCAATATCTGAAGACGATCAAGCTCCTTTTGTCTCTTTTGCTTCCTTATTGCCTTCTTTATTTTTGCCTTTAAATTCCTAATTCGTGCCTTGCAGACCTTGTTCCGCGCCATGTAGTGGAAAGCCATGTGTCTCAGCAATGCATGGTCCTTATCAGCCTTGTCCAGCAGTCTCTTCAAGTGGATGTTGATTCTCTCGAGATTAGACTCCCGATCCTCATTAATCTCTTGCGCGAATGACGTGAGCTCAATTCTTCTCCTTTGTGTAGCTTGGCGATTCTCGCGGATGTTTTGTAACTCCATGATTGCTTGCTGATCTTCACGCTGTTTGTTCCTCTGCTCCAAGTATTTAATGGTCCACTTAACTCTCTCCAATTCAAGGGATAAGGCTTGGATCTCTGTTTGCTGCTCGTGGATGATCTCCCTAAGTTTGGCACTTTATGGGCCCGTATTTGTATCATCATCATGAATGAGAATGAAATCGGTCTCTTGTTCACCTGAAGGCCACTCATCCTAGATTGGCCTCTTGCCTTTGTCCTGTACCCGTGATGTTGATGGAGGAAGTGAGGCCCCTTACACCTCGGGTGGAGATAACACTCACTTCGTTGTTGCAAACAAATGTCTAGTGCCCCTCTGATATGTGATGAATACTGGCACACTAGCAGTCTCATGGCACTCATACTGATGAGAAGGCCCACTTGTCTCATGCTTGAACTCTGATAATCCCTGTGAAGCTCTGAAGAAGTCACGAGAGATGAAATCATCCCAAGTGATGCCCTATAATCCAAGCTAATGAACCACCAAAATCTTAATAAGAGCAAAATGATAAACACTGTTAAGTTGCTGCTGAGGGGTTTTTGTGTTGCGCAACGGTGGTCATCCTCTCTATGTTCCAGCAAATGAAATACGGAATGTTCATCATCCATACCCTGGTGAAATGCATGAGCAACTTAATATGATAAGCATAGAGACGAGAGAACCGTTCGTCACAGCTGAAATATTTCATGATCAATTTCATTAGTGGAGCATATTCATCTTTCATATATCAGAATGGGAACACTCTCTTGAGCTGCCTCAAGAAACCTATTTTAATATATGGCTCATAATGCTGTCGGTCAATCTTCTTCCTCTTGGTCCATGGTTCCCCAATGTTTGGTATGCCGGTTGCTAGTGAGACAGAATCTGGTGTAAGTGTGAAGGTGACACCGGCTAAGGTAGCTTGATCTCCATATAAATGCAACACAAATAGACGAGCGAACTCATGATGAAATTGAACATTTGCCACCTTTTGACAAAACTCATAGCATGACTGATGCTGGAAACAAAACATGGCAAGAGGGCAGGCCTGTAATTCAGTGAGGGTGACTGGTTCTTCTCTGATATTTCTACCTCCTCTACGAGGCCTCCGGGGTTCATGTTCCTCCATGGGAGAGTCACTTTGGGTTTCCATTTCATAATCCGATGAATGCTCAGATGCCATGACTTCTGTTTTTCAAACTGCCTTGGAGAAAAAGATGCTGGTGTAGGAAAACTGTGCTGAACTACTCTTTTAGTGATGTGTGCAAACTCTGCCACCAAAGGGGAAAACAAATGAAACAGGGACTGTTAGGAAGGGGAAATAATATTAAGGGATTAGGAATTATTGGGAGAGATTTTTTTGGGAAATATGGGAGAGGGTTTAGGATTTAGGTGTGGGAATATGGTTTAGGGTTTTCACATTTAAAAGTTTGGGAAAGGGAACTTGGGATAGGGGTTTAGTAATTTTAGGGGATGGGGAACAATGGAGTCAAGGAACAAAGGGAATCAAGGATAAAAGAAATAATGGAAACGTGTAACCTTGGTGGCAAACAAGTTTTGAAACCCTAGGCAACAACTTATATGTGAAGAATTCAAAATGATAGGGTTTGATCGTTTATTTGGAAGCTCAACACATCAACTATAACATACACCATAACCTTGAATGTGTGAACAACGAAAGAGGAGCTCAACCTACTTGAATTCAAGAGAAAATGGCACGATTTTGGTGTTTGGAGGCCGTTATGGCATTTTTCGAGCGAGACATCTGAGTGCACCGCGCAGCTTGCCCAATGCGCCGCGCCCGTTCAAAATTACATTGTGCAACCTCTCCCAGTGCGCCGTGCCTCCCCGGTGCGCTGCGCCACCTGCTCTATGCACTGCGCCGGCCAAGTTTCTTCCAGCTTCACCCAAATCGCACACTAACTCAACCAATTTGCTTTGAGTGGCTTCTCTTTGATCTTGGAATGCAAATGACATTGATCTTCATGAAAATATCTTTATAAAGACATGGATTTGATTTTTGACTCTCCAAGACCCATCTTTGTAATGTTTTGGCATTGGCACTTTTTCCATTTTAATATAACTCTGTTTTAAATTTCCTTTTTGATTTTTTGACTGAAATGATGAAATTCTTGGCAATTTTTTACAGGGATAGCTGACATGGAATTTGGCAAAGGAGACCAGGGCTGCGCCTGAAGAATTCAATAACTGAAGAACTTTTAGAAAATGTTACAAAAGACAAAATGTTGACTTTTCTTCAAAACAGAGTTTTGAAGAACAGTCATAATCCATCGAAATGATGATGAAATTTGCAAAATAAAAATCATGTGTGGAACCTCCCTTTGGCCTGCTGGCATTTGGACACTTTAACAACTCAATTTGTGAAACCCTAGACCTAATATTGACATGACTCTTTGCCCATTAAAAGATCAAACATTGACTGTCATGGACTTTAATAAACATTGACAAAAAGACCTAAGCCAGCAGGTACAAGACATGAGGGGAATGAATGACAAAGCCCTTCCGTCAGATTATGGCATGCTCCTAAATGGAATGCAGGTGATCGAGCAGGATGGGACACCTAAAAATGAAATGCAATAAGAGAAATGATCTCTGACAGAGGGATGTAAAGACCGACTCTAATAGTTTGAATCTGTGTATGTATCTATCTGAACTAAGGAGAAAAACATATAACATTTTAGCTCAGATTGGTCAACTCTTATGAAAAAAACAATTTGTTGTAGCCTTTTTCAAGCTCGGACTAGACAATTTCTTTCAGGACCTACACGCACACTATGACAAAACTCACATGTGGATGAATTATAGACCCATGACTAGCCCTGTACTTAGATCTATGGTGGCCTTTGTAGATAATAAATTTCAGAGAGAAAGGGCTTGGATTTGAGGTGAAAAGAAAAAGAAAAAGGACAACGAATAAAACTTGATTTTGGCACCTGCTACCAACATTAGCTTGATTCTTATTGCAAACTGAATTACAAATATTATAGACATGCGATTTCAACCTGTACAGGTCTGCAACCTCAGATCTGAGGAAATCTGCAATTGTGACACTATGGAAACCTTTAATACAAAGCTTCAACCTATGAAAACTTCAATCTAACAATTGAGACTTGTGGAAACTTTGATCTAACAATCTCAGGCCCGCAATTAAGTTCCTTAGTGTTTAAATGATTAAAACTAAGTTATGAAGCTCGAGCTTGAAGCAATACAAACCGCCAATTTATAACATATCTTTGTGAGATATGCGACCATGATCCTGTGATATATTTCCTTATAATTGTGACTTTTGAATATGCAAAACACCACCTCAACCTTGTGGACAGAAAGAGCCTTCAACCTGTAACATATCTTGGATAGATCTCATATTGGGTGGAATAACAATTCTGACCTATGACTAAGCATTTCAAATAGAATTAAAGATTCGTATTTACAACTTAAGTTTTTCTTGACTCTTCAAAATTTTGTAGAGTCCATTTAAGGCATTGTTTCACAACAACCCTGGAGTAGCCTCATTGAATTGCCTAGAGTCAGAAGTGAAAAAGCTTTTGACAATTCTTGGACTTTTTTTAAGAATAGTTTATTGGGAACAATTTGGAGAAGATTTTAAGTGAGCTATAGGGCATCTGTTGAAGTAACCAATGTTAGATCTTAAAGAAGACCTTTGTGTAATCTTTTAAAGTTTTTAAAGATAATGTTGTGGAAGAATTTGAAGAACCTTGTTGAGGAACCTTAGTGGACCAGACCTTGATTGAAGAACCTTTGCAGCAGGATTTTTTTCAAAGTAGGCATTGGAGACCTTTGACATCGTTAGTGAAAAAGCCTTGAAGCAATATTAAAAGAAAAGTAAGATACACCTTATTGAAGCAACCTTGTTGAAGTGAAGACGTATGAAGGAGTATAGGAGAACATCCTTTGAATCTAGCATCAAGAATCTTTTTGAAGATATTGTGAAGAAATATTGGGAAAGCTTTTGAAGACTTAAATTGATCTTGAAGGCACTCTTGGAGATCATGATGCATTATTGAAGGCCCTCATGAGGTGACCTTGAAGAAAATTGTTTGGATGACATGATGAGTTGAGGAGAGACCTTCCAAGAATCATAAAGTTATCATTGATGAGCTAGGGTATTTTGAGGACATTTTTGAAGAAGTCTATCAAGGCTTGCTGTAGAAGACATAGGAAACCTTGAAGGACTATTTGTAATTATCATGAAGAAATTGAAGCAGATTGAAAGGGTTGGTGCCCTAGAGGTTGGAGCCTCATAAAGACAATGTTGGAGCCTTGTGAAAGATAGGGTTGGAGCCTCGCGAAGACCAAGTTGGTGCTTGGAAATGTATAGGATGTGTTAGAAAAATTATATATTACAGAGAAATGGAACACATAGAATATATTATAGATATACAAACAGAGAAACCGCATAAAATAAGAGAGACACAGATATACGTGGTTCACCCAATTTGGGCTACGTCCACGAAGAAACAACCAGTCCTTCCTTTTATATTATCTAACAAAATGAAGAGATACAACCTACAACAGATCCGTTGTAATTCCCTCTTTGCTCTCACACAATCTCCTCTCTCTTTCTCACTCAGAATATAGATCTACATAGACGCAATACAATTCCATCATATATAGCGAGGGGTTTCCTTCTAGGGAAAAAAACCCTAAATGTCTGCCTAATGAACAGACCAGATTGAATACAAAATTACAACATTTTACAAGGCAATTGTACATCTCTTTTTTTCTTCGGGGGAACTGCCCCCGATCCCCTACCAAGAGGGGGCTCCCAAGGATTGCAACCACCCTCCCTAGACCTTCCTTGTAGCATACATTTTACGAGCGGCATTGCTGCCACATTACAAACTGGAGTCCAATGTGGCAATACCTCTAAATAAAGAAGATAATCAGGCTCCACACCCAACAGGATGGAGCTTGGTAGATTGAATATTGGAGTACTCATTTAGGGTTAGAGCCCTAGACATTATTTTACATGATTTATTGTAAAGAGGATTGGAGTCCTCGTGAAACTCACCAAAAAAATTATTTATTTTGTTATTTTTCATTTTGTGTTCTGTTCATAAGTGACCTTAACTGGTGTAAAAATAAAAATTGTAAATGAAACACTCATTCACGCCCCATCAATATTTCCAACATAGCAATGGTCCACATATATCCAACAGTTCCATTTTAAAATCAAGTATAAGAAGGGAAGCGCTAATGATGTTGTAGACTATCTCAGTCAACCACTGGTTATGGTGTTGACCACTTTTCTCGACTCTTATGGACATGAGACTTTGGGGTGGCCACATGTTTACAAGAGCAATCCAAAATTCAGAAACACATACGATATGCTTCTGGAACTCAAGCAAGTTTCGTATTTTCACCTCCAAGGTGCAGTGTTATGCCACCTAGGATACCTCTGTGTTTGTTCAGGGGAGTGTGCCAAGATGATTTTTGAGGCGCACTTAGTCGAGCCACTGGACATTTCAGAGTAGAGAAAAAAGTGGTAGTGCTGCAAAAGTATTTGTTATGAACATAAATGATGGAAAAATAAATAAAAATAGATAATAAATAATAATCATAATAATATAAATATAATAATAAATTAAATTAAATTAACTAATGGTTAGTTAGTTAATAATGAAAAGGCATGTCTTAGAGACATCCCTATTTGTGAAAGGGTATTATCTAGCTATATATACAGGACGCTCATTCTCATTTGTTCTCATTGTATAATCAATTCTTTTATTCAATATATAATTACAATTACTGTCCTACGATGAAAAATATAGAAAAAAAATCAAATTCAAAAAAAGGAAAAAAGAAAATAAAATAAGTACATATAAAGATAAAAAAAAATATTTAGAAATAAATAAATAAATATAGTCCGATGTAAATTTTGAAGGAGAACATTCATATATATAAAATAGGTTCTACATTATTGATAAAAAGTGCATAATAAAGATAAGAGGGAATCTTCCCAAATATATTTAAGAGAAGTAAGAGAAGGAAGAGTAGATAATATTATCTTGATTCTTCATTAAGTGGCTTACAAGCCCGTGGTTATAGAAACCCATGTTAATTGCCCATGGTATTTTAAAAGTAAAAGAAAAACAAAAGGAATACAAAATCTCTGTATGTGAATGGTAAGTTTTACATTTGACGTGGAGAACATTAACCCGAGTCAAAAGCACATAAGTGAACATATATTTTATAATATACGTGAAAGGTGAATGGCCACGTTTCACTAGGGTTGTAAATTTTCAAAAAGAAAAAAAATATTATAAATAAAAGATATATAAAGAGAAGTATTATACTATAAAGGGGTATTTAAAGAAAAGTTCAAGTCATAAAATTATTGAATATATATATATATATATATATATATATCTAAGTACAAAGGGGGTATTATTATAAAAGGTTACATAAGGAGAAAATATCAGTTAAGAGTTTACGTTAAAGTGAAGTTGAATTAAAGTTTAACGAGTTATATGAAATTTTAAAAATAAATACAAAGGACAATAAGATATTTAAAAGAAGGCAATTGAAACAATATTTAAATATTCTTTTTAAAATACAAAAGGAAAAAAAGCAAGTAGAATTATATAAAAGGAATACATTTGAAATATTAAGGATAATAGGAATTTGGATTAAAAGAGTTTTGAAGAATTATAATCTCTCTCTCTCTCTCTCTCTCTCTCTCTCTCTCTCTATATATATATATATATATATATATAGATATATATATATATATATATATAGATATTAAAAAGCCACTTTTAAAGGAGGTTTGAAGTACAAAGTCCAAAAGAACTTTAAATATAATAACTTAAGTCATCTCGACAAAACAAATGGGATCAATCATTGAAAAAAAATGATGGAGCTCAATTCTAAAATGACGAAGGAAGAAACGTTTTCCTATAATGGTCTTTTAATTACAGATCACAGAGTAATTACATTAAAAGGAAGTATCCAAGGAAGAGAAGTTAATGTCGCCATCAACCCAAGCAATGATAAAAATTATATCAACATCAACTTGGCAAATCAACTATTAATTCTAGAGCTAAGCATTGGTGCAAAGAAAAATATTTTTGACCAAAATGAGTATAAAATTAGTGATCTACAAGTGACAATAGGTCATTATGGCTACATATCTCAATTTCATGTTGTAAGGACAGATAAAAACACTGACATCATACTCAGTCAACCCTAGTTTAAGGATATGGGTACATTCATGTTAAACATAAAGAAACAAGTTTTGGATTTTCCTTATAAAGGGAAAATGGTCATGTTTCGAGACATAAAAAGTAAATCAAAATAAATAAAATCTTCATTAGAAGACCTTAAGGATATCTCAGATTTGATGTTTCAAGATAACGAAAAAACTATATCAAAGAAGCAAAAAGAGTTTGAAGAAGTCATCTGCAGCAAAGACGAAGAAATTTCGTGCCTCAGACATCACCAAGAAAAGCTACTCGAATGAGTCAAGAAAGCTAAAACATCAAGGAAAGAACTCCAAGAGCATTTATTAGAACAAGAAGAAGAAAATTTATGTTTAAAGAGCCTTAACCAAACATTAGTAGAACAAATCATGTGTTTAAAAGATGAGAAGCGTGAAGGCCAAGATAAAGTTGACTCAGAGAATGAGGAATGCTTAGGTCTCAAAAATCATAATCAAAATCTGCTAAAACAGATTAAAAAACTTAAGGACGAAAAGAAGTCATTGATGAATAGGTTCAAAGAACTTGTTGCAAAGAAAGCATCAAAAACTCTAGATGTAGCAGTGCAAACTGAAGAAACAAAGATCAAGACAAAGGAAAATCCAAAATCTATTGAAGTAAAAGCATACTCAGAGGTTATCGTTCAAACAAAAGACACCCCAAATAAATATTTAGTAGTTAAGTCAAAAACAAAAATACCTTATGGCAATCATGAAACTGTCATAAAAACGTTAAAGGAAGTTCAAACAAGACAAACTCCTTATTTACATCCGAATCACAATATTAGACACCTTAATCAATCTACAAATCTGTATCACTCAGAACATAAACAACAAACTTATGTTACAAAGAATATTGAAGTGAGCTAAATTTAGTCTACTGATAACAATTTTTTACAAAATTCCAAGGATCAAAAGATTTCATAGAAGATTAATCTAGGATGGTCCGATCCGTTTTCAGTACAACAATTCTGTTTATCACTTAGAACATCATATCATCTTATATCAACAAAGATAAAATCTCAGAACAAGAAGATATTCTGAACAACAGAAGAGATCTGATTCTTCATCAGTAAGCTTTAATGACAAAGATTTTTGAAGGAGAAGGCAATGTTATGAACATAAATGATGTAAAAATAAATAAAAGTAGATAATAAATAATAATCATAATAATATAAATATAATAATAAATAAAATTAAATTAACTGATGGTTAGTTAGTTAATAATGAAAAGGCATGTCTTAGAGACATCCATGTTTGTGAAAGGGTATTTACCTAGCTATATATATATGACCATCATTCTCATTTGTTCTCATTCTATCATCAAATCTTTTATTCAATATACAATTACAATTACTGTCCTACGATGCATGTCTTTCTTTACGAAGTATTTTAAATACTTCCGTTGTGTATATGACTTTTGCTCATTACAGTATTTTTATTGGCTGAACCTTCCACGGGATATTAGGAAGTAAATAATATCTTACACTACGTTCACCATTTCGAAAATGACAATTGAGAAGCAAGGCCTATATAATCCTTTTCCTACTCTTAGTCAACCTTGGGAATCCAACTCCATGTATTACATGTAGGACCTTCCTTCTACTAAGCATGGGAATGACTTAATTTTCGTGGTTGTAGACATATTACCTAAGATGGAAATTGTGGCGGCCTGCAAGAAGAGTATCACAACGGAAGCCACTACTAAGCTCTTATTTCAATAAGCATGGGTACACTTTGGGATCCCATAATCCATTATCTCAGATCGGAAAAAAATGTTCTTGAGTACATTTTGGTCAAGCCTCTAGTCAATGCTGGATACCAAGATCACTAAGTCCATGACCTTCCACCCCCAAACTAATGGCCAAATAGAGGTCATCAAGAGGATGATCGTGCATATTCTACGCATGTAAAACTCAAATCATCCACATACATGGCATGAAAGCCTCCCCTATGTCCAAAACATCTATAACAAATATCTCCATAACTCAACTAGCCATAACCCATTTTAGGTGGGGTTGGGATTCCAGCCATTATGTGCCATTGATGTGTCCATACCATTTACAGCTACTGATGCACATTTGGCTCATGACCAGTCCAAAGGTGTTATGGCTAACAACTTCATTGAGCGCATTCAGCACATCTCCCAGTAGGTCTATAACATATTGGATAGAGATAATGTTAGGTAAAATCAACGTCATGCTCAACATTAGGTGCCACACAAGTTCCATGTGGGCAACAAAGTTTAGTTACATTTGCAGGAGCACCTCGCTGGGCACCACCGCAATCTTCAACCACTTTGATATGGGTCATACACCATCACTAAGGAATTAGGGGACAATGCCTTCGAGATCAACACTCCACTATTCTTTGGCCTATACCCAGTATTCAATGTAGAACATTTCTGAGCATACGTTCCCTCATTGTTGGACACATCTGACGTTGCTAAGAAACTAACACCAATAAAGCGCAACCCAAGTTGCATCGAACAGGTCACAACTGATAGTATCATTGAAACACATATTAATAACACTTTCTTGCAGAGGATCCAACTATATCAAGTTTCCAAAGCAAGCCAAGTCCTTTACTAGGGAAATTGGTTCACCAGGGATCATGTTCAAGAGAAATTTACTCACCTCATGGAGGCTCTACACACAATGGGGACCATTGCTTCCTAAGGGGGAGGAATAATTTAGGTGGATATTGGTGGCTACCTTCCTATTTCACCTAGACCTCCACTTAGTTTCATCCATTTCCTTGATTATAGCAGCATTTACTATATTTTATCATTTTTTGGGCCTTAAACTTCCAGGACTGTTTTGACCCCCTAAACGATGATTTTTTGAGGTTTGCAGTAGGCCTATATCCATTGGTAGGGGGGATGCCACAAATCCTATAGTACTCAAAGAGATATTTCTAACAAGGTATTGTATGTGCCAAATGAAGATCATATGACCAAGTTATGACCCCAGGAAGTTGGATGCCCAACTAACCCCAACGGGGCCCACCAACTCTTAGTCTTCCATCTCTTGGGGTTAGGGTTTTGGTTTCTTAGGGTTTCCCTTTATTTTTCATTAATAATAAGGCCCTTTAGCATAACTGTAATACAGTTTAGAGGCATGCATCCATCACATCTCTTCTCAGAGATAAGCTACCACAACCCAAGCTAGCTTATTTCCATTTTGCTTGTAAGCATCCTTAAAATCTTTGATATTAATGAAATGAATATTTATTTATGATGCAATTCTATATGTATATTTTATTGTGTTCCTACGTAAGTCTGGATCAACCCATCTCACAAAGGCAACACTATAGACCCATTATGTAATTATTATTTATTTCAGTCCTCCATTGGATTAATACACTTTGATTTTTAGCTATTAAATGTTTTTACTTGCATGATCTATTTTTTTTTAGGGTTTTCCTCATGTTTTTGTTGGATATATTAAGCATATACATACCAACATCTTTTTTCTTAGGATTTCATGTCACCAACAATATATGTGAAACATTTTTGGTACACTTGCCAAGAATTTTCATACTAACAAGGGTGATCCCTCAGAACATGTAAGCTCATAAGGCTTACCCCATATGTTTATAAAGGTGCACTAGAGATATGGTCTATATAACAAATTTAGGTGATCGATATTTCATTGACACATGATAGTTCCAACAAATTACGGAAGGCACACCCATGACTTGGTTTTGCAGTGGTTTTGTGTGCTAAGAAACCATGGGCTATTGAGACAAAATCAAATAAAAGGCTCCAGGATAGAAAGGAATTGTAGGGGCATTACAAGTCATCTTGGTTGGCCTTTGATTGACTAGTGCATGCAACAAGCGAATCCCACACTACACATAATCCTAGATGGAAGGATAGAGGCTATGGCTAGCCCACAACGTGGTTTTGTTGATGCCATGTGACTGAGGGCATGGAAGGTTTGATGCATACATATTTAGTGCTTGGGGATATAGTAAAGAGAGGTTCCCATGATCCGTTTCATGGTGGTTCTATGATGTCTTTGTGTGTTATTATGACCATGGGTCTTTGGGTTGTTTTCAATAAAAATATTTTGTAGATTGAGGACTTCGGGCCATGTACAAAGTGTTGCATACATATGAGGCTAGGCGTATGGGTTTACAACTTTGATTAATGATCCTCCATATCTAGAAGGAATTGTGCCACATTTTTGGTCAATAGGAATAGAAGGGGTCAACATCTAGATCTTTGATTTGATGTTAAAGGAAAATGCAGATATTTCTAGAATAAGGACCATGAACTACAAATTGATTTGATGAGCTCGACTCAATCAAAAGCAAGCCACCTCTGATCTTTATTGCATGACATGAAAAATTAAGTAGAATGGATGGTTGGGTGCAAAAGAATTGATCATGGATAAAATTAGCCATGTATGAAGTACAATATGACTTAAGTGAGAAATTAATAAGTATGGAGAGCCTTTCTATAACAAAATGTTGACTATGAATTAATTATCAACATGGAAAAATGCTTAGGTGCCCATTCTAAAAAATAATTCAGCTGCAATGTCCAAGTAATTTTGATGCAACAACAGAATGGAGATCCATGCTGAGAGTACACTCTTGAGCAATGTGGATGGAAGTAAAGACAACAACAACATTCCTTGTTTAGAAAAGGAACAAAACCTAGGATTGTTGGAAACTAGATCACTACTAAGAGGGGGGGTGAATTAGTAGTGATGACCTTTATATCAATTTAAAATATTTTTTCCAGATTATAAATTTGAAACACACATCCACAATATTATCTTATCAAAACATGAAAACAACAATAACTCATAACCTAATAAACATTATAAACATCAACACAAGCAATCACACATAAGGACACAAGTATTTATTGTGGAAATGATTTCAGAAGAAAAACCACCCTGTTGTTGTTGCATTGCTCAATTCTTCTATTAATCTTCTAAACAAATTATACATGGATTATCTTACAACCATAAGATGGAAGACTAGTCTTCCTTCATCGTATGCTAACACCTATCAAGTAGGAAATTTGTTTCTCTCACAGATCTATGCAAATCTACTCATTGGAAGCCCTCATCAGTAACGATCCTTGCCTAACTCCAATTGGACTATCCAACTCCTATTGGATGGATAAATATGTTCCTTCTACTAAATCTACCAAATAATTATCTACTTTGAAGCCTCCATGCCTTCAATTCCTCCATGCGAACCACGTTTCATGAATTTTTAAATTGGGCTCTCAAATATGCTCAGCATGCGCAACCCAACAACCTCACTAATATAAAATATGAAATCTATTAGAAACCCCAACTCAACACAACTATAGATATACAATATGATAGATATGACATGTAGCACACATTCACACTCACACACCATCAATCCAACAACTCAATACTTTCACACAAGTATATGCCAGATCATCCTCAAATCATTCTCTAAATTCTGCATACACAATTATAATAAAAAAATGCAAAACCAAGTGAGAAGACGCTGCAATCTCTACTTACTCTCAATGCCATCGTAATGACATGCTCTCACACTCTCAAGAATACCAACTAACTGAACTCAAAACCATGCCCTATTTATCATTTTTCTGTGATGGTTAACTTATTAAATGCTACAGGTGATGGAGTTATCAACAATTCTTTTCACACATCTAAAATTTCTAGGATCTAGCTCCTTGACTTGATCAAACCACTCTCTCCACTAAATGATGGATATTTTCAAGTTTAACCAACCTGTAGAAGTTCCCTTATTGTTTTCAACCATATACTGGAAATTTTTTATCAAGAACATCATTACAATACCAAAATTCGCTGATATGCATGAGAAATATGAAGAAATTCTATGTAAACTCTCAACCTCATGCACAAAAACTGCCTAATCTTGGTTGCAACCACATGGATAATTTTGTCTCCATGCATTTGGAGCCCTTCAACTGAATGCACAATCTTAGCTCCATGTGGTTAGGGTAGGCGATGGGGGAAAACCAATCAAATTAGCTCAGACCCTTCCCAAACTTCTTCTAGACCTTAACAAGTCTTTGTAGGACCTATGGAAGCCACTGACACCTCGGAAACACTTCACTAAGTTACTGCCACATCACCATCATTATCACAAGTCAAACTAGGTTTACTTGTATTCCAACACTTTTATATCTTCTCCAAGTCCTTTATATCATATCATCAACATGTGGACCTAATCTGGGACATGGTGACCTAATCAACAAGGCTCCTTGACTCTAGCTCCTATAGAAACATCATGAATAAAGAGTAAGACCTGTAGTGAGATCATGAACAAGGAGATCATCACATCTCTACTATGTACTATCCATTCAACACCTCTACATAACTAGAAAGTAATGCAAGTGTAACACACCCCCATCCAACTCGACAACAACAACATGATCATGAGGACTATTACATCCTCTACTCACACTATGTATGCAACACCTGCAAATCACAACTCCATCCTCACATCTCCATGCTAGTATACATGCCAAGACTAATGCATCACATTATCCATGTACAAGCCACATGTAACCAAACATATAAGTTATAACTAGCTCATGTACAACCCAAGCTGCTAGGTTGACATCAATGCCAACAAGATCCCCCTTTGGCATTGGTGGAAACCCTAGCTGAACCAATCATCTAAAACTATGCTTTGAAAATTGATCTCTATCTTCACAAGGATTGAAATTGAGAAAAGTGGGGGAAATGCAACATAGTTGAGTGAGATGTGTGGAGAACTTTGTGGGTGAGCATTGTTGAGGAAAAATTCCAAGGGCGTCGATGCTGAGAGAAGAGGGTTGAGAGTTGTGTGTTTCTATAGTGTGAGAAAAGCTATTGAGGATAGATGACCAAATGTGGAGGAGAAAAGAGGGCCAAAGTGGAGTGGAAGTTCTTGAGCTCAAGGGTCTGATAAGCCAGGACCAGTTTGAGTATCCATAGACTTTGCGTGTGGAGAAGGACATCTACAACAAAAGATGGGAAGTCCTTCAAGCCCATGTTCATTGTGAGATATGGGAATCTTATAGTGATAAGTGGTAGCCCTCTATGCCCTATGTTAGTCTTCATTAGAGCAGTAGGAAGACTCTAGTGGGCTTAAGTCCTTGAGTAGAGAAGGAACAACAATGGGTAGTTTTGAGTTGTTAACAAATAGAGTTGTGAACAACTCGACAATAAAATAAACAATGTGAAAGCATAACACATAAAACACATATACACAGAGATTTTCCCCTGGATCCCAAAATCGGGACTACCAGCATGATTTTTCATTATGTTCCTTTCAATGTTATAATACATATTTATACATGCCGAAGCATCCAATACCATGGACGAAAAACCATCGCATCCAAAGACGTGCGAAAATCATGAACAAAACCATTGGTGGGTTCGCCCAACCTAACATAGGTTCCAAAACCAAAATTTTCTGGGGCGCTGCCCTTAACCCCATAAAGTGGGGTTACATACACCCCTCAAACCCCTTGTGACTCCCCTCACTATGCAATCGGCACAACGAATGGGGGGCTCCACCCCCTTCTAAAACCCCAGTGAACTATGTGGGCTAGTCATGGAAAGAATATAACACAACCCAACATTCTCCCACTTGTTGTTTTCTTTCCACAGGGGACCACAAGAGACCTTAGTCATTTATCCAATCCTGCAACGCCCATTGTTTCTCTACACCAAGAGAACTTCTCAGAGCTCACAGATTTTGTCAATGCATCTGCAGTATTTTTCAAAGTCTCCACCTTTTCCAGCAACACCTTTTTGTCTTCTATCATATCCCTCACAAAGGGATACTAAACATCAATGTGCTTTGTCTTTGAATGATATGCAGGGTTCTTTGCCAAGAAAATTACAGTTTGGCTGTCACAATCTCTCCTTATATCTCCTTGTACTAACCCCATATTTGAGCACAATCTCTGCAACCAAATTGCTTCCTTTCTTGCATGAGTGGCTGCCATGTATTCTGCCTCTGTAGTTGATAGTGCCACTACAGATTGTTTCTTACTCATCCAACTAATTGCACCTCAAAATAGGTTAAAGACATACCCACTTGTATATCTTCTTTGATCCAGATCTCTAGCCCAGTCTGCATCAACAAAGCCATGAATATCCAACACTCTGTCCAATCCTAGTCTTCCTTGGTAGCACAAACCATAATCACTAGTGCCAGACAAATACCTGAAAACCTACTTCATTGCTGTCCAGTGCTCCTTCCTTGGTTTTGACATAAACCTGCTCAATACTCCCACTTCATGTGCAATGTCTGGTCTAGTACATACCATCGCATACATTAGGCTACTGACTGAACTTGCATATGGAACACGGGATATGTCCTCTTCCTCTTCTTGTGTTTTGGGACACTGTTCAACAGATAACTTTACACCTACAGGAATAGGAACCTTCACTAGTTTACTATCTTGCATATTAAACCTCTGAAATATTGTCTCAACATACTTCCTCTAGTTTAACCAGAGCTTCCTCTTTGTTTGATCTCTTTTAATTTCCATGCCCAAAATATAGTTTGTAGCACCGAGATCTTTCATGTTGAATTTTGAGGACAAATGGCTCTTCAAATCCTAGATAATTTCTTTGTCATTTCCAACCAGAAACATATCATCCACATACAAGACCAGATGAATAACACATTCACCAATTAATTTAAAATACACACTGTGATCTGCTTTGCTTTTGGTGAAGCCAAGTCCCCATATAAATGTATCAAATTTCTTATACCACATCCTTGGTGACTGTTTTAACCCATACAGAGACTTCTTTAACTTGCACACCAGTTCTTTCTTACCCTTCACTGCAAAGCCTTCATGTTGCTTCATGTAGATTTCCACTTCCAGATCCTTGTGAAGAAATGTTGTCTTGACATCCATCTGTTCTACCTCAAAATCAAAAGCAGCAACAATAGATAAAAGTAATCTAATAGAAGTTATCTTGGCAACAAGAGAAAAAATATCACCAAAATCAATTCCCGGCACTTGGGAATAACCTTTTGCTACCAACAGAGCTTTGTATTTCTCCACCTTTCCTTTACATTTGTCTTCTTCTTAAACACCCATTTGCTGCCAATGGGTTTCCTTCCAGCCGGAAACTGCTTCCTTCACAGTTATGGGATCATCATTAGTAATAGATAAAGCAAAATTTGAACAGAAAGCAAATGGACTATACCTTTCTGGTTGCCTTCTTTCTTGAATTGGTCTTCTCACACCCAAAGTTTGTGGCTCTTCATCTTCTAATTCCTCCTCTGCTATAGAGTCTGATTATTCCTCCTTTAGCTCAAACTATATCTTCTCAGGTTCCTTTGGTTGGACTTCATGTTTAATAACATCTTTCACCTCTCTGAACACCACATCTCAGCTATACACAACCTTGTTACTGGGTTCCAAAGCTTATAACCCTTTAAATCATCTTTATACCCAATAAAGATGCACTTTTCAGATTTACTATCCAACTTGGTTTGTTTCTCCTTTGGAACATGTACATATGCATCACATCCAAATACCCTTAGATGTGAAAGAGAGGGTTTCCTACCAGTCCATACCTCTTGTGGATTTTTATCCTCCAACGCTGATGAAGGTGATCTGTTGACCAGGTAACATGTTGTCTCCACCGCCTCTACCCAGAATTCCTTTCCTAACTCGGCACCATTGAGCATGCTTCTTTCCCTTTCCATCAACGCCTTGTTCATTCTTTCTGCAACTCCATTTTGCTGAGGTGTATATGGAGTAGCATTTTGCCATGTTATACCACACTTCTTACAAAATTCTTCAAATTCCTTACTGCAAAACTCTCCACCGTTATCTGTTCTCAACACCTTTATCTTCTTCTATGTCTGGTTTTCCACCAAAGCCTTGAATTCTTTAAACCTATCAAAGACTTCAGATTTCTTCTTAAGGTAATATATCCATGTATTCCTTGAAAAGTCATCTATAAATGATACATAGTACACATACTTACCCAGTGATGGAACCTTAATAGGTCCAAACACATCACTATGCACAAAATCTAATATATGTTTCGCCCTCTTACCACCAGAGGGGAAACTCACCCGATTCTCCTTCCCATATACACAATTTTCACAGAAATCAAAATCCAGAGAGCTATTACTCATACCTTCTACCATACCTTTACCATGAAGTATTCGAAGGCCCTTCTCTCCAATATGTCCAAGCCTTTGATTCCACAACATGGTCTTCTCTGCAGAGACCACTATATTTTCTGCTCCACTTTCAGGAACCATAGAACTGTTGCACCCATCAACAACAATGCTACCTTGCAGCTTGTACAGAGTTCCAATCTGAACTCGCCGAATCAATACCAGTGCTCCTCGAACCATCTTGTGGGCATCCTTCTTGAACACTGCTTTTACACCTGCATCATCCAACTTACTTACAAAAATAATATTTCTGGCCAATGCAGGAATATGTAGAACACCCGGAAGTGTTCTAACCCTTCCACCTTGCAACTTTAACTTTACTTTTCCTGTGACCAACGATTCTAGCCTTCCTATCATCCCCTAAGAATACATCACCACCATCATATTTCTCATACTCGCAGAACCACTCCCTATGGGGAGTGAAGTGAAAGGATGCACCTGAGTCAATCAACCATACCTCATGATCTACATGTGTACTTGAAGAAGCCAAGTACACATCTCCACCTTCATCTGAGGTGGTTTTCGCCTCTGCAGAAGGAGCATCATCAGATCCCTTTCCTTTATCGGGAGATTTAGATTTACATTCCCTTTTCTAGTGCCCTTCCTTTCTGCATTTCCAGCACACCACCTTTATAGGTTTTCCTGGAGATTTATATCTCCCTCTAGATTTAGATCTCCCACTCGATGACTTATTTTGTTTCTGTTTTGGGACCATCCTCGTACAGACAAGGCATCACCATTCTGGCTCTCCATATTTTTCCGTCTCATCTCCTCTGTCAGCAAGGAAGTTGCATTGCTACCTATTGCAATAACCAGACTATCCCACGAATCTGGTAGAGAACACAACAAATTGATGCTCTTATCTTCATCTGAAAATTTAATATCAACAGATGCTAACTAACTTACCACAGTATTAAATGTGTTCAGATGCTCTGTCACTGAGTCTCCATCTTTCATCCTCAGGTTATACAACTTTTTCCATAGGAACAATTTATTCACTAGAGACTTAGATTGGTAAAAAGTCCCTAACTTGTCCCACTAAGCCTTTGCTGTAGCTTCCCCTGATACATTCAACAATACTGAATCTGAGACACACAATCGTATTGTGCTCTTTGCCTTCTGATCCAACTTCTTCCATTCTTCATCAGACACTCCCATTGGTTTAGTACCTGGATCTACCGCGATCCATTGATCTTTATCCACCAACAGATCCTCCATCTTGAGTTTCCACAACTCAAAACTCTGACCATTAAATTTTTCGATCTCTATCTTTCCACTGTTCAGCATCTTCTTTCACCACTAGAATCGATCTCACAGGTCTCCCATTGAACAGGGTCTACCACGGGCCTGAGTGAAACCTCTTAGCAATAAAGGCGTCCCCTTGATGCCAAAATAGCTTTGATACCAAATGTAGGTTTTAAGCCCGTACAAAAATTACATGCATACGAATTCTAAAACACATAAAATAAATAATGTGAGAGCATAACACATAAAACACATATACACAGAGATTTTCCCCTAGATCCCAAAATCGGGACTACTAGCTTGATTTTTCATTATGTTCCTTTCAATGTTATAATAAATATTTATACATGTCGAAGCATCCAATACCATGGAACAAAAACCATCGTGTCCAAAATCATGTGTGAAAATCATGCACAAAACCATAGGTGGGTCTGCCCAACCTAACATAGGTTCCAAAACCAAAATTTTCTGCGGCGCTACCCTGGACCCCATAAAGTGGGGTTACCTGCACCCCTAAAACCACCCGTGACTCCCTTTGCTATGCAATCGATGCAACGAAGGGGGGGCTTTGCCCCCCTTCTAACCCCCCAGTTAACTACGTGGGCTAGTCGTGGAAAGAATATAACACAATCCAACAGATGTGTTGATGAATTGTCAGACAAGTGATCGATGAGAGAGAATATTGTTGAGCCGAGATTCAGTGGCTAGATGGACTTGGAGAATTAATAGAGAAAGTTGCTATAGATGGGGAGCTGAAGGACCAAGAAGATGTGTACAGGGTACGACCAAGGTTGCTGTGAGGAGCTGTACATCAACTAGAGAGTCAATGTAACTTGTAAGGGTAGACTGATGGTAATCATGACAAATACGAAGCCCTAATTGTTGTATTTTTGTACTAGTGGGTGTATGAGGGCCATTATCCCTGGTATGAGAGCCCTAAACTATTGTATTATTTAGGTTGATTAAAATAATGAAGTTGGGTTGAAAATTTGTAAAATGTTGTGTATATTTTGTGCACTAATAGATTTATTGTTGTTTATCTAGATTGATGTTTTTATTATTAATATGCTTATATCTTTAAACATAACCTTTTTGCATTCTCTAAGTTTTATTTTTTTGAGCACACTCCCTATTTATCTCTTTGTATGGATATAAAATTGTTAGATGGCCAAGAGATCAGGCCCATATAACATTTTTTAATTCGACAAAAGATATGAAATTAATCACTATGTTCTTGATATTTTACCGAGTTAGTTTCATACCAGAAACCAATACTGCTAATAGAATAATATACCAAGAGGTAGCTATAATGTTGTGGAATTTTTGATGTTTTGGACTAAAAACAAAGAGAGTAACTACTCCGTTTAAAACAACCCTTTCATGATCGCTAATGTCGAACGTTGCTCCACTCCCAAAGGAACTGTTCAGTACCCCGACAAAGTCATTCACCGAATCTTAGTATAGATTTCCTATATTCTTTTTTTTTACCTTATATTAGTGATCCTCTATTTTTCCCTGATTAAAGAGTCAACTTTGTTAACTTTCACTTTATCATTATAAGTATTAAATTCTACTTTTATGTTGGGAAATATGGGAAGATAACGCTCTGGGTAAACCCAATGCCACTAGCATTTCTCTGATGCCAGTCAAGAATTTTTAGTGCTTCGACGGAGTTGCTAGCATACCCCATCAGAGTAATCACAGTACAAGGGGGTGGGGAAGCAACACACTGGGTAAATCCCAATACCATTGACATCACTCCACTACCAGTCAGGCTTGTTTAGTACCTCGAAAGAGTTGTCAGCACACCTGCCCCAAATGCAATAGGTAACTCTATTAGGTACAGTATGGTGGAATAAATTAATTCATGAAGGGGAAGAAAAGATCATTTACAACCCAAAATTAATATATCCAGTAGCAAGTAGAACCTTAATGTAGAAAAAATATAGAACAATACTGGAATTGCTTGGTAGACCAAATGTTGAGTTAGTATGTATTTTAAATTGAACTCACCTCAATATCGAATTCAAAATACCAATAGGCAATTAATCCCATTGACTATAGCAATTATAATAATTTTATTTCTCTTTTTTTTCATTCTAACTGGTGTTTATTTGTTATTATTTACATATTATGTTCATTTTAACTCTAATTTTCTATGATCATATACACTTTTTCTTTGTAAGGAAATAATTTGGTATGTGAAGTAATGTTTGAGGAATTGGACATTCACTGAAGGGCCTGTTACCCACCATTTTGTACGTAATATCCCAAGGAGAAAAACAAATTCTCCAAGATGCTCCTCAACCATCAACCATCAACCCCTTGCAGGCACCATCTAGCTCATTGTGCCATTTCTGCGCCCCTTGAGCAAGCCATGTGGTCCCTCACCCATCTGCCATGATTGTATGTTTGAAGGTGGGCCTCTAAAATATAAATGTATGCATTTTCATCTGGAAATTGAGTATTGCAGTTTTCTTATCATGGACACTTCTGGGCACAGATTAATGGGGTTATTTGGTAGAAATAATGGGCTAGGTCTATGCTCTTGTCCCCTAGATCCCTTTTAGGTATTAACCTGAGATTCTAGTTTCGTGGGATCTCTTTTACTACCCATTTGGATCTAGGGATGGTATTTAATGCCAAACCTTAATTCTGGTTGCGTGGTCCTACTCCATTATCTTCTTATATTACCCTCTTTCCATTCATTACTACCCCATTCATCAATTTATCCCACATGGGTCCACATTCTCCCATTGGGTCTACATAGGGTTGGAATGCCCCTTCCCTTTTCCTATACCTTGGGTCATGGGTTGGAATGAAGCTCAGAGGTTGATGTAGCTAAAACAAAAGATAAAATCATATTCACCTCATTCAATAGGGAAATGTACCACATAATGCAAAAGACGGTCGGGACAAATATATTTAACACTTGGGAATAATCCAATACATGACCTCTACCCTTAATCATGGGCATCACCCTAGTTCCTATAGGTTCTATGAGCCCTTCTTCATCATATAGGAACCCATGATTGTCCCAAGCGCTGGTGGGCAATGAACTGCCCCACGTTTAAAGGGGGATTTCACTGCTATATGTTATACATCCTGTTCTAACCCCTTGAGCCCCGACAAGTTAATCAAAGAGAATCATAAAAAGGAATAAGGCATTAAAGAAGGGTGGAAAAATCAAGGCCCAGGCACCTCATGTACCGTGATTTCTCCCTCCTACACATTATAAACCCAAGTTTGGGCTTACCTCTTATTAGCTACCCTTGAACCCCAACATGTGACCCAGGGTTGCCCCTTCTCATTCCCTACTTCGTTCACCTATCTATCACATGCAACCACCTCTTGAAGGATGTACCTTGACTATATTATCCCCTTCAAAAGTAGAGACCACCTAATAGGATTATTGGTTAACCCCATTTGGAGTTTAGGAGACATTGGCACATCCTGAAGCCCATTATGGAAGGACAAGGAATTATGAAGTCCCCACCTATGGTCCATGATTAGGTAATTTCATTTACTCGATTTCTCTAATGAATTGTTGTACTAGAAGGCTAGGGGATGCATTGGATCTTATGTAAGATTGTCGATGGTTTCCATCTTGGTTTTGGTCACCCTATATAGGTTCCTAGCCCTGCAAAGGGCTAGATTGGCACATGTAGAGTGAGCGTTGAGAGCCACGGGCCTCCACAACAACATATCACACTCCATGGATCCCCACAACCATTCAAAGATCACTCATGGTTCACTTATTGGACAAGGAGGATGCACCTAATCCAACATGCCCAACTGGACCCAGATCTACACCATAGACATGGCAGATGATCGAGGACTTGCACAATGATGTGGCATCACCTACCCTATCATCGTATCCCTTACAGGTGATCTATAGGCATCTTCGATTTGTTTGGAGATCAATGAAGACACTTGTGTGCCCCCACATGACATTCGGGGCACCATAGGTTATTACAAGGGGCCACCCCATTGTCAATTACTTTTGAGGTCCCTTCTCATCATTGTGACACCCATGGACCTCATTAGGCATCTTAGATGGCTCTATGACATGTATAAATTATTATTTGACCTCTTAAGAGGTTTACTTTTTCATTTATGAGCTAGTTTGGTTGGCTGGTCACAAAAAGTTGTATTACTAAAACATTATTTTATTTTTGGGACTTATGTAGGCCAAGGAGGCTAATTCAAACTCCTAAGATGTGTATAAATACAAGTGAGATGAGTTCACTTCTTGTTATCACTTTGTTTTGGATCATTTATCTCTCTTGATATTTTTGAACTTTTTATAGAGGATGAATTAGAGCTTTATGGATGAGTTTTGATGTGTGGATATTGGTCTATCTTCTCTTCGAGCTTCTTTATTATAAATTGTGAATGTATGGATATACTCTATTACATGTAAGTATACAATTTTTTTTATGTTATTCTTGTTTACTTTTGTCATATATATCGGATTGGGATTTTTGTTGTTTTAGGACTAATTGTTGCATGCATTTACTGCTTAATATTGTGGAATTTGTCTCTATTATAGAATTCATTTAATGTATAGTCCATGTAATGTGAGTGAAATATCCTAGGGGTAAAATTTTATTTGAAAATCCATTCTTGTTTCACATCGAATTATAAAAGCTGCGAGGTTGCTTCTTCTTGACCTAGAAGGAAAACAAAGTGATCTTGAGGCCTCCTTGACTGGGAACTAAGAAATACTACTCTTACTCAACATAGAATCAATTCTCCCAAATATTAAGGCAATGATCTACCAAGGGTGGTCACTAAAACTCAAATTCTTTCACATCCTCCTAGGACTAGCCACATTGGGGTACCTAGGGCATCAATTTCTTGACAAGCTAGCCATCAAAATAATTTTATCTCCTAGGGTCTCCTACACTAGAATTTCCTCTAGCTCTCCTCCAATTTTGAAGACATTCCGATGGTGGAGTTGGGAAGAAAGCCAAGCCCTAGCTCTGGGACAAAAAATTTCCCCGCCATCCCCAAGTCTAGTACTTCATAGGGTTAAAATCCATATTTGAGTGAAAATAATTTCTTTGATCCTTTCCCCACATTTTCTAGAGTAAGAATATCATTGGTTGCTACATACTTCCCTCATACCCTAGACTAGGTCCACTTGGCCCTGTGTGGTGCTGCTCTTTTAAAAGAACATTCTTCAAGAACCATCTGGGATACCAATTCTAACAAGGATTTTGGGGATTGGGGAAATCCTTCAAAAGTTTCATCCCATAAAACCTAACCCTCAAAATCCTCTCTTCCTTTCCCTCAAATACATAATACCTTGCATAGAAAGCAAGCAAGCTCCATCCTTTAAAGTTTTCTGGGAAAGGGTTTGTTTGGGCTAGTCATATCCATTGACTTATCATTAATTAGTGATTCCATACATATTGGGTCTCCTCCCATTAGTGAAAGTATATAAATAAAAGGGAACCTTAGCTGAGGTGATAATGGGTTAAGTATAGTGGGCTAAGTGTCCATTTGTTGACCTTGGCCTAGCATTTTCCCCTTTAAGATCCCCTGCTAGTTTGAGCAATAACATTTTGGTGCCATTATTGTGGATGCGAAACATGTGTTTTGTTCCCCATATGACATATTGAAATATCATTATTGGAAACTCCATTAGAAGAATGAAACCCTAGTTCCTCATTAAACTTTAAGGTCGATGCTTGTAGGGTGAAGCAAGCATTTTTATAGGCATCTTTAATTTCACTTTGAAAACACATACATATGTTTCATGTATACGTCAAATAGGTTGCCATTCTTTCATAAAATTCCCACTTTGGACATTGCTAGCATCCTTGGACATCCTAATCATGTCATGGGAAGGATTCTATGTGGGATTCCCATGTTTGATGATGATGCACTCCACAATTAACCACGTAGAAAGATTTAATGCACATGCTTCAAGAGAGAAGGTTGTCCACCAAGGTGTCCTTATGTTGTTGTTCATGGGTTCAGTTGGTGGTCATAACTCATGGTTGCATGATCAAGAACCTAGGAGAATTTCATCTATTAAAGAGTTCGTTGAGGGATTTCATTTTCAAGTACACTCTATAGTAAGCATCCAAGAGGAAGGTTTCATTGAACATCATCAAGACATTAAGAATCTAGGTAATGAGAAAGAAGATGAGTCCTCCTTGGGTCCACATGATAAAATGATGATTTTGAGGACACAAGTGTTAGGAAGGATGAATTTATGGAAAAATAAATTGAGGCCAACCTTAACTTTCTCATGTCAACCTTTCTCAAGGAAATTACTCCCGATGAATCCTATTTAAAAAAAATTGAGAGAGATGATCCCATTAGCCCCTTAAAAGATGGCATTGAATATTATTTCCACATTGAAAAGGAAAAATGGAAAATTTCTGGTCCTAAATTTGATGGTGCTCCCATTTATGAGACCAACAAGGAGGAATAGGATGAGATTGGTCTTCCCTTGCCCTCAGGCACTATTTATGCTAACATACCAATTGATACCGTTGGTAAGGAGAATCTTCATTTTCCTTTTCACGAGGGGTAGTTGGAACTGAGAAACTTTCCTTTTAAGAGAGACCCAATCGTTGATACTAAGGGAATTGATAAGGCTCCCACTTCTCCTGAGTATGATTATATGTTAAAATCACTTGAGCCTTTAAATTATGACGGTTGGAAAGAGCGGCCCATTGAATACAATACTTATTTCTCCTTGTTTCCTATTGGTCATCATCTTGGGTCTTCAACAAGTGATTCCCTCACCCCTAGTCATATGATCTCAAGTAATTATGAGCCCCTTTCCCCTCCCGAGTATAGTTTCAAGGAAAATCCCATCATTGATTATACTTTTCCTCCTTGGACACACCCTCAGGGGTTTGATCACTCCATAGTCTTCCGTCTCTAGTGTAATCATCATGTGAAACCTACTTGTGTTTCTCCATCTTTTTCGCCACCCTTTCGCACTAATAATAACCTAATGAAGGCCATAAGCCATGGCATAAATAATAAGGACAATGTTGGAAGTGATATGGTAGAGCTTTCCATCCATCAAAGGTTTATGAGCTTGGACGTTTACATCTCTATATTTTGGTTTCAAGAGAATATGTCACAGAATAGATTACATCCTTTTCTAACCTCTTCTAACATAATCATCTATGTGTGGGCATCATATTTTCCCACCTCCCACCCACGACATCCTCCATGTGTTTGGATTTTCATTTACTTTGGGATTTTCTACATGAGTAGTCATACTGGCAGGAATATGTATATTGATACGATGATATGTTGGTTGCAATGGATTTATGATTACACTTAACATTAGCATTATCACATGAATGTTAAGGTAGGATGCATTGCATGTTGATTCTACATTAGAACTAATTTCATACGATATTTGTCATGATAGATAGATGCATATTTCTATATTTTATTTTTTTGTTGATTTTATGGCCTAACATATAGCATGTGCGATCGTGAGACATCGCGAAAGCATGCTTCCCTATGTAGGAGATAGGTCTATAGTAACGAAGAGATTGTTGGATTTCTTGTGACCTCCCATTTGAGTAGCTTCGCTCACCTATTCGAGAGATCATGTCCCAGTTGGAGCTCGATGTTACCCACCAGTTTGTGGGTAATATCCCTAGGAGAATTTTTTTTTCTCCAAGATGGTCCTCAACCAGCAACCAACCACCTCTTGTAGCCATCGTCTAGCTCACTGTGCCATTTTTCTGCCACTTGACCCAATCATGTGGTCCCTCGCTCATCTTCCATGATCGTATGTTTGAAGGTGGGCCTCCCGAATCTAAAAGTATGCCTTGTCATTTGGAAATTGAGTATTGTATTTTTCTTATCATGGACACTTCTGGGTATGGATTAATGGGGGAATTCCATGGAAATAATGGGCTAGGTCTATTCTCTTGTACCCTAGACCCGTTTTAGGTATTAATCTTGGATTCTAGTCCTGTGGGATCTCTTTTACTGACCATTTGGCTCTAGGGATGGCCTTTAATGAGAAACCCCAATTGTGGTTGCACGGTCTCACTCCCTTATTCGTTTATATTACCCTCTTTCCATTCATTACTACCCCATTCATCGATTTCTCCATCCTGGATCCACATTCCCCCATTAGTTCTGCATAGGATTCGCATTCCCATTCCCCTTTCTGACACCTTAGGTCATGGATTGGAATGAAGCCTAGAGGTTGATGTAGCTAAAAACAAAGTTAAGAGCATATATGGCCACATTAAATAAGGACATGTACCACAAAATTCAAAACATGGCTAGGACAAATATATTTAGCACATGGGAAAAAGCCAATACATGAGCTATACCCCATCATCATGGCCATCACCCTAGTTCCTACAGGTTCTATGAGCCTTCTTCATAATATAGGAACCCATGATTACCCCAACCCCTAGTGGGCGATGAACCGTCCCACCTTAAAAGGGGTATTTCACTACTATATATTATACATAATGATCTAACCCCTTGAGCCTTGAGTAGTTAATCAAAGAAAAACATAAAAAGGCAAAAGGCATTAAAGAAGGGTATAAAAATCAAGGTCAAGACACCTCATGTACACCGATTACTACCTCCTACACATTATAAACCCAAGTGTGGGCTTCCCTCTTATTAGCTACCCTTGTACCTAAAAATGTGACCTAGGGCTGCCCCTTCTCATTCCCTACTTCATCCACTAATCTGTCACATGCCACCACATCTCAAAGGATGTACCTTCACTATATTATCCCCTTTAGAAGCATAAACCACCTAATAGGATTATTGGTTAACCCCATTTCTAATTTAGAAGACATTGGCACATCCCGAAACCCATTATGCAAGGGTAGAAAATTATGAAGTCACCACCTATGGTCCATGTTTAGGTAAGCTCATTTACTCAATTTCTTTAATGACTTGTTGTATTGGAAGGCTAGGGGCCAAATTAGATCTTATGCAGGATTGCAGATGGTTTCCATATTGGGTTTGGTCTCCCTATATGGGGTCCTAATCTTCCATGGGGCTACATTTGTAGATGTAGGGTGACTGTTGATAGCCATGGGCCTCCATAATAGCATATCACACTCCATGGATCCCCACATCCATTCAGAGATTCCTCGTGGTTCACTTATTGGACGAGGATGATGCCCCTGATCTAACATGCCTAGCTAGCCCTATATCTACATCATACACTTGGAAAATGATCCAGGACTTGCAAGATGATGTAGAATCAGCTACCCCATCATCCAAGCCCTTGCAGGCAATGTACATGCACCTTAGATTTGTTTGGAGACCCATGCGGACACTTGTGTGACCACACATGACATTTGGAGCACCAATGTTTATTACAAGGAGCCACCCCCTTGTCCACTTCTTTTAAGTGTTCTTCTCCTCATTGCGGTACCCATGGACCTCATTAGGCCTCTTAGAGGGCCCTACGACATGTATAGATTATTATTTGACCACTTTAGAAGCTTACAAACTGATGTCAATTGTTGTATACTTCTATCACTGTGCTAAAAATTGTTGTCACTATCAATGAGCCCAATACAAATGTTTTCAACGAAAACTAACAAATCAGGTCTACAGATTTACATATCTGTATAATAGTAGAGAGAAACCCAGATCTACCATATCATGGAATAAAGCTAAAATCAAGATGTCGAACCATAGATCTGAACTCTGGTCGCTCTCATCAAAACTCTCTATGTGACTGAAACTACCTAGTCACTCTCTCAGTCACTATATGCACGCGACTCTAATTGCAGGGTAACTCTCAGGAAGCCTTTATGTGTGTGACTATGGAATAATACACTTAAGACCTATAGTTTCTCCCTCACTATTGATGTGCGAGTGATCGAGATGTTCTAGTCGCTCTGAGGAAGAAGAGTTTTTTGATAGGGGGAAGCTTAAGCTACCACCATTTATTGATTATGGTGTTATCTAGAATCTCTGCTAGTGGGCTACTACCTAGAATATCATCATCAATTGTCATCGGAGAGCATATCATCAAGGAGCACAACTCAACCTGGAACCACACTGAGGAGAAAAAGCTCCACCCATATTGAGAAATAGGATAACTCATCACACAGGGGAGTACAACCTTGACCCTAGAATTTCATCGAGGAGCTTATTTTCAACCCATAATCATATCGGGTTATCTCAATCCATCCTATTTCATACTGATCTTCCCATCGATGACCCAGAATAGTCATGTGGTAAAACACCTGCATCATAATCTACTTGGGTTTTACACCCCAAGTACACTCTCAACTCGTTGGCCAAAACAAAGAGCGGTATTCTCATCAAGTTGGCCTAGTTGAGGGTATGACGCCAACTAGGTATACTCTACAAAGACGAAGTAGGGGATCAAAATTCTTTGACCATATAAAGATAGGGGAGAAACATTCATCAACCCTCAGTAATAGATAGGGTAATGCCCTTTTGGCCAGAGTTCCCTCAACCCTAGGAGTCGTCTATCTCAATTCCTCACCTTGGGAACTCAAGTAGGGTAGGAAGAGTTTTCTCAGTGTCCTTGATCAAAACTGCTCTCATCATCAGCTTGTCTCAATAACAACTATTTCTTATTCATACAGAACATGAAATCAAATAGCATGTCAGATCATATAATAATCCTCCATCTTAAGGAGGTGCCAACCACAAGCCTGAGCTTGTTTTGCACTATCTCAATATATGAGAGTATCTTGGTCCCAACTATAAATATGGGACTTATTGGCAATCAGATCATCACAATGTATCCATGTCATATCCAGATCATGCTCAAACAACTCTCTAAGGAGCTTATATATCTTGCCTCACGGCTAGGCATGCTAGCAACATAATGATCAACCTCGATCATGCTATGGAACTCTCATCCAAGATGTCATGGAAGATTTCATACTAAAGCAACATCCAAATGTGCTTATCAACAAAAATATCAAATATCAGCAATACATATATATAGATACATATCATAGGAAAAATATCTGATTCTCAAAATATAATACCTCATGCAGATATTTCAAAGCATGCTTGGTGGCAACTCTCTATAAGTGAAGCAACTCACTCTTGAATTTATTCGGGTTCTATGTACATCATACATATACAGATGGATGTTTAAAACAAAACATCAATGCTTTTACCATCAGATGCTGATGCAGGAGCAGGAGGCTTGAAGACAAAGGATTCGACTTTTATTCAAAAAATACAAAAAAGTTTACAAGCAAAGGAGTGGGATATTTTAGCTGTCACTTTACAAAGCTTTCTAGATAGGATTTCAGCTATAATTCAGGGATTTGAACTATTTTGTAATTAATTCAAATATTTAGACTTAGTTGAGATTCTTGAGGAGAATATCATGTAGATTAGGTATCATCTAGTATTAGGCAAATTCAATCCATTGATTGAGGATCTGATTGTTGTATGTAATGGTATTTATGTAAGTTTTTAATTAGTGTAATGGGATTTGGTTGGATTTGGCTAAGGAGGATTAGACTGTAAAATTTGAAGTCTCTCTATATTTCTGTGTATTCTATGCATAAATTGTCAATCCTAGAGGTTTGAAGTTCCTTCAAAATATTTCTGAATGTTGTTGATTTCCAGTTTCGCCTTTAGAATTAGAGTTTTGAATAATCTTGTGTTATCACGGTTAAATCTTCATACACTGCACATATAAATAAATTGAGTGTATTTCTAACCCACAGAGTTTAATTAGCATTATCCTGAATATAACTTAAAGATAGATTAAACTTGGTGGAAGTGTTAAAACCTTGGCGGAAGCGCTAAAACCTTGGTGGAATGAGGAAAACCTGACAAAATTCATAAGAAACCCAAGACAAGGTTTGAACCATTTGATTGATAGATCTAATAGATCTAATGGTTATTGCGTGCTAACAAGTGCAAAAGTTAAACATAATAGAAAAGCGGTCTTTGAAGGAGAAAGTTGTTTCTCGCGTGGTCTCAAGACGGTAAGTTGAATTTTGAAAATTCATACGATTCCACTTAGCAGCCGACACGTAGCACGGGAAACTACTTTTCTTGTGTGCTCTCAACTTGTTAACCATCGCGCATTAATCCACATGAGGCTACGCGTCGACCATTGGGTCAAGCAGAATTGATCAACGATGGAGATCATTCAGCTAGTTTGCGAGTGAGGAAAGCGATAACCGTCGGATTGAGTGTTGAGATTGACGACGGAGAATTAACCTGATAAAGGTTTGTGGAATGACGAACGTGACAGGATAATAAAATGGAGTTTTAATTATTTTTTATTCCATGGGAAAGTGAAGGTTTGCCTTATTCCGGGTAAATTCAATAGTTCTACTGTTTTAGTAGAATATCTAAAATTAGAGGTTGATGACTAATATTCCAAAGGAAAGATCAGATAAAGAAGTCAGCATGGCTTTCAGAGTTGGAGGAAGACGTGATCAAAGAAGAGGAAGACTAGTTGCAAATGCTAAAGTGTTGGAAGCTATGCAACATATGCAAGCTAGATTGGAAGCAGTGGAAATGGGAAATCAAGGAGATGCAGATGCTGGAGATGTCAGTGAGCCTGAAGTTGAAGCTGTAGAAGTAGAGGAACCTACAGAAATTACTCCTAAAATGAGATTCTTTAAATCAGTGTTGGGATCCACATCTAAACCCAGACTTGAGGGTTTAGTTTATGCAAGAGGTTTAAACCCTGAGGAGTTGATATACTGGATTAATAGCATGGATAAATTCTTTGATTATGAAGAAATGGAAGAAGGAAAGAGAGTGAAATTTGTTGTCACAAAATTGAAAGGACATGCAACACTTTGGTGGGATGGAGTGCAGGTAGAAAGAAAAAGACTTGGTAAGAAGCCAATTAAAAATTGGAACAGGATGGTGGCAAAGTTAAGAGGTAAGTTTCTGCCAAGTGATTATCAACTTTCATTATATAGATAGATACAAAATCTCAGACAGAGGTCTTCGACAGTGAAAGAATACATAGATAAATTTTACAGAGTGAACATAGGAGCTGGAAAAATTCAAGATACAGATGAGAAGGATGCAATATATATAAATGGTCTCAGAATGGATATCCAAGATGAGATAAGTTTGCTGTCTCCTAAAACAATAGAAGAGGCTTATCAGATGGTATTGAAGGCTGAAGAAAAACTCATGAGGAAGCAATCTGCCAGAAGTAGAGGTACTTTCTAAGGAATGGGAAGTCAAGGTGGTAGAGGAATATCTACAACACCTAGAGATGGAGCTAGCAGTAGCTCGAGTCAGCATACACCCACAAAAGGTGATGTAAGTGGTAGAAGGAGTTTTTTCAAAGGAAGAGGAGGCAAAGGCAGAGGAAGAGAAATAAGAGGTTACAGATGTAATAAGCTGGGACACAGAGCCTATGAGTTCCTAGAAAACATAGGAACAAATAAGAGAAATGTAATTGTTTCTAAGACTAAAGAGGAAGCCAAAAAGGTGACAGAAGAAGAAAATGTACCAGAGAAAGGGGAATCTTTGATAGTTAACAAAGTTTTGTTAAAGCCAATAAAGGAAGTTGTTGAACTAGCACAGAGAAAGACTTTGTTCAGGACTGTGTGCAAGGTTCAAGAAAAATGTTGTCAAATGATAATTGATAGTGGCAGTATTGATAATTTGGTCTCTACAGAAGTGGTGGAGAAGTTGAAATTAAAGACAAAGAAACATCCAACAGCTTACAAGGTGTCATGGCTTCAAAAATGACATCATTTGTTAGTGAATGAACAGTGTGAAGTGGAGTTTCAGTTAGGCAGATACAAAGACAAAATTCTATGTGATGTGATGCCTATGGATGTGTGTCACATATTGCTAGGAAGACCTTGGTAGTATGACAGAGGAGCTATGCATGATGGGAAAAAGAACACATACAAATTTGGTAAAGATAGTGTTAATCATACATTTATGCTTATGGAAGAAGAGGATGCATCAAGAAAATATGATCCAAAGACTCTATTGCTGAGTGGAAAGGAATACTTGCAGCAGATTGAAGAGGATGAGGTAAATTTTGCATTGATTTTCAAACCCAAGGTAATAATGACTTCCACTAAGATTTCTTATTTGCCAATTGAAATTCTAGAGATGCTGGAGAATTATTGTGATATCATTGTAGATGATTTTCCTAATGAGTTACCACCCATTAGAAAAATCAGTCATAATATAGATTTGATTCTAGGGGAAAATATACCAAATAAAGCAGTTTATAGGATGAATCCCACAGAAAATGAAAAAATCAGGAAACAGGTTCAAGAACTATTAGATAAAGGACTAGTTAGAGAGAGTTTGAGTCCTTGTGCACTGCCAACAATGTTGAGTGCAAAGAAACATGGAGGCTGGAGAATCACTGATTCAATAGCCATCAACAAAATAACAATTAGGTACAGATTTCCTTTACCTAGAATTGAAGATTTAATGGATTGTTTGAGTGGAGCAAGATATTTTACAAAGATGGATTTAAAAAGTGGTTATCATCAGATAAGGATTAGAGAAGGTGATGAATGGAAAACTTCTTTTAAAACAAATGAAGGACTGTATGAATGGATGGTGATGCCTTTTGGGTTATCAAATGCTCCTAGTACATTTATGAGGCTAATGAATGAAGTGTTGATATAATTTATTGGTAAATTTGTAATAATATATATGGATGATATATTAGTTTACAACAGATCTAAAGAGGAACATATGAGACATCTGAGTTATGTCTTACAGAAGCTGCAACAAGAAACTTTATTGCTAAATTTAAAGAAATGCCCATTCATGAAGGAAGAGTTGGTGTATTTGGGCTTTATTGTTTATTTTGATGGATTAAAGATGGATCCATAGAAGATAAATGAAATCGTAGAGTGGCCTTCACCGAAAAGTGATTTTGAGGTAAGAAGTTTTCATGGTCTTGCTAGTTTTTATAGGAAATTCACAAGGAATTTTAGTAAGATCAATGCTTCTATTATTGAAACTATAAAGAAGGATAAAAAGACATTTAAATGGATTGTTGAAGTAGAAAATAACTTTCAATTGTTGAAAAGGAGGATCACTGAGAAACCTTTTTCTTCCTCTGGAAAAATCCGTAATTTTTCATTAGATTGGAAAAATTACATATTGTAGATGCTTTACGCATATGCTGTTTGCCACTATGGACAATGATCATAAGAGAAAAATACATATGATAAGCTATGTGTATCTATCAGCCAGATATACCTCGCAGGGCAATCTACTATAGTTCGCTGTTATATACTGTCAAAACTGTGTCTATACATTTAGCCTTTCTAGGCTCACATGTTTTTTCTGTGACATTTCAAAAAATATCATTTGTGTTGTTCAGATAGATAGCAAAAAACAAAACAAAATGCACCCTGTTCAGTGACCAGGGTCACGCTGATATCTTTGATCTATGTATGGCCGGTGATAGTACTGGTATTCATTTGTCCCTTGTAGCTCGGTAATCTCCCACACACCCCTGTTCATCAGCGCGACCTCCTTGGATAATTTGTCAGCATGGCTGTTATGCTCCCTGTAGATATGAGAGCAAGTGATGTTGTTAAAAGCTGCTTTGAAAATAAAAACTTCATTTAGAATGATGCTGAGTGTGTGTATGTGACAATCAAATATGCCATTGAACCAATTTATAATAATTTTTGAATCCCCGAAGATGTTTATGCTGGTGCAATGGTGACTCAGAGAGAAATGTAGTAAGTGGTGCAAGGTTATGAGCTCAACAAAGTTGTTGGTTCTAGCCCCCAGGCCCAATTTTACTTTGTAGTAATGATGAGCATTGATGTATAAGATGAAACCTCCACCGCAACCCTGTTGGTTAGCAGCCCCATCAAAGAAGGCCCAAGGTGTATTTGTGTCAATACACGGGGGTGGGTGTGGATGGCGTTCTTTGGGTGGCGGGGGGTCTGGAAGCTCCCTAAATGTAGCAATAATCCCAGCCTCGATCAGAGGCCAGTGAACAGGCCTGTTGTCAAAGATATGGTGGTTACGGGCTTTCCAAATATGCCAATTGACGAGAATCGGAAGGTTTAAGCTCTTCGATCCTTTGTGCCTCTGCGTCCATTCTTCCCATGCGAAATTCAGGTCTGCTCCTTCCCAATGCCCGTTGAATGTAATTGAATTTGATAGAGAACTCCATAGGTCCAGTATAGCTCTGCAGTGCTGTTGTGGGGAAAAGTATCCGATGCGGATGACCCTATCCCTACTCTAAAGGTGACAGTCTTTAGCAACAACTGAAAGTAAAGCTTTGATGTTTTCCTTTATGAAAGTACAGAGAGAAAGAAGAAATGATTAACCAACCTGGTGTCCTTTGCTTAGTCGATCTTGATCCTCTCTCTTTGTCTCTTGTTCCCAGCTCCTTACTCTCTTTGCCGGTCCAGCTACACACAGATCCTGCACAAAACAAGAGAGGAAACTACAAGATACATGTACTCATAACTGATGCATGGATTAGAGTGAATCAAATATACATGTAAATACAATACATCAATGCAATACAAGTATATAGGAGAACATGCAAAACTTTATTGATAGAAGTAACAGGGTTCTGAGAAGGTTACAACCAATGATGGCTCCAATCCAGCAGCACCTCCCCAGCAGCAAGAACTCTCCTCTTCACCTCTAGTAAAACAATCACCCAATAGCTCTAACTGTAATCCAACAGCACCTCCTTGCTTTACACAAAATTCCAGCCTCCTTAGACCTCATAGAAGAGCTCTATATATAGGATAGAAGAAGAGAGGATGAGTCAGCTTGAGACTGACATGAAGCTGCCTTGTGTCCTCTCCCTCTTCAGTTAATCTTCAGTTCTTGAGTCCACTTGGAGATCCTTGGTTACACATGGTGATCAAGTACCTCTTACTCATCATAGGGCGAATCTTATGAACCAAGTGTCAGTTTGGAAGCTTCCTGGGCAGTTGACACCTTGCAGGATGACTGTGCCACTTGGCCAATCTCGCCCAGCGCAGGTAGCCTTCATTACTTTTGACTTCCAGCGCAGGTACAGAGTGGGACAGTTGCATTACAGCGCAGAAGCTCAGTTAAGCAGCTGACATGATCCAAAATAAGCCTGTTTTGAAGTGTTTTCAGGTGGAGAACTGATTGGAAGTGCTGTTGTTTGATGACCTTGTTCTTTTAGGGGTAAGAACAACATGTTTAGGGACCGAGGATCCCTGTAATTATTGACATTCCATGCTCCATGATGCGAGGCACAAAAATGTCTATAACAGTTGCCCCCTAAAGTATGAGGCCGTTTATCGGGTGAAATGCTTTATCTAGAGGATCCGAAGTTTGTTCCAGTGCTGAGGAGAGTGCCCTGTAATACAATACAATACAATACATTATTTTTCATTCATCATTATTCTCATGATCTAGCTGAGGCGGGCATTCCCATACTCAGCTTTTTATAAATACATTTTGGTACATATGACAGACGATCGTCTGAAGATAGACTGATAATTTTCTGCTGAAATTATCATCCTTTGAGTAGGATGATCATCTGCTGCAATGATGTACATGGCAAATGCTTTTATATTTCCTGAATATATATCGCAGCCCGGATGGATGAAACTAGATCCGGGGTCTTCAAACTCGTTCGATCTTCACTCTAAGTACAAGTCGATCCATGTGAGAATTGCGCTGAAGTTGAACATGGAAAGACATCGCTTGATTACCGGTCAATAATGAAAACCGTTAACAAGCGCGAGAGGAATCACCAATAATGACGATGACCCTCAAGGTACTGCAGTACAATTCACGTGGCGTGAATAAAGGACTTGGCGTCGAACGCCACGCAAAATCTTCTGGTCGAAGGTCATCGATGTATACTTGTCGCCGGAAGTGAGAAACTTGCCATTGAGGCATGCAAGCTTCAAAGTACTGATGGGGGTGTTCCTAGATCAACTTCTTGGATAATGAGCTGAAGTCGACAAGAAGCGATCCGTCAAAGGAGGGCCTTAATGAATCCCACATCAATGACACGGAACGGAGCTAATGACTTTAGTGGAGGTGAAAACAAACTGTGACATATGATTCAGGGTGGCGGTCATGAATGGATGAAGGATAATGTATGGCAGTGGATGGGACACGGTTGACACTTTCAGAATGACCCCTCTTGAACATATAACGACACTGATGCGATGGATCGGTAGCATTACCCCAAATGTGGATGGTTTGGCGAGGACCATGGTGATGAGACCGGTGAATGAAACAACCCAACCCGATGTGATACGGAGGAAAAGTGTCATGTTCAAGAGTGACTTGCTACCATTAAACTTTGAATGTTCTCCCAATTTTTCCCCAGTCATTTCTGACCAGTACCTCTTTATTTTTGTCAAGCTTGAGGAGGATAACATATGCTTGTTCTATAACCTGCCCTTCGGGCAAGCCTATCGCTATGATTTAACGAGCCTAGCGATAGGGAAACTCGTTCTCGTCTAAAGACAAGTTTGTCGCTATTTAATCATTTTAACGAGTCTAACGACAAGGAAAACTCGGTCCTTTTCATTTTTAGAGAGTCTGAAAAGGTACAGAAAGTAAACTCCATAATTCCTTTTTCGTCATCTAATCCCTTAAGTCCGAAAAAGTATAAAACAATACAGAAGGGATGGCTGTTCGGTACTTTTACGAGCCGAACAAGACAAGCGCTCGATCTTTTTGTGCAATAATCCCTCAGGTCCAAAAAGATTAAAATCTAGAGGAGGGATAGCTTTCGGTCGTTTAACGAGCTAGAAGGCCAAAAACTCGGCAAACTTTTCATATTTTACGAGTCAGTGAAAAGAGCTCAAAGAAGACTCGTCTTTTGAGGAACGAGTGATAAACAGGGATAGCAACTGATTCCAGGTACAAATTGGAATTTTCCAATCACGGTAGTGTCACAAGGATGGCTAGGTGAAATCACTCTTCGCAGCTGTTCCTCAAAATAGGTAAACACACATATGGGGGTGAACGATCGGCCAAATGAAATGGAGGTGATGGATGAAAACACGACCAAGGCTTTTAAGGCTTATAAATTTGCGATCGCAATGGCTATTTACCGAGATAGGTTCATTTTTTAATGAGCTTGAACTTTGGCGGAAAAACTCTGCTCACACTTTTCTATTTTTTAACGAGCATAAATTCCGTGGTAAAACTGCTCGATTCATGGTCAAATTTAATTTTTTACTTTTACTAGCTTTTCTCTTTTCAAATGTAGTACTTCATCTTCAATTGCTGCAACAAATTTTGTTAGAAATGGACAATATTTGCATGAAAACGAGATTATAACCCTAATATTTAACTTTAAACTGTGTAAAAAGTCATAAAAAGGGGTTTTTACCTCTCATTTACCATTTCATTTGCATTTTGCTTGTTGGAGCTCTGGAGGTGCCTCTTCTTCCTTGATTTTCACCAGCTGATTCCGGGAGATTCTGTGGACGATTTTCAGCGCCGTTTGGACCAGGTAGGAGCTAAACCTTAGCCCTTCACTTTCATGGTTTCCTTTTTCAGTTTCAGGCATGTTTTTTAGAGTTTCTGGGCCCCAGGGGTTTCATTAGGGCGCCCTGGCATCAGCGCAGGTTCCCCTTTCCAAATCTGCGCTGTATTTCAGGCAGCCTTAAGGCAGACTGAGTTCCAGAGCAGGGGGAAGACTCTCTGCCTGCGCTGGGCCTAAAAAAGCTGATTTTGCATGAGTTTTTTGATGATTTTTCGCCAGATTTTCATCAAAATCAGGAACTTACTCCTTCTCTTGTTTGATTGTAGGGAACTTTTGACAAAATGTCCCTTACATGGCGAGAACGAGAACATGAAGCAGAGGACATGGTTGCACTCCATGACCCAGTCACGGTGAACGCGCTTCGGAACTGTGGCCTGCTGAAGTTCTTCTGTATCCCCGCCTTGACAGCCCAGTCAAGAAGTACATGTCCTCTTTGCCGGTCCAGCTACACACAGATCTTGCACAGAACAAGAGAGGAAACTACAAGATACATGTACTCATAACTGATGCATGGATTAGGGTGAATCAAATATACATGTAAATACAATACATCAATGCAATACAAGTATATAGGAGAACATGCAAAACTTTATTGATAGAAGTAACAGGGTTCTGAGAAGGTTACAACCAATGATGGCTCCAATCCAGCAGCACCTCCCCAGCAGCAAGAACTCTCCTCTTCACCTCTAGTAAAACAATCACTCAATAGCTCTAACTGTAATCCAACAGCACCTCCTTGCTTTACACAAAATTCCCGCCTCCTTAGACCTCATAGAAGAGCTCTATATATAGGATAGAAGAAGAGAGGATGAGTCAGCTTGAGACTGACATGAAGCTGCCTTGTGTCCTCTCCCTCTTCAGTTAATATTCAGTTCTTGAGTCCACTTGGAGATCCTTGGTTACACATGGTGATCAAGTACCTCTTACTCATCATAGGGCGAATCTTATGAACCAAGTGTCAGTTTGGAAGCTTCCTGGGCAGTTGACACCTTGCAGGATGACTGTGCCACTTGGCCAATCTCGCCCAGCGCAGGTAGCCTTCATTACTTTTGACTTCCAGCGCAGGTACAGAGTGGGACAGTTGCATTACAGCGCAGAAGCTCAGTTAAGCAGCTGACATGATCCAAAATAAGCCTGTTGAAGTGTTTTCAGGTGGAGAACTGATTGGAAGTGCTGTTGTTTGATGACCTTGTTCTTTTAGGGGTAAGAACAACATGTTTAGGGACTGAGGATCCCTGTAATTATTGACATTCCATGCTCCATGATGCGAGGCACAAAAATGTCTATAACAAGTGCAGGAAGAGGTGCTCTGTGGATTCTGATGCTCCTTTGCACAGTATGCACCAGGTTGGTCCTTGAAAAGCTCTATGCAAGAGTTGCTCCCCTGTAGGTACCTTGTTCCTCAGCATACACCAAAAAAACAGCTTGGTTCTTGGCGGAGCCGTAAGCTTCCAGATGTTGTACCACCAAGACGGGATGATATCCAGTTTTTTATGTATGTTTAGAACAGTGTATCCGACCTTTGGGGTGTATATACCATTCTCAGCCTGACTCCATATAAGTTCGTCCGAACCCTCTTTAATTCTGATATGGGATTCAATTAAGGCAGCTCTGAAATCCTGCCATTCCTGATGCCATCTGTGTGGAAGGTCCATCTGATGCACCGACCTCCATGCCTGATTAAAAACCCCTGAGTTTTGCTGGTCAGCAATATGTGAAAATACTTTGATCTCTCGTGAGTGTAGATATCTGATGAGGTCTTGAGAGAGGATATGCCTACCTCCACTGCCGATCCAAGGATCCAATCCTATTCGAGCCAGGGATCCATCATTGATCCTCCAGACCAGGTTGTCTCTGATTAGAGGTAATGAATGTAGCAACGCCTTCCATACAGATGAAATGCCTGATTTTTGCCAGCTAGGGAGTCTGACCCATTCCAACAGGTCTTGGGGCCAGATATATTTATGATATGATAGTCGGGACCATAGGTTCTGACTAGTCAGTAGGGACCAACTCATTTTGGCCGCAAGGGCTTGTGCAAATAGTGGAAGATCTTTTAGACCCCATCCCCCCCATCTCTTAGGTAGTGCAATCTTTTGCCAGCCGATCTAGGCGAAGATGCATTTGTCTTGGTTACCGGCCCGGAGATATATGTTGCATAATTTCTAAAGGCGAGCTAGAATATGTATAGGGATCCAAGCAAGAGCCATCTAGAAGACTGGGGTTGCTTCTAGGACAATTTTGATAAGCACTAACCGACCTGCCCTGGATAGGTATCTGTGACTCCAACAGGTGAGCCTTTTCTCCAATTTTGTGACAAGCCAGACCCAATCTGCTATCCTTTGACACGAGGGCTTTAACCAGTACCCCAGATATTTTAGTCCTCTGTCCATAGGATGGATGCTATAAGGGAAAACCTGATGAGCATACTGAGATTCATGGACTGAGGTGCGGGCAAAAGTAATAGTGGATTTTTGCTGGTTTACAAGCATGCCAGTAGCACTCGAGAAAAGATGAAGTATTCGGGAGAAAGCCAGTGAGTCTCTGATGTTGCCATCCAGCAGGATAAGAACATCATCCACAAATAACAGATGAGTGAGGTAACAGTCATCAGTGATCTTGAGACCACTGAGGGATCCATCTCTCTTAGCAGTAATGATTAATCTGCTCAACCCTTCCATGACAATGAGGAATAAGAGAGGAGATAGGGGGCAACCCTGTCTGAGACCCCTTTCAGAGTGAAAGAAATGGGAGGCTGATCCATTGATGAGGACACTGAAAGTAGGGGTGGTGACACAAGCCATGATCCAGTTGATGAGAATAAGAGGGAAACCCAGATGAATGAGGAGCATTTTGATATAAAGCCAGCTGACCCGGTCAAAAGCTTTTGACAGATCGATCTTAAGGATGATGCTTTTGAGATGTTTGGACCATATGGAATGCAGGGCTTCTTGGGCAGAACCGATAGCTTCATGGATCTGTCGATCTTCAAGAAAAGCAAATTGCTGAGGGGCAATATGCTTAGATAGGATGGGTTTGAGGCAATTTGCAATAATCTTGGAGATGATCTTGTAGAGGCAATTGCACAAAGATATGGGGCGATAGTCATCAAAGGAGGATGGGGTGTAAGACTTAGGAATGAGGGCAATGAAAGTAGAGTTAATAGCATGATATAGACAACCAGATGATCTGCTCTCCTCCACCACCCTCAGCAGGTCCTGTCCCAATAGGTCAAAGAAAGCTAGATAGAATTCAATTGTCCAACCATCCGAGCCTGGGCTTTTATCTTTCTTGAACCACTTTAATGTGCTTTCCAATTCCCCTGTGGTGACAGGAGCCATGAGATCATCAGTATCCTCCCCATTTACAAATCTGGGAAAATGATTTGCCACATTTATGATCTCAGCCAGATTTGTGCCTGGTGGACTCCTGTAAATGCTCCTGAAGTGAGATGTACCGAGCTGGGAGAGCTTGTTGAAAGAGTCCGCATGTCCTCCCTCTGGAAGAGGGAGATTCCAAATAGTATTTGTGAATTTCCTTCCCTTTGCATAATTTTGAAAGAATTTTGAGTTTTCATCGCCAGCTTTTAACCAAATGGCTCTGCTTCTCAGTCTTTGAGTTTCCTCCCTTAATTTGAGAATATGAGCCTTTTGGTTTTCTAGCTCGATCAAACATGCCTTTTCTTCTCCTGAGATGAAACCCAAATTCCGATCATCCAGAAGGGAGCATAGATCAGCTTCAATGAGGTTGAGTTGAGCATTTTCCCTGCTATGCTTATCCTTTGCCCAATTGATAGCCAGATGCTTCAGCATGGTGAGGTTTTGTTGAGTCCCTATAATACTAGTGATTACGCCATTACTATTGTAGTTATACCCCTTATTTATATTGTTGTGACCCCATTGCCCCCATATTGTTATTAATGTGCCCATAGAATCCCTCTATTGTTATTTTTGTGGCTTTATATTATTATTGTTAGGTTGGCTGGATTATATTGTGACTCCATAGACTCCTATATATAGAAAGGAGGTTTTGTCATTTGAATGATCCAAGAATTGTTCATTTATGTAATGTAAAGGAGGTTGCCCCCTCGAAGAGGCTGAATTCTAAGGCGTTGATCTATATTTTCTATCTTTTCTTGAGCTGGTTTCATAAAATTTGGTATCAGAGCTTTGGATTCTAGGGTTTCGCTACTCCAAACAGGTCATCGTGGCATTTTCACTATAACTTTTTTTTCTGTGACATTTCAGAAGTCGCAAAAAAACCGATTTGAAAAGAAATCGCGCTGAACCTTGGGTTTGCATTTAAGAGCTTTTCGCGCGATATTTTCGAAGGGAAAGAGTGTCATCATGGTGGTAGTTGACAGACTTACCAAGTATGCACACTTTTGTGCATTATCACATCCATTTAAAGCCAGTACAGTTTCTACTGCATTTATGGAAACAATTCAAAAGCTACATGGAAACCCAAAGATTATTGTAAGTGACAGAGATCCCATTTTCACTGGAAATTTTTTGGACACAATTATTTTCTTGTCTTGGTACTTAGTTAGCTCATAGCTCATCTTATCATCCTCAATCTGATGGGAAAACTGAGATAGTAAACAAATGTTTGGAAGGATATCTTCGTTGCTTTGTATCTGATAAACAGACACAATGGGTCAAATGGTTGCCTCTGGCTGAATGGTGGTATAACACTTCCTTTCATACAGCAACAAAAATGACCCCATTTATGGCACTTTATGGGTATCAACCACCATCCATCACATCATATTTAAGAGAAAATTCTAAGGTTCAGGCAGTGGAACATCACATCGAACATCAACAACAAGTCCTCCAACTCTTAAAGGATAACCTCGTGTTGGCACAGAATAGAATGAAACAATAGGCAGATCAACATCGCAGTGAAAGAAGTTTTGATGTAGGTGATTGGGTATTCCTACGGCTACAACCATATAAGCAAATGTCCCTCAAGCAAGCTAAGAAGGATAATAAATTATCACCAAAGTATTATGGTCCGTACAAGGTGTTGCAAAAGATTGGTACTATGGCATACAAATTGGAGCTTCCTGCAGCTTCTCGATTGCACCCAGTTTTCCATGTTTCATGCTTAAAGAAGGTTATAGGCGACAAGCTCCCAGTTCAAACAATATTGCCATAACTTGACGAGGAAGGAAAAATTATATTGGAACCGGAAGCAGTTATAGAAACAAGAACTCGACAGCTATGAAATCGAACAATTTCAGAGTACCTTATCAAGTGGAAGAACTTATCCGTTGAAGATTCCACATGGGAGGATGAGAATTTTATGCAGAAGTATCCAGAACTACTCAAGCGTTGAGGACAACACTTTTTTGAAGGAGAGGGGCATGTTGGGTCCCTATAATACTAGTGATTACCCCATTACTATTGTAGTTATACCCCTTATTTATATGGTTGTGCCCCCATTGCCCCCATATTGTTATTAATGTGCCCATAGAATCCCTCTATTGTTATTTTTGTGGCTTTATATTATTATTGTTAGGTCGGCTAGATTATATTGTGACTCCATAGACTCCTATATATAGAAAGGAGGTTTTGTCATTTGAATGATCCAAGAATTGTTCATTTATGTAATGTAAAGGAGGTTGCCCCCTCGAAGAGGCTGAATTCTAAGGCGTTGATCTATATTTTCTATCTTTTCTTGAGCTGGTTTCATAACAGGTTTTCACAAAAACCTTTTGCCAGGGATGCCTCTCTATCGATGGGGTTTGCAACCCAGAAGTCAGTAACCAATTTAATGAAGCCCGAGTCCTGCAACCATGTATGGTTGAATTCAAAAGGAGCTTTCGGCTTCTGGAGAGGGCCAAGGATTTCCAGATAAATAGGGGAGTGGTCAGATATACCCCCCGAACCGACCCATTGCTTGTAATGATGAAGATGCTGTAAAAGCGGGCCTGTCAATAAAAATCTGTCAAGTCTGCCGGCTAATGCCGCTGTATCCACTCTCCTATTCCTCCAAGTGGGCAGAGGCTTTTGCATGGGGACATCCATAAAATTGGTCTGTTCCAAGATGTTTGTCATGAACTCAATAATGGCATCAACCTAAGCCGAAGATCCCCAGGATTCACAGAAGCCCAATGAAAAATTTAAATCCCCACCCAGAATGGTGTGGTCAGGGGTCAATAAGGAGAGGTTTAAGAGGTGAGACCAAAACGTTTCCCTCTGGTGGCAAGGGCCATATACATTCACAATTTGGAGGGTTTTTCCGAGTTCAGCAGAGAAAACATCGATACCCATGAATCCAGTTCCTCCCTAGGATGCATCAACCCTGATAGTTCTAGGGTTGTATCCGATAGCCAATCCCCCTGATCTCCCAATAGCATCAAGAGCCAAAAACTTCCATCTCGGGGCCAGAGCTTGCAGAGAGTGTGTGATATTCTCGGCCAGACCTAGAGTCTCTTGAAGCAAAATAATATCAGACGGCTCAACCTCAAAGAGTCTCCGAAGGGCTAGTTTCTTGGGGGCACTAGCCATGCCCCTGTAGTTAAAGGATAAAAATTTCATGGGGGAACGCTTCGCGGGGTAAAATTTTCTCTAAGGACCCCATCAAGAGTGGATTGTCGACCAGAGGCGACCTCCGCCCCAGCCCGCAGAATAGCTTTGGATAGTTCAGTCTTTCTACCTCTGGTGGTCATAGGTCCCGGGCCCGGAGAAGCTAACCCTAACCCGACCTGATGGCTTGGCGTATCCATGGAGTGGGAACGAGGATGGAGAAAATATGGGTGGGAGGTATATTTCCTAGAGGAAGATGGTGAGGTGGAGGTAGATGAGTGAGGAAAAGAAGATGGAACAACAGTGACGATGGGGGGGGGTCGACATGTTGCAATGAGCCATAGTGATCTGTGCAGTAGATACAACTAGAGATGAAGAGCTACCAAGAATAATGGAGGTAGGGATAAGAGCGATACCCGAGGCGTGTGCGGCTTCTGCTGCAGCATGAGCCCTGGTCATCAGCGGAGAGAAAGAGCCGAGTCCCATCGTCCCAAATTTTTGTGGAGTAGCTTGAGCGGCAGGTGAAGACCCCGAAGGTGGACGAGAGATGACCGGAGAAGATCCTCTTGATGGAATGGGAGTGGCCTTGGGGGAGTTCTTTGGTTTTTTGTTGAGCGGGAAATCTTTGTAGAGGTGTCCCACCTGATGACACCATCTTCATCGAAACGGGACGCCTTCATAATCCAGAATTCGAGTCCTACTATATTTCCCCCACTGTAATGTAATCTTTTCCTGCAGTCCTTCGCGGGTGTCGAAGTGTACCAGCACACGAGCAAGGGTTCGATTCTTCAATTCCACAAAGGTGCGATCGTGTTCTAGGTAAGTGCCAAGAGTATTTACAATCCTTATGAGTACATCCTCACTCCAGTTCTACAGTGTCAGCCTCGGTAGTCGAACCCACAGGGGTCCTGCCCCAATCTATTCGCGCTTCGGGTCGAAAAGGTGGCTCCACCTCTTGAGGAGAACGGAGCCATCTCAATATGCCAGTACTTTGCTAGTACCAGATCCATGTAAACTTCCATTGAAAAATGGAGGGAGAACCATCCACGGGGAAGGACATGAACATCTGGTAATTCTTTAAGTAGGGCACCCCAAATTTCCTTTACACATTGCATCAGCCTGTTAGTAGAGTATGCACGACCTCACACATGTCCGACCAGCACCATGCGTGCCATGACCGCAGCTTCCCCTATGGCCGAGGTCTCGCCAAACCTGATGGTGATATCCTTAGCAGTCGCCTTAATGCGCCTTGTTTTCCTCTTCTTGGTATGGGGGGCTGAAGGGTGATCAATAAAGGGGTTTTGGACACCCTCAAGAGAGATGTTCTTGGAAAGTTTAACGTTTACTGCCGATGTTTCGAAGCATCCGGAAGGCCGTAGCCTAGGCACAGGGGTAATGTATGATCCAACCACGGGAATATCAACCGGGGGTGTCAAGAGAACAGTGGAGAGGGGCGGATGAGGATCGAACGAGAGTGAGTGAGGCGTGTCGGTTGATAAATTGTGCAGAGTACCCGGAGATAGGGGAGGAGCTTTAAGACCCAACGAGTCCACAGGAGGCGGCTCGGAGGAGGAGGGGGTAGAGTTATATCCGGGCAAAGTGACCACGGGCGTAACGGCTTGCGAGGTAAGGTCCAAAATCGGAAATGGATCAGAAACCGACATAGTGAAATTAGGGTTATCGAAGATAACTTGATCCGGAAAAGGGTCCGCGGTGTAGTCCACGAGTTCTGTCTCCATATTCCCCTCCATGACAGCCAGCGGTCGGACACGGATGGTGATGGGTGTGTTTACGGCAAAACGACACTGGCGAGGCAGTGAAAACGAGAATAGTACAAGCGACGGCCTGCAAGATAATGCAGAAAAAAACCCTAAACATTTACCCTAAACCGGCGCGCTCCATCCCTCCCTCAACATCCTATCCATCAAAGGTTTGCTTCTCAGATCACTGAGAAACCTATTTTAATTTTGCCTGATTTTAATAAACCTTTTCAAGTGAAATGTGATGCTAGTGGAGAAGCTATTGATGGTGTTTTAAGTTAGGAGGACAATCCTATAGCTTATTTCAGTGAAAAACTGAATGAGTCAAAGAAGAAATATTCTTCTTATGATAAGGAATTTTATGTAGTTGTACAGTCATTGAAGAAGTGGAGACATTACTTGATGTCTAAGGAGTTTATACCTTATTCAAACAATCATGCATTGCAGTACATTATGCAACAACCAAAGCATAGTCAGAAACATGCAAAATGGGTAGAATATCTTCAAAGTTTTAATTTTATATTGAAGCATATAACTGGCCAATCAAACAACGTAGCAGATGCCTTCAACAGAAAAAGTATTTTAGTTTATGAAAGTCAAATTCAAGTGGTGGGTTTTGATTTTCTTAAGGAATTATATGAGAAAGATTTAGATTGTAAGGAGGCATTTGAAGCTTTTAAAAATCATGTTTTGTTAGACAGAAGTAAGTGGCTGGATTTTTTCTTGCAAGAAGGTTTGTTGTTTAGAAGAAATCAGCTGTGAATACCAAATTGTTCTATGAGATAAAATTTAATCAAGGAGAAACACAGTGGTGGACTTGGAGGACATTTTGGTGCAGACAAGACTTATGAGCAAGGGAGTTGGTTTTATATCTAGTCGAAGATGAGATCTGAAGTGGAGAAGTATGTGAAAAATTGTAAAGTCTGTCAGTATGCAAAGGGAAGGAGCCAAAACATAGGTTTGTATGTTCCGTTACCTATTCTAGATAGACCTTGGGATATGGTAAGTATGGATTTTGTTTTGCGTTTACCAAAAAGTCAAAGAGGTAATGATTCAATTTATGTTGTGGTTGACAGATTTTCTAAAATGGAACATTTTATTCCATGTTATAAAACCAGTGATGCTACTCACATTGCTAATCTGTTTTTTAAGGTTATTTTAAGGTTGAATGGGTTACCTAAGAGCATTGTTTCAGATAGGAACACTAGATTTGTTGGTCATTCCTTTAGGACATTATAGAAGAAACTTGGTACTAAACTGAGTTTCAGTTCAACTTATCATCCTCAGACTGATGGACAGACTGAAGTTGTAAATAGAAGCTTGGGTAATCTTCTGAGAAGTCTTGCAGGTGAACATCCAAAACAATGGGATCAAATTTTAGCATAGGCTTAATATGCTTATAATGATTCTCCTAACAGGAGTATAGGGCAGAGTCCATTCCATATAGTTTATGGAATGTACCCAAGAGGAGTGTCTGAATTAAGGGACTTGGGAAAAGCTGAAATGAGAAGTGCTTATGGAGAAGATTTTGATTCAGAGATTCAAGCAATACATGAATGAGTAAAGCAGCAATTACATGATAGCAAGATAAAGTACAAGAGAAGGGCAAACTTGAAGAAGAGAGAAGTTAATTTTGAGGTTGGAGATTTGGTTTTAGCACACCTGAGGAAAGAAAGGTTTCCAAAAAGGGAGTATAACAGGTTAAAATTTAAGAAAATTAGACCACGTAGAGTCTTGAGGAAATTTTCGGCAAAATCATATGAAATGGAATTACCCCCTAATATTGGAATATCTCAAATTTTCAATGTTGTTGAATTGTATAGGTATGAAAGTGGAAATGCAGATGATACAACAGAAGACAAGGAAGAACAAGGGGTTGATTGGATAAATTAGTTGCCTACAACAAAGGCATTGCAACCAGAAATTTTTTTGGATAAGAGAGTTTTAAAAGGACAAGAGGAAAGGAGTATTTTCAGTATTTGGTCAAGTGGAAGGATCAACCAGTTGTTGATGCTACCCGGATGATAGATTCCATGCTACAGAAGTTGGGCAATTCTGTAGAAGAGCTTATGGATAGGAGCCCATGAAGAATTTTTTCCTCAAGAGTCTGATGCAGAAGCATGAGGCTTGAAGACAAAAAGGCTTCAAATTTTATTCCAAAAATACAAAAAAAGTTTACAAGCAAAGGAGTGCGATCCTTTATCTTTCACTTTACAAAGATTTCTAGATAGGATTTGAGCTAGAATTCAGAGATTTGAACTATTTTTTAATTAATTCAAATATTTAGACTTAGTTGAGATTCTCGAGGAGAATATCATGTAAATTAGGTATCATCTAGTATTAGGCAGATTTGATCCATTGATTGAGGATCTGATTGTTGTATGTAATGGTATTTATGTAAGTTTTGAATTAGTGTAATGGGATTTGGCTAAGGTGGATTAGACTGTAAAATTTGAAGTCTCTCTATATTTCTGTGTATTCTGCGCATAAATGCTCAATCCTGGAGGTTTGAAGTTCCTTCGAAATATTTCTGAATGTTGTTGATTTCCAGTTTGGCCTTTAGAATTAGAGTTTTGAATAATCTTGTGTTATCACGGTTAAATCTTCATACACTGTGCATTTAAATAAATTGACTGTATTTCTAACCCACAGAGTTTAATTAGCATTATCCTGAATATAACTTAGAGATATAATAAACCTGGCGGAAGGGTTAAAACCTTGGCAGAAGCACTAAAACCTTGGCGGAATGAGGAAAATCCAACGAAATTCATAGGAAACCTGGGAAAAGGTTTGAATCGTTCGATTGACAAATCTAAAGGATCTAACGGTTATCGCGTGCTAACAAGCGCAACAGTTAAACAGAATAGAAATGTAGTTTTTGAAGAAGAAATTTGTTTCTCGTGGGTCTTAAGGTGGTAAGTTGTATTTTGAAAATTCACGTGATTCCACTTAGCAGCTGACATGTAGCATGGGAAAACTGCTTTTCTCGCGTCCTCTTGGCTTGTTAACCATCACGCGTTAATCCATGTGAGATTACACATTGACTGTTGGATCAAGTGGGATTGATCAACGATGGAGATCATCTGGCTAGTTTGCGAGTAGGGAAAGCGATAACCATCAGATTGAGTGTTGAGATCGACGGTGGAGAATTAACATGATAAAGGTTTGTGGAATGATGGACATGATAGGGTAATAAACTAGAGTTTTAATTGTTTTTGATTCCATGGGAAAAGTGAAAGTTTGCCTTATTTCAGGTAAATTCAATAGTTCTATTGTTTTAGCAGATTATCTAAAATTAGAGGTTGATGACTGATGTTCCAAAGGAAACCTGAGAAGAAGTTTCACCTGAACTAGAAGAGATATTTTCTGTTTTTGAACAATTATCCTTAACACTTGAAACCAGGGCACCAGATGCCATGTCAAGTTCAACAACATCTTCAACTTCAGATCAAGTATCCAAGGATTTGCAATTTTCATTATTCAAAAACATTTTCCAACAGCTTTGTAATACGAAATTTCTCTCCCAAATTCTAGAAATCGATTCATCATGCCATGTTACATTTTTTTGGGCTTCATAAGTCATCTCCCTCTGATTTAGATCATCAGAGGCTCATCACCTATCACAAGTAGATCATCATGATATAAAACCAAAACCATAATCAATATCAAATCCATACCTTGGAACTGATCATCCTGACTTCATTAGATAACTATCAAATCTAGACATATCTAGATTATAATGATCTAAGCACAATGCCTTGTTAAGACAACATAATCATCCTTACATAACTCAATGTTGTACCATCAATCAACGAAGTCAACCTATCAGAGTTTAGAAGCCAGATCATGAGAATTATCAAAGTCATCATTATCATAGTATTAATACTTTCAACGAGGAGACAGTTGGAGCTCATAACAAATCATGACTTCATCATGCCAACAAGTCATGCATTATCAATTCGAACTTGATTAAGTCATTCTCATAATCATAATATAAGTCATCTTGTCACTAGGTGAAAATCCATATACCAAGGATGAGTCATGCAGGTTCCATTTTTCATGCGAAATCACAACTATCATTATTTCAACCATTGTGCTAAGAATAAGGAGGCCAATCTCCAAATACCCACATAAGTCATCATGCCCTCATAGTATTGATATTAGGGAAAATCAACAATCATCAAATCAAATCACTAGACATCAGGTCAAGTCCAAATTTCTACCATAGATAGATCTATATTCAAAGCACATCTCAATCATCAATTCAAAGTTATTTTCAAGCATCATGGAAAAACACTAGTAATTCCAAATCATGCCAACCTCTTGTAGCACAAACATAGTGTCATACCTATATGTATGTCTCGGTCACCTACAAACACAAGTTCAGTTTGCATGTGCATGTTATGGAAAACATTCAACCTTTTCCTGCTAGTAGATCTTGTTGTTATCTATAATACATCTATGGTACTGACATCTTCCAGGTGACCATATGATTTCATGCACAATGCTTCATTATATGATAAAAAATTTAACTCAACAACTTCAGAAATTAGTTAACAATCGAATAATATGTCAGTGACATCATAATTCAGAGTTCAGATAGCCTCAGAAAGCTTTAGATGATGGTGAACAATAGTCAAACCCATGGTTTCTCTCTTTATAAAGCTTCAGAAAGCGTGGATGTTGCTTAGGCCTCAGAATGAGTGCATCTAGGAACGAAATATCCTAGATCTGTGACTGTGTCTAGAACATAAACCCTAATTTATGTAAGGGCTTCAGATCTAAGACTCTACTATAGATAAATACTATCAGATGCACATAAATCATACTTCAGAAGCATAGAATACAAATAGTAATAAGTGTAAGAATATTTAGAAAAGATTCTCCCTCTGACTAGGGATCTGCATCATTCATCTTCATTCATGTAAGAAACTTGTATTTAGTAGAGTCATGCAACAATAGATCTATTATATCATAAACATATGGCTATCAACATCATGACATCAACATTTCATCAAAGGTTATACTCAAAGAAATAGATAAATGCATCATCATATCTCAAATATTATGAACACAATAACATTTTCTATCAAGTCATTCCATCAAGTTACTGCATCTAGTTTAACCATATGCCACCAAGATAGGACCATAGGTAGTAAAAGGTGTATAATATCAATATTACACTTATACCTCTCACATTAAGGTTATCATGATCTTCATGACCAATCAAATTAGGTCATTCAATAAAGCTGTATAAAAAAACAATAGTCTTAATCACTCTTTCCATATGATTTCATCATGCTTATCGCAAACATTAGCAGTAGATTCATGTATAGGATTCAATAACCTATACTTCTATATGAAATCCATCATGAAAATTATCAAGAGTATTATTTTATAGAGCTAAGGTTCTAGCCTTCTTTATAGGATCAATATAGCTTCATAGAATTCAAGAAGGTTAAAATGTTCAACACTAAGTGCATAATGTCATCATAGGAGACATAGATCCAAGTCACTTTCATATGCATGTATGAGCCAATAAGGGAGGAGACATTCTCATCAAATCTCAGGGCTTACTGAGCCAATAGCTGAAACATACCATGCATACCTTGTGGTATTCAAATACTTGAGAACCTACTCATTACACATAGGCTGCTAGAAGAACTTTATCATATTTTCATTAAGTACCTCTTTGTCTGTTTCCAAATCTGCATCTCAAAATGATCCTCAAGAAGGATCTACTCATCACATCTCATCAAGGATGTTAGAAACATCCATATGCTCAAATTCATATGCAGGAAGTACAAGCAATAAACATAATCATTAGATCCATAACTCTAACAAGTAAGAAGCATCATAAGTCAAGAAATACTTATCTTCAATGAGAGATGATAGTTATCACCAAAATATTGATCATCTAGCCTAATTTACTAGATGGATTGAAGTACACCATGTAAAGCCAATTTTACCATAGTAAAATTGCATTCACTATGAGAAATTACTTAATAAACCACCTTTGTTAAGTAATTTATAGTTAAACCCATGAAGAATAATGAAATAAATCAATATTTATTTGATTTTCTTCTAGGAATAATTGATTAAACCATTGTTTTACTATTATTCCTTGTCATATTTAACCCAATCATAAAAAATAAATAGATAAATCATTAATCATCTTATTTTTCTCCAAGAATAATTAATCAATCACTAAATAATTATTATTGTTTGTCAAATTTGACTAAATCCCTTAGGAATAATTAAATAAATATTTATTTGTTTATTATTCCTCATCTAATTCCTTGATATGGTAAATAAATCATTTATTTATTTATTATTTATAAATAAAAGTTTAAATACTTTTTCCCTCCTAAACAAATATAATAAAATATTCCAGGTGGTTATTCCAAGAATGGGTTCAATAATATTTATTATTGCTCATTATTCGAGGATAAATCAATATTTTGTTATAAATAAAAGGGTTTTCCATTCATTATTCAATTTTGATTATTCATTGTTGCACTCACAGTTGTAACTCTGATTATTTTCATTGTCGCACACCATATTTTTGCTGGGTTTATACATTATAGAGGAGAGAGAATCTACATAAGCTGAAGACGTTTGAGGATAGCCAAGAACCCATCCCATAGAGGTGGACTGGTAACATCTATTTGTTCCCTTCACAGGTGTTATAATAAAATTATTCTTTACATATCTGGTTTCCATTGGATGATTGGATTTATCACTCTTTCTTTTTTTTGTTTAACTATCATTGTGGCATAGATCCGAACTTTGACAGGTTTTGTTTCTATCAGTTGCTGTAGATGTACAATGTTTAGCAACCATTTATATTGTTGATATTGTTTGTCATCCATAATCGTAAGTGGGTTATCGTACATCATTGAGAAGAAAAAACTACAAAAAAATTGGTGACTCTGCTCGGGAATAATTCTAATTTAGAAACCTGGGTCTCCAATACAAAATTGGTGACTTTGCTGGGTTTTATACTTCAGATCCGGAAACTAGGGTGTCATTTGATTTTCAACTTAAGGTTTCTTATTTTTAAAATTCCCTTAATGTTTCCTAGTCTTTTAACCCTACATCTGTTAAATTTATGACTTCTGCAAGCTTTCTGGTCTTTTCCTCAGGTCACAGGAACCAACTGCGATAAAGGTGACACTTTTTTCTGAGATTTGCCGACAGAGATCCACAGAGAAAAATCACACTTTTTGGCCCAAAAAGTGCAACTTGGAGGCCACAACGCATTAAACAATCCAAAAAGTGCGATCCCTACAGAGAAACAGGTCAGTACCTACAATTTCTGGGTTTTAGGGGTTTTCTCAGATTTATTTTTGGGTTTTGCAGAGAGTTGTCTATTGGATTTTCTGACCTTTGTCTCATCCTGCTTTAGCCTTGATTGACTCTGATTTACTCACCTAAGTTGTATTTAGCCTCCCTTAGGGATTTTAGTATGCTTCCACGTTTCTAGGAGGAGTTTAGCTGAGTGAGTAGTCTGAGTTTCTGCAACGCTTTCAACCACATTTTCTAGATTTGTACTCTTCTATTTCAGATCTATTAAGATAGGTTGCTACCATCCATGATTTCACATCTAAACTTGTTTTGTCATTTGCCTTAGGGTCCTATTGGTTTCCCTAGGTGTTTCACCCATGTCCCTATCTTTTACAACGATCTTCCTCTCTAGTTTTTTGCTGTTGTTGCACCACTTTCCAATAGCTTAGTGTCACTTGATCCCAGTAACACCAACATTCATATAGCTTGACCATTTCAGTGTATTTTCCATCAGTTTAGCCACCAATAAGTACAGTCTTTGCAAACCCATTTTGGGTGGGGTTTAGTTAATTGTTTTGTTGTTCATTTTCCGTTATTGATTTCAGTTTATTTTCAACAAGTTTTTTTTTTCTTTTCTACAAACACGATCTGGGATTAATCAATCAATACACTTGCACACACAAGAACACCTTAAGTGAAGGGCACTTGGTTTACACTACTAAGCCAAGACTTAACATAATAAATTTATCTCCTTGCATCGAGACAAAGATATATTTTTGATCTCCCTTCACCATTTCTATGTCATGTGTGTCTTACCACCATTACGCCACCAAGGCATTTGTCATGGAGACTATTAGGCCTTCACCCCCATTTTCTACTTGGGCACATTACCCCTCCCCGTTGGGTTTGATTTCATAGCCCTCTGAGTCCCCATACCGACTCTTCTCCTGGTTCATCTGATTCCTCATTTGATTATGAGCCTCCTTCAATGCATATCATCACCATGTCTGGACCCATAGCTGGTGCAGGAACCCAACCTGGTGTTGGCTCCGATTCTATACCAGTGGTCACATCAAGCAGAACAGTCTTAGGAACCATTCTGGCAGCCCCTATGCTCCCCTTTATGGATGGGTTAAGACTATCGATTTTAACCAGTTGATAAACGACCCCATACACCATGATGCTAGTTGGCCCTCTATGCCAGCTAAGCTTCCCTCAGACATCTCGAAGTTTGAGGGTAATGCTGGAGAGGATCCTACAAACCATGTTCGATCCTTCCACATGTGCTATTTGTCCAACTCCATAATCGATGACTCCATTCATCTTCAGCTCTTCCAATGCACACTCACTAGAGACGCTGTTAAATGGTATGTAGATCAGCCCTCCACATCTCATTCCATTTTCATGATGCTTTCTAAAGCGTTCCTTTCATATTTCCAGTTACCTCTCTAGTATGACACTGGTATGGAGCTATTGACCACATTCCATCAGTCCTCCACCACTTGTCTTTCCAACCATGTTCAAGAGTGGCATCGAAGGAGGAGCACATGTCGTGCCTTGCCTTTCGAAGACCGTGTCTATCTAGATTGGTTTCTTAGGAGCCTTTTATCTCCCATTGGAAAAGATGTCATGTCCCATTTTCCTCAGACCAAGGAAGAAGATCTTCAAATCACTCTGAGATATGATCTGATTTATACACAATCTGGTTATGTCTGTACTGTCATTCTAGACCTCTCTCGTCCTGTAAGTGCCATTGCACCGGGGACATCTCACATCACCGATGGTATCAATGGATCCCTTTCACACGCTTTGCCATATACTAAGAAAAGTTATGGCTACCCGTGGGGGGGCACCAATTCCTCCAACACTTACACCCCTCCTGCTAGCAACATGTTTCCAGGGACCTAACTCGTCTACCAAACTGTTGCTCCTCCTTATGCACAGCCAAGCACTCTAGCCGCTCAAGCATTAGAGCCACAACCTCCCATACATCCTCAGCCCTAGCAGCCACTAACCCCTCAGGGTCAGGTGTTTGCACAATAGATTGCTACCAAACCCAAAATTTCGAAGAAAAATAATAAGGGGAAGGGTAAGAAGGGTAACTAGGGTAACCAAGGTAACCATCCTAGTTAACCCTGGGGAACCAGCCTAACACCAACAATTAGCAACAGGGCAGCCAGGCCGAGCAGAACAAGGCTATTCATACGAACAAACCTTGTGTATGTTGTGGTTTACATGGCCATTATACACATGAGTGTCATCTCTTACCCAGATGTACTAAATGTGGTAAGCTCAAGCAACTTTTAGAGGTCAACAATTGCCTCAGAATCCTGTGCCATCTCAACCGCAGTGCTCACAAATCCTTTCCCTCAGCAAGGATTTGTTTCTGCTCAACCTCAGCCAGATCAAGAAGCCCATCCCTCCTAACCTTCTGGTCATGGTGACTACTAGATCCTTATGATGAACTTTGATGAGGTTAACCCCTCCAATATCAACCTGCAAACTCAGTCCCATCAGTATGACAAGCCCTCGACTTCATATGCTACTAAGTCCAAAAAAAAAGTATCTGTTGAGCCTCTTATGACACAAAAAGGTCCTTTAAAGATCCCTCAACCTAAGGTTTAAGCCATTCCTAATATCCCAAAGAGACCAATACACCATAATGTGACTTCTAATAGAGTTTCCCATACATACAGTATAGTAGATGACTTGATGCAATCACTTGCTGCCATGTCGACACTGGAAGTCCTCTAGTTGTGCCCATCCTAAAAGAAAGCTCCTCTTACTACCTTGGGTGTAGTACATCCTTCTGACAATTGTCTGGATGTCTTCCCAGTCGATACATCAGAGCATCCCCCATTGCCTTCATCTGTTGCTTTCCAGATACTAATTAGAGTCCGTAATGGCATCATCTCCCCATGCATTATTGATGTAGGTGCATCCGCTTGTGTGATGTCCGCTGATATTTGGAAATAACTCAAGTCACCTGAGTTGTCCCTCTCCACCATCACCTTGCGTGCTTGGGATGGACACTCCTCCCAACCCCTTGGCATGTATCGTAACTATCTAGTGACCCTTGCGATAAGACTGTCCATGTCGAGACTGAAGTCATTGATGCTCCTTTGTATTACAATATTCTCTTAGGTTGTAGTTACATATATTCCATGTCAGCCAATGCATCTATGATGTTTTGCAAGATGTGCTACCCCCATGAAGGGAAGATCGTTACCATGGATCAGTTGAGTTACTACGAGCCAACATCCGTGACCTCCCCCGAGTCCATTATCTCATCAATGTCTGACAAAAAGTATTGAACCACCAGTGTTTCACCCAAAGTCTATAAAGATTCCTCATTTTTGGGTGCTTTGCCTAGTCCTCCCCCTTCCATCTCAAAGCCTAAATCTACAAGTTTTTGCATGTTACAAGCGTCATGGGCTGCCCTTAAGTAGTCCGGTACACCTGATCAACAACTAGCTCCTCAGCACCCTACTATTTCTCTTCGAGCTGAACCCTCTGGACCGACCCGCCAAGGACTCCTTCGTTTGTGGGTGCCTCTCCTATGTTTCCTCCAGGAAATGTTACTCTAGGTCTCAACCATCCAGGAGCTATTCCTCCTGGAAATTACTCTGTAGGCCAGATACCATCCCCCCTCCAAGAATTTTTTCCGTACCTGTCATGGCTTCACTGGTCCTTCCTAACATGACTCTGGGGATCCCAGTATGGTATATTGATCCCCCTTTGAACATTCTTCCTAGTCAGCCAAGACCATATCATGCTTCGACACCAGTTCAACTGGTCCCCATGACCCTTGCTACTGCTTCAGTTCCATCACAAACTCAATAGGAACCAACTCTTGTTACGAAGGCATTTGGCTAGGGGGAAAAGCTAAAAGGAAAGAATCGAAAGACAAGGCTCCTCAAGCTCCTCTAGCCCTTAAGGCCCCTAAGCCGACACCCTCGTGCGATTTGTGTAAAGTTGTTGGGCATGCCACTAATAATTGTCTCGAGCTTCCTCAACTTAAACCTTTGGTTCATGAAGTGTTCCCCAAGTAAAATATCTCGGAAGTCCATGTTAACTTAATGGTCCCACCTAATAAACTCAAAATGCTGCGCACAAACCACCCTTTTGCTCTGTGTGATCATCATGGTCACTATTCCCATTGTTGCCCTTGTCTTGATGGATTTCATGATTTCCTTGGGGCATTCGTGAATACGAGGCCACTCGTAGTGGATCATCCATGCCTCTACCTGTGGATTCTTGTACCACTATTGAACCAGAACATGGAGACTTTGGCCCCACTATTGTGATCCATCCTCCCGATGTTGAGATGACAGACACCATGGTCCATATCCCTTACCTGTTGTCATCCTTGAGATCTTCACAGGAAAACCTTTCTGAGTTTTTTTCATGCACTTCTATCAAACCTCTTTCCACAAAATCCCAGGTCTCATCATCTGTAGATAATTCATCTACTAGTCCTTCGTCTACCATTCCAATTGATGCGTATGTGAACCTTGTTTCTCAGGTTTATGTGCCAGGTAATGCTGCCGCATCATGTAGTCAGTCTTCCTCTTGTCCGCCCATCTCTCAGTTTGATGAGGACACCATGGAAGCTATGTCTACCCTTCATTACCCTACCCTTAAGTAAGGGGGCATTTATTCAAGGGATTTTGAAGGCCATTTCCTTCCTAATTCTCCCAATGCGCTCTACCTCAAGAAATTTCGCTCATAGCACATCCATTTGATTTGCGTGCCTATATTTATACCATAAAGATACGTATATTTCATCATCTCATCCATTGTCTTTTTCACCTTTCATATGGATCTTTCATCCACATCGTATATCGGTCATGCCGACTGTGCGAGTCACTTCTCCCGGAATATAGCTTTGACAGCTTGGGCCATTTTTAACCCCTTGCATACGTTAGTCCTTTCGAATGGCGTGTGCATTGGATATACCACCAATAATCAGGTAGAATATGATGCAGTGATAGGATTATTAGTCGATTCCCTCACTCATCGCATCCTTCATATTCATGTTCATTTAGATTCCTTTATACTTGTCATGCAATTGAATGGTGTATATCATGTGCATAACCAAGTACTATTTAGAAAATATCTACGAGTTAAGCGATTGGTACATCAATTTGAAACCATTACATTCAGTCATGTGCCTAGAGCCCAAACTCACTATGTAGATACCATCACAAATGATATTCTAGATTGGCATTTATCACATGTATGACACAAACAATAACCATAAACAAAACAAATGGTGAAACATCATCATCATATTAAAAATGCATAATCATATTATGTATCATATAAGTGTTTGGAGCCACTAGCTCTAAATACATCCAGTACACCCATAACATATTGGGGAGGCACATAGGTCCCTACATCTCCTTATCATCTATTGGAAGACCTCGTGCCAAATTGGGCTGAGATGCTTGAATCCCTTTTTCAAGCACTCGGAACACAATGACGCTCCAAAAAGTGCTCCTCTGCATACAAGATCAGTCCCCTCCATCACATATTTTTGGGGCAGTATCCCATGCTTGGGGCATGATGGTTTTCCCCTCACCATATTATTAATTAATTCAAATAATTCTTGGCCTAGATCCCACTGAATCTAGGTATGGTCGATTATCCTCCCATTCCTTGGATAGTTTTTCCTACCGGCCTCTCAGGCAAGCCATATGCACATCACATATCGTAGACATTTGATACCATATCTTCAAATGTTCTAATCCTTTACCACCTAGTCCCCATATTTGATTTAGTGGGCGAGGATGATTCTAGACCTCCTGTAGTAGTTCATTCTCATTTTCCTCTTCCCTTAATTCTTTACCAGGAACCATCATTCCAAAAACCATTCAAGCCATCTTTACAAAAGTAAGGCCACTTGCCTAAAATTTCTAGATATCGATTTCGATGGTTGGTTTTCACGCTACGATCTCCACAATATTTAGGGACTTCTCCTCCTCTCAAATTAGAGGGAAAACACCCTTTTATAAGAAAACCCACAATTTTTCGGTCTCCCCTTGCAACTAGACTGTAACTCAGTTTGATGAACTATCAACACCATTAGAAAGCTCTCATTGAGCTCTATAATGGGGCTTCCTCAATTTTCAAGGATTTTACACTTCATGAGAAAGCCATTTTTCTAGGAAAGGTCACTTCATCGCCTCTTAAAAGCGAATATCGTCATAAAGCGACACTTGTACTTTGAGGACCACCTCCTCTTAATACATTTCGTACCATATGTCAACTTTCATCACGAGTAACCATTATTTACTCATGTTTTTACGGTCACCACCGAGCCTAGTCTATGTCGCAGCATCATTGAGTCACCCTTGCTCAAAGCATCTGTGATGAGTCACCCTTGTAGTATTGGAGACTATTTCATGTACCATTATATCATGTCATAATATTCCATCCATATTTACATATAGTTCGTCCTTTCTTGCTTATTTTGACCACCAGTCATATTGTCCCCACCCCCTCCACAGTTGAGTTAGTCACTACCCGATCAACCATGCACTTTATGCTTTGACAAGGGAACTCATATGTTTTTCCCTCAGTCCCACTTTTTCCATTATCCCTAGTGTCAATCCATCAGTCACATTACTATTTTCCCATGTGCCTTAGCTGAGGATCCTCATTGCCTCATCTATCGCGGACCCTATTCTGTCGGCATCAACTCATTTATTCCAGAAGAACGGCGAGGGCTGTGTATCTTGGTGCTAGCTTCCATTTTAGTTCGACACCTTGGATCGAGCAGAGGGACCCATTATTTCCCTTTGAATTGGTTGTTTCATGTTCTTGATCCATACACTTGATGGTCTAGTGATGCAGTAGATTGTACTAGTGATTCCCGGGTGTGTATGAGATGTTTCAAACCTCATGAGGGGGTGGCCCTTCAGGTAACCCCTCACATGCCCGGATGCATACCTACTATGCCACAACATTAGATGTAGTTCTGGAGAGTTGATGGGTTCGGTTCCTACTGATCACAATGTTCATAGTATGCACGTCTCGTCGACATGATCCATTTAGTTTTGCAGATCCCCTCCTTGTTCAACAAGGCTTCTCCAGTTGTTCTACCCTCCCTTCCACCCATTTTTAAGAGAAGGGGCTTTGTATCTCATGTACTCAGATATTATTGTATTCAATCCTAGCTCATGTTTTTTCCAAGTGCATTATGTATATGTGATTTGAAATGATCATATGCTAAAACTGAAGTAGAATTGATTATGTCAATAGTGAAATGAATGTTAACTTAAAGTGCTGAAGCCGTGAGAACTGCCTGAGAGGAAAGACTTTACGATAGTTGATAGAACATAAGTAAGATACAAAATATAAGCAAAAACAACAAATACATAGTGATACCAGACAACAAGATTGATTACGGAGTTCGTCGCTGATGGACTACGTCTCTGGGTCCGCTTTCAAGATGGGTGACTTCTTTATTAGGATTGAAACCAAAGAGGTTTATTACACATAAATTTTACCAAAATGAAGGTGCACGTAGGCACTTCTAGTCATTTTCATAAGATAGCTCTCTAAACCAGCTTTCCAACGCCTATCATGATTCCGAATTCCGACTCCGGATGCTCCTGTTACACTGAAAACAAAATAGCCTATATCCCTCCATAACCTGCACATGAAACTCAAAACCACTCTATATCTTCTTCAATGAGCAAAAAAACCTTTTAAAGCCATGCAAGTATATTCGAACTTCTTCATCCAAGTTTAGGAATGAACTAGCTAATTCTAGGGGATTTTTCCCCTCGTTCTTGTCATGAAATGACACCTAGGGATAAGGTTATATGGTCTTTGAATTAGTTTTTAGAACAAACTGTAACTAAAACCCAAATATAAACTTTATATTAATTAAAAGAACGTTAGTTGTTTGCTAACCGTACGGAGGAGGAGACAGTGAATGTCAGAGCTGCTTTTCAACGGTCTTGGCTGATGGTGCTTTGGTGGTTAATATATTACAATTTTCCTACTCACATGTATTATAACCTTTGATGGTTATCAATCTCCGCTCACATGCTGCATTTTACTTCACAGTCTCCGATGCGGTGAACTGCAATCTCGACTACCATGGTAACTGCCCCTTCTCACATGCAAACCGTGGTTAGACCGCAATTTGGTTACACTGTCGGTTAGTCGTTTCTATCCATTACGGTGATTTCCAACTATGTAGTGTTCACATCTGTGGTCGCACTATGGTTAAATCTAAACCTCTCTACTGATTGTAACCTGACAATTATCCTTTGGCCTTGTTCACATGCCTTCTGCCACAGTTGACTCTCCATGCGGTTAAGTCCTACGGTTTATGACTGTATTAAGTTTATTACATAGTTTTTAATGTATTACAAAATATCGAGGGTTCAAAACGTAGGTTTTATGTATTTTAATACATTTAGAGTTGCTTTATTACATAGATTATAATGTAACATGCCCGATAGGTTTAGGACTTAGGGTAATGGTCTAGAACCTAGGTTTTAGGTATTTAATGTATGGTTAGGTTAGAGTTTTAGTGTTTGGTTAACATAATGTCTTAGGTTTAGGGTTTTAGTCTTAACATCAAATAAAATCCCATTTACAACCATTTGTCACAAAGTGACATTCAAACCCACACACATATCTTTGACAGAAAGCTACATTTGTGACGACATCACATGACGACAAATCCGTTGACAACCAAATCCTGCGAGGTGGATGACAATCACATATCAATGACCAAATATTGGTGGAACTAATGACAACAATATGTCGACAAATCTTGGTGGAATTGACGATCACCACATGTCGACAATTAGGTTCCAAAGCATATCACCATGAAAACTATATACATTACCAGACAACCTGAACCATAAACATCACTCTCAAAACTGATGACACCGAACACTGAATGGTGATGATGACACTGAACTTGTGTAACTGATCTAACGATATCCTCCTGGATCAATCCTCTCCACTTGAAATCTTTTGGACCACAAACGTTTGACTAGATAGATAGTAAATGAGGGTAGAGCTCCCTCACTCTCTGCCTTTTCCTGATGATGTAGCAATACATTTGATCAACCACCTGAAAGTGATGACCCTGATGATGCTGACCATGGTGCATTTTAAATCAGTGACCTATTCCATCCATCCACAGTATGAACAACTTGCGAAGATGGTTAAACATCCTTTTATGAACATGGAAATTGACTTCTTTCCATGAAATACCATGAGTTATTGATTCATAAACATCTTTGAAAACAATATCTATAGGATATTGTCCAATACCATTGACATGTATTAACAATATATATTTCGGAATGGTAGAGACAATTAAAGATATTTTTGACATCAAAACAACTACTTGACTTGATATACTTTCCTGATTCCTGATTACTAAGTGAACTTGCTACAATAAACCCATCAAACTGTAATATGACAACTACTGCAACTTAGTTTGATTTTGAAAGTATTGAATTAGTTGTTGATTTGTTTGAATCATTATTTCTTGATTCATTAAATGATGTTTCCATTGAGTAGCACTTCCCCCTCATGCATAAGTTTCCCTTAGATGTATTGGATACTTTGACACTGCTTTAGAAAAGGCTTTGATATGAAAACAAATAGTCTTCCTCTCCACTTGAAAAGAGATATCCAAAATGTTTGAAACATGAAATGGTGACAAAATACAAGAGAAATTGAACACTAACTTCCCCAATACCGAACTGCATCCCTGTGACTTATAACTTCCAAACTTGGACTGACTTGATTCATTTTGACATTAGGAAGAGGAGATTTAGGCATCATTTGTAATTCATGTTGTATTCCTTGCGTGTGAGTAAGATGTTTTGTTTCTTTAAATAGAACTGAAAAAGTTTCTACCTCTTTTATCAAACTATCTTTAAGCTGAGACTTATAACTTGAACACGCATCATGTTGATTCTTATGTTGTTCCTTTACGCACATGATTACAAATCTTTTATTTGAACTTATTAGTTGCTCCATATGATTAGAAATAACTAAATTCAAGTGATTTTTGTTTTGATGTGCCCTGACAATAAATTCAATCTCATGTTTCTTAAGGTGATATTTATTCTCTCTTCTATAAAATACTACATCACGATCATAAAGATAAGGACTTCCTAAGACAACTCCACATATGTCTACTGGAATCACATCTAATTCCACTTCATCAATGTAATTAGCTGTAATGGCAAATCTTAATTGACATTGTTTTGTGACTTTTATCTGAGTTGAAATATTTAGCCATCCTAATGGGTAAGGTATTGGATGATTTTGTGTCTCCAAACTTAAATTCTTAACTAACTATTCAGATATTAAATTTTCTTGTGATCCACTTTCAAACATTGTATCTATCTTTGTGTGCTTAGAAGTTATCCTTATGTTAAATAATTCAACTCTTTTATCCTCATTTGAAGGATTATGTTTGATGAAGATGTAATAGTATTCGAACTTGAACCAGTGTCAAAAGTTTTACCTGTCAAAACTATGGAAGTTATCCTCCTTTCATCACCTAAATTTGAACCTAGATTTTGCTGGATTGCTGCAATTGCCTTCTTTTCATCCTTCTCTTTAAGGAACTTTTTGGGCTTATGTTCTGGATGAAGTTTCCAACATTTAGATTCATCATGACCGATTCTCTGGCAATGAGAACAAGTAGGTATTTTAATAAAGTTTCACATGTATCGAATGAAATATCAAGTGCCAATGCTTTCTTTCTGAACTCCTGAGTAAACAACTGAACGCACTACCCTTTACCTTGCCTCAAATGCTGCTAATCAATAACAGCTTGCTGCATATCCTAAAGGATAGAATTGTTTCCTAAGAGATTTTAAAAACTTACACCATGAAGAGATGACTTTACCTTTCCACTTTACATCTATCTTAGTTTTACTTTCCCACCAGATTAAAGTTGTTCCCCCCCATTCTAAGTGTAGCTAACTGAATTTTTGTTTTGTCATAAGAGATGCTCTAAATACAACAATACTCTTCTAATTGCTTAATCCAGTTATCTAGATTTTCAGGATTCATTTCACCATCATAAATAGGTAACTCAAATTTTACATCAAGTTTCAAAAGAGATTTTTCATAGGTTTCTTTTCTGTTTTAGATTCTGCACTAGAATAAGAAGAAGAAGAAGATGATGATGGAGATGATGGAGATGATGGAGGTGAAGGAGGTTTGTCAACCTTGCCTTTACCTTTTTCTTTCTTCGATGTCTTCGAAGAAGAAGCTGCATCTCTCACCTTCTTATCTTCGTATAATTCTCCCAACATCTGCTGCATATTCAAGAATGCTTGCTAAAATTGTTCAAAACTCATCTTAGTTTCTGGCATTTCACTTGCATCAGATCTTGTCATGGTCAACTTATGAATGACTCGTCGCTTTCCAATCTCTGGATCAATTTGCTCGAGGGTTCCTTCTCCACGTTGTGAATTTGACCTCGTTAACATTGACTAACAAATTCTACAAATGAAACCTACTCTCATACCCAATTATATGATCTGAAATGATCATATGTTAAAACTGAAGTAGAATTGATTATGCCAACATTGAAATGAATGTTAACTTAAAGTGCTGAAACCATGAGAATTTCTTGAGAAGAAATACTTTACGATAGTTGATAAACCATAAGTAAGATGAAAAACAGAAGTAAAAGCAGCAAATACATAGTGATAGCAGACAACAAGAATGATTACGGAGTTCGTCCCTGATGGACTACATCTACGGGTCCACTTTCAAGATGGGCAACCGCTTTATTAGGATTTAAACTGAACAGGTTGATTACACATAAATTTGAGCAAACTGAATGTGCACGCAGGAACTTCTGGTCACTTTCATAAAATAGCTCTCTGAACCTGTTGGAAATACTGAGGGGGGGGTGAATAAGTATTTCCTTTTCCAAATATTGTTTCACCAGTTAAAACGTATATATTCAGAACACAAGATGAACAACAAGAATAAATGCTTTTATTAATATAAATTGTGTAGTAAAATAGATACAATATATAGATGGTTACAATCAGTTGCCAAGCTCCAACTTGGACTTTGGTGAGGCTCCAACCTCCAGAGCACCAACTCTATTTCTCCAAGACACTAATCTTGGACTTAGGAGCAACAATTCCCAAGGAATTCAATCCTTCCTACTTCTGAGGCATCAACCCCAAGGACTCCAATCCTGCTTACTTCTGAGGCACCAATCCCAAGGACTCCTATCCTTCTTGCTTTTGAGGCACTAGCCCCAAGGACTCCTATCCTTCTTGCTTCTGAGGCACCAGCCCCAAGGACTCCTATCCTTCTTGCTTTTGAGGCACCAGCCCCAAGGACTCCAATCCTGTCAAGGCACTTTTGATAATAATGTTCTACTCTCAAAACTCTTCTCTGCTGAGTTCTATCTGGTTATAGTTTCTCTGTAGTCTCCAAGCTATAGCATTAATGACAACCAATCTTCTCTTGAAGGAGTCTTTACAACTCTTCCTACCATTCACACAGAGTCTCCAATAGTTGACCTCTGATCATCTATCCACACTGCTTAGGTGAGTCCACTACAACTGCACTAGAACTTTGCATAAGAACCTGCTTTCAGTTCAAGCATATGTTATAATGTCACGGTGAATGTTTCAGCAAGACTACTTCTCTACTGGCAACTTCTACTCTTCAAATTCCTCCTGTCCCATTGGTCCTTCGGCCCTCTTTTTGTTCTGCTGGGCCCTGTTTCTGTTCTGGTATTTTCTCCAACTTCTCAACAATGTTCAACAGCTGCAACAACCTTCACCAGCATTCACCAGCAACTTCATACAACGCTTAACCATCTCTGCTGCTTCTACTACCTCATGTTCTGGTTCTTCGCAACACCAATAGCCCCCATAGTCCTCTGTTTTTACTGTTTTATACATTCCCATGCCTTCATCCATTCATTTCCACATACACCGCCTCTTAGACTTCCTCAATGCTCGCTGTCATTTCCTCTGTGCTCACTTGCTTCTTCAGCTTCCCAGCTTTTGGTTTCCTCTATCTATTCGTGCTCATAGGACACATTGATTCAATGGTGATGACCGAGTCATACGCAGAGGACACATATTCAGAAAACTGTAACAGTGCTCCTGTTTTCTCATGATAGTAGGCACACAGAGGGATGACATTATTTAACAGACCTGCCACGTCCTGATCACAATCGCCATCGAAATTATCTCAGCCTTCTGAACTATTGGGAGCATTCCATAGTGTATTTCTACCTCTAAATGCCACATAAGCCAAAAAATGCATTTACACAGGAAACACAGGCAAAATGGCTAAAGGGCGGACTTCAATATTAATTCACCCACAACTATTCCTGTATCAGATTCACAGCATATGTCGCAATCGACACTCAAGGCTTCCAAGGGTGCTATATAATAGGACCATTGGGTTTGCGTACATTATCGCAATCGCCACTTTTAGAGGTTCTCCTATAAGTCGAGCTCATGACATTGCCAATGGTCGATGGCCGATTCACCACTGGACGCGATATTATATTAAGCCAAGTTGTGATGTTGCATTGGGTCTGCAACGTTCATCGCTATTGGCGATCGAAAAGGGGCCGCTTACCACTGTATGAATTCGCTCCGAATTCCTGATGCAATAGTCTCTATCAGCGATCGCAACATATCGACAGTCGCAGTCGCAGCATATCGACTGTCATAGTTTTGGGTCCACTCTTGCAATCACAGTTGGAGGTTTTGGGTGTGACACTTAATAGAACCCGCCGATATAATATACTGCTTCGCCTCCTATAGTGTATTTGTAACATGTATGCTTTGGCCTTTGTTTTCACCTCTGATAGTGTTAAGTGCATGTATATATGGTTTTTGCCGCCGATGGGTAAATACATGAGTTTGAGGCATATTTCCACTCCCAATAGTGTTATCTATGGATATATGGCTCCCGATAGCTCTCGATAGCTATGTCTACTTCCTCTGTGGCTCCGACAGCTGTGTTTGCTGCGTCCCATGGCTCTATTTTCTCCTTTGTTTGCTCTATCGATGTGTCCTCCACTCTTCCTCTATGCTCCTTTGATCGGTCTTCCTTTGGATTGTTGCTCTGATAGCTATTAATGCATATATAGATGGGTTTTGCCTCTGATAGCTCCTGATTGCATAATCTGCTTCCTCTGATGCTCTATCTACTCCTCTGTTGCTCTGATGGCTGTCTGCGTCCTCTGTTTGCCATGTATGCTCCTCTTCTTTGGCATATATCTATATATATATATATATATATAGCTATATATATATATATGGTTCCCCTTGGCTTCGATATGCCTCCTTGCTCTGATATGTCTGTTTCCTCATATCTCTCTCTCTCTCTCTCTCTCTCTCTCTCTCTCTCTATATATATATATATATATATGTATATATATATATATATATATATATATATATATATATACATATATATATACATATATATATATATATATATATATACATATATATATATATATATATATATATATATATATATATATATATATATATATATATATATATATATATATATATATATATATATATATATATATATATATATATATATATCTATATATATGGCTCTTCCTGCAGCTCCTCTTAGTCCAATGTGGCTCCTATGGCTTGGCAGTGTCTTTCAAAGACCTCCTTGCATATATGAATGGCTCTCTTGCTCTGATATCCTGTGATATGCTTTGATCTACCTCCTTAGGTAACTCCTCTTTGCTTATGGCTTGGCTATCTTGATGGCCTTGCTCCTGTCTCTTCATGAATCTGTTCTTCTTCCCCTTGGCTTCATGTCATCCTTTAGTATCTAGAATATTTCCATATTGACATCAATGACAAGCTAGGTCAACAAAACCAACTTTCTAATGCTTGTCATGGTTCCTAATTTTGACTCTAGATGCTCTTGTTACACTGAAAACAAAATAACCTGTATCCCCCCAGAACCTGCACATGAAACTCAAAACCACTCTATATCTTCTTCAATGAGCAAAACAACCTTTTAAAGACCTGCAAGCACATTCGAACTTCTTTATCCAAGTTTAGGAATGAACTGGATGATTCTAGGGTTTGTTTTCCCTCAGTCATGTCATGAAATGATACATAGGGATAAGGTTATATGGTCTTTGAATTAGTTTTTAGAACAAACTGTAACTAAAACCAAAATATAAACTTTATATTAATTTGAAGACCGTTAGCTGTTTTCTAACCATGCGAAGGAGGAGACAGTGCATGTGACAGCTGCTTTCCAACGGTCTCTGCTGACGGTGCTCCAGTGGTTAACATATTACAGTTTTCCTGCTCACATGTATTATAACCTCTGACGGTTATCAATCTCCGCTCACATGCCGCATTATACTCTGCAATCTCTGATGTGTTGAACTACAACATTGACTGATACGGTAACTGCCCCTACTCACATGCCAACCGCAGTCAAACCCCAATGCGGTTAGACCAGTAGTTAGGCATTGCTATCCATCGCAGTGATTCCCAACTGTGCAGTGTTCACATCTACAGTCGCACTGAGGTTAACTCTAACCTCTCTGCTGATTGTAACCCGACAATTATCCTCTGGCCTTGTTCAAATGCCTTCTGCCACAGTTGACTCCCCGCGCGGTTAAGGCTCGTGGTTTATGACTGTATTAAGTTTGTTACATAGTTTTTAATGTATTACAAAAGACCAAGGGTTGAAAACATAGGTTTTATGTATTTTAATACATTTAGAGTTTTTTTATTACATAGGTTATAATGTAACATGCCTGAGAGGTTTAGGACTTAGGGTAATGGTCTAGAACTTAGGTTTTAGGTATTTAATGTATGGTTAGGTTAGTGTTTTAGGGTTTGGTTAACATAATGTCTTAGGTTTAGGGTTTTAGTCTTAACATCAAATAAAATCCCATTTACAACCATTTGTCACAAAGTGACATTCAACCCACACACATATCTTCTATGCACAGCTACATTTGTGATGACATCACATTAAGACAAATCCATCGAAAACCAAATCCTGAGAGGTGGATGATAATCACATATCGATGACCAAATCTGGGTGGAACTAATGAAAACAACATGTCGATGACCAAATCCTAGCGGAACTGACAACAACCGCATGTCGACAACTAGGTTCCAAACCATATCACCATGAAAACCATATACATTACCAGACAACCTGAACCATAAACATCACTATCGAAGCTGATGACACCGGACATTGAATGCTTATGACAACACTAAACCTATGTAACTAATCAGACAAGATCCTCCTGGATCAATATGGGACACATTGTATTATTTTTTGGCTCTGTTAGGTCAACATGTCATGTACCATTTAGCATGTACTTCATTGCTTAGTTTTATATTTCTGGGCGGACCATTATTTTTGTACTAAGTTATCTTGGCAGGTATGGGTATGCCTCCCCCGCCTCAGTGAGGTCCGGTACCACAACATAAAAGGAGACTTGCATTAGTCTCGCCCCATCTGTCCCTATCCTCTTTCGAATTCAACTTCATTAGTCTCTCTCACTCTCTCTCTCTCTCTCTGACTCCCCTATGTTGTATAGTGATTGTGTCTTTACAACGTACTTCGGTCATACATTTTTCTCCTAACTCTCATATGTTGGGGGGCAATCTATTATAACCAAAAAATTGATCATCTAGCCTAATTTACTAGATGGATCAAAGTACACCATGTAAAGCCAATTTCACCATAGTAAAACTGCTTTCACTATGAAAAATTACTTAATAAACCAACCTTTGTTAGTTAATTTATAGTTAAACCCATGAAGAATAATTAAATAAATCACTATTTATTTGATTTTCTTCTAGGAATAATTAATTAAACCATTGTTTTATTATTATTCCTTGTCAAATTTGAGCCAATCATGAAAAATAAACACATAAATCATTAATTATCTTGTTTTTCTCCAAGAATAATTAATTAATCACTAAATAATTACTATTCTTTGTCAAATTTGACTAAATCCCTTAGGAATAATTAAATAAATCTTTATTTGTTTATATTCCTTAACTAATTCCTTGTGGTGGTAAATAAATCATTTGTTTATTTATTATTTCTAAATAAAATATTATATACTTTTTCCCTCCTAAACAAATATAATAAAATATTCGAGGTGGTTATTCCAAGAGTGGGATCAATAATATTTTATTATTGCTAATTATTCGAGGATAACTCAATATTTTTTTATAAATAGAAGGGTTTTCTATTCATTATTTACTTTTGATAATTTTCATTGTTGCACTCACAGTTGTAACTTGATTATTTTCATTGTCTCACACCATATTTTTGCTAGGTTTATACATTATAGATGGAAGAGATTCTACACAAGCTGAAGATGATTAAGGATAGCCAAGAACCCATCCCATAGAGGGGGACCGGTAACATCTATTTATTCACTTCATAGGTGTTATAATAAAACTATTCTTTACATATCTAGCTTCCATTGGATGATTGGAGTTATTACTCTTTCTTTTTGCTGTTTAACTATGATTGTGGCATAGATCCAAACTTTGGTAGGTTTCATTTCTATCAATTGCTGCAAATCTACAATGTTTAGCAACCATTTATATTGTTGAGATTGTTTTTCATCCAGAATCTTAAGTGGGTTATTTTCGTACATCATTGAGAAGAAAACACTAAAACAATGATCCTCTCCCTCTTACACCAATCTTTAAGAGCTATCAATGTCCATGGTCCATATACCAATGTTTCCTTAAAGTATCCAAACAGATCTGCTAGGGATTACCCTATCTAGGGCTTCATCAAATCTCCCACAAGTGCTTGAGAATCTTCTCATTGACCATACTATATCTCATATAGTTTCCATAAACCAATGTTGTATCTTAAATGCATCAAACCCTAATAATAAATTTACCTAGGGTTTTCTTCAAACCCTATAATTATTTTAGTTCTCCAACATCCTCTTCTTGCTTCCATCAATGATGTCATCATCAAGGTGAGCTCCATGGATATTCTTCAGCCCAAGTCCGATACCATGTCAAATTTTCTTAGGGTGACATTGTTCTTTCCTATAATAGTTGCATTTCATCATTAATACATTAAGTTCACCCCATATCATCATTTCATTATTCAGATCTACACCATTATACATCAACATATGCAATTACATAGAAAGAAACAACATCAAAAAGACCATTAATGCAACGAAGCATAAAAGAAACAATAGAACAAAAACATTCACACATATAAAGACACTAGGATTGGTCCAAGAATAGGGAAAAACCCACTATGTTGAAAACACTTGCAAATCTTCCTCTTCTTAGATCGTCATCGAATGATGCAATAAAAGAGAGTACAATTATCCATAACTTTGTATATGTAGAAAAACAATAATTGTATCTATGAAACAGATCTAATTATGCTAGGAATCAGAAACCTCATAATGATGCTGGTAATGTGTTGTCACAAACTTATTTCATTTGATGTATACTTATGTCACTATGTCGAATACTGTTGTCATTGTCAATGAGCCCAATACATATTTTTGCAGTGGAAACTAACAAATTTAGAGTGTCCCTTCTTGGTTAGTTATTTTTTGTGACACCTGGAGGGTGATTTGGATGGAGTGTATAAATATTATACATGTGAGACTTATGTATATGCTTGTACATTATAGAACTAGTTTGGGTCACATGGTTGTTGCATGCTTATGATAATATCTATGGTTGTTTGTATAAGACTGATTTTGGTTAAGTGCATATTATCAATGTTTCTCTTTTGGAATCCTATTTTGACTTTGGTGCATGGCATGAATGATGGTCTATGATTGTGACACATGAACAAAAGATGATATGTGGAGTAGTTGACTGACCATAATCTTGTTGATGATCTATAAGTTACATGATTATGTATGCTTAACCATGTATTTAGCAGGAAATGGCAGGGAAATTAGTTACTTGTTGAGAAGGATGCTCAGACCATAAATGACCATGGAGACCATGTATACAAGAAACAAGACCTTACAACAAATCATCAAATGTGTATGAGCTCACAACTAGTACCTTGAGGAAAATCATGGAGCTTCAAAGAACCATAGATGAGAATCTATGGAAAATATTAGGGCATGGAGTCCTAATTTTCTAAAAGATCAAGGCGTGGAGTATTGTATCTTTGCAATAGATGAAGGCATGGAGTCTTGATTCTATGAGGACATGAAGTACTTGGTACAGGGCAAGGGCATGAAGTTTTAACAAGTCGAGAGAGGTGCACAATAGGGGTGTGGAATCCCTATTCTATGACTGAAAATAAACCCCACTTAAGGGATTACATCAACTAGGTGAATTAATCTAAGTTAAACTTTCACTTGAATTAATTCCAATTTACCCACTATGGAGGGTCATTTGAATAAAAATGATTTTAATACAAAAATATTAGTTACCTATTTTTTATAGAAAGGACATACATCAAAGAGAAATGTGCAGACAAACAATCTAAATGATTAAACTACTAAAGTGGGAAGAGGTGGTATTACCCAGCGGTCCTACATTCATGGTCAATCGCGAAGGGTCAAAACCCTCTGCTCCTTCCGATGGCTTTAGAACTTGTACCTTATCCAAGAAAACCATATACAACAACAGTAACAAAATTAATGTTCATGATTGTTAGATATCCATTTGGGCACATCAATACCATCATCCAAATCAATTTTTTAGGGCTCATCAAACCCTAATTTCAGTTGCTTCATGCCCTAAATAAGTCACCCCTTTGAATTCCTCCTTCCTAGATAGTTAGATGACTTGAAGACATCTAGAAATGGCCTCTAAAGGGACCAACGTAGGTAAGCCTTTGTAAAGGTTTGCTACAGAGCAGTTGAGTCCACTGCTGGGGTTCTCTACAGAGCACTTAGGTTTCCTTTCACCTGTGTTAGGTGAGATTGAGTGAAATTCACATAAGGTTTTGGGAATATTCTTATCTTTTGGAGTCATCTAGAAGGTTCCCTCACTTATCAACTCCTATGAGCTCGAAAATGGACGGGGAATGAGTTAATGTGCATCCTATCCTCTCATCCCTTCCTCCATGGAACTAATTCTAAGTATGGAAGGCCATTCAATGCCACCCTTTATGACAAAACCTCCTTCATCTTCCTATAAATTGACCACTCATCTAGGTGATCAGGGGCTAGATTATGTTGAATTGTAAGGAGATAATGTTGCTATGAGATTTGGCTTTGAAGCAAGTATTGTAATGCTACAAGTTTGTCATGCTTTTTATGTGATGTGGATGGGATCCAAGCTCGAGGAATGGCTTTGAATCAGACACCAATGGTCGTAATTCTTTCTTCTATTTAATAAAGTGTTTGAACCTTTCTCCCATATGTTTGTTTTGTTTCATAATGCTTATATGTGTGAATTGTATCTAATTCCATTCACTTATATTCAATAGAACATGTGCTTTGATCAATTCTTTGTTTTCTGTTGTGTTTACAGGTACTTGTCAAGTGTCTTAAGTATGAGAAGGAGCAACAGGATCGATACAAGGGAGATGAGAGGAAAGTGGAACTAAAGGTAGGTCTTCTAATCTTATCTATTGATTATAGGAAAAGTCTAAAACACTTTAAACTGTTGTTCTATATACAACTACTTATCTAGGGAATTATTATTTATCCGTAAATACCAAATTCTCCAAAACAAATTGGCAGCCATACTGGGGAAAGATCACCTTTCATAGTAGCTTATCGACATCCTAGGAAATCCTTGCAAACCCTACTCGTGTTCACTGATTGTATTTCAGCCCTTTTCCATTGAATTTTTGTCAAAAATTGAGGTTAGATGACCCTTGAGTGGCCCATTAGGATTCAATGAAGGCTTGGTCAGGGGACGGTGCTCTGTAGAGCACCAATGAGGGAGAGATAGTGCTTTGCAGTGTAGTTAGGCCCTCTTTGACCTGAGTTGATCCACCTTAGGTCAAATTCCCACCTTTGGATTGAGGCTTTTACCAAATTTCTTCTGTTTTTTTGTTTGCTGATTGATTAATGAATGTTATGTCTCAGAGAACAAGTTTTTATCTCCTTTTCCAGCCCTACTTTGATTTGATTGATTAATGTTTCTTTAATGTTTTATTTTTCATTATCAGCCTATAGTCAAAGTTAGGATATAGTTGATTAATCTTCATTAGAAAGAAAGTGTCGTAAAGTATTCTCTTCCTTCAAATTAGAACTTTCGTAAAAGTCTTTGTTCTTATGAAAGATTGATTGATTGTATGTGCATATTTCCTTTTGTTCATATTCACATTAAGGAAATTGAAAAGAAAAGCTTCCATCATTCATATTGTAGTTTGTGAATTCTTGAAAGGAATAGCTAGGGAAATTGCATTAGTTGTGTTCTTTTCTCTTTGTCAAAGATTTGAATGCTCTATCCCTATTAGCTAAGGTTTTCATTGTTCAATTGAATGAGAATAATGCTTATCATATTAGTTGAATTTTAGGAATTACAAACTTACATCACATGGTGAACCTTGAAAGGCAAATTCTAAAGAAGTTTAACTTAAAATTTATCTGAATTTACCTAATGGAGCATTGTCACCTAACGAAAAATATTTATAGGTCTAGGCTAGAGACATGTTCCGGCATCATAAAATAAAGCAATTGTTGCTAACTTGTCTACAATACATCCCGAGTGTGATACCTCATTCCACATACATGAGTATATTGTAGCTCATCCACATACCTTCGGATATATAGGGCGGTGTTACATTACGTAAAGTATATGGGAATGCTCTCACTATAATTTCGGGTATATATGGGAGGACAACACTAGATTGCTATCCATCCTTTTTTAACCGAGTTGGCTGCCTTGTAAACTATGATACACTGAACACATCATTCGGGGAGATTTCATGCCCATACTTCTCGGTTCCCTGGGAGGTATTTTGCATTTCATAGTTACTTGGTAATCGTTTTGCCTAGATCATCCCTCTTTTTTTCGTTATGTTACTTTTATTTAAATAAAATTAATTGACCACGGATAAAATCCTCCAAACTCTCTCCTTAGTTGATCTTAGGTTGAGACATATGGTGACAAATATGGAGTCCACTGATTAAGGAATTCCTTTTGATGGGAATCCTAGTCCTTTTCCTCCTTTTGGAAATATTAGTGCTCCTTATATGGCTACATTGTCCCTTCCGATACTTACCATTAGCTTACCATTATGGTTGTTTTCAACCTCCTTAGTTCAAAATGTCGTGATTTCTCTGCAATCAAGTACACCTCCAACTGGATAAAATCAAACTTCAGTTGATCCTACAGTTTACCCTTTGCCTTCTTCCTTAGTTGTTTCTTCCTCCCCTTCTTCCTCTTCGCCTGGTGAAAGTATTGGTACTAGTAACCAGGTGGCTAAGAAGAAGAAGCAAGGGAAGAAGAAGAAGAAGAAGCAAATTTAGCAAAGGGGAAACCAAATAACCATTGCTTTGAATGCAACATGTGATGAGAAACTGTCCATCAAGCCTCACAAAGTTTGATATCCATGCAAACTTTGTGCGGGAGACCATCTTCTTCGAAATTGTCCTGATATTCCTAAGATCTTAGACGAATGGTCTTCTCGTTCACATCATCCTGTGTCATCAACTTCTGGAGATTATGCTGGTGACACACCATCAACTAGTGGTAGTAAAGTTCATGGAAGAAAGGGTAAAGTTAATTGTCCCTGTAGGTTATGTGAAGGGAATCACCCCATTCACCTTTGTCCCTATTTGGATGAAGACAAAAAAGTGTTGGATAACCATCCTACTTCACCACAGCGACTTCCATCTGGTTACAGGAAACTCTCCCTAAATCTTTCACTAGTTGATGAATTGACTGACCAAAATCAATCGTTGGTCAAACCCACTCTCTCTGAAAGAGAGTCACCTATGAGTCTATACCTGACCCAAATCAAGAGGCTAAGGTAACATTTGACCCGATTTCACCTTCCATTAATCGTACCTTTCTCGAAGAGAGTTAATATGATACCACTCAGGTTCTTTTTATTTCTTTATATTCCAACGAGCTTAGGGCAAATCCATCTGTTCCATCAAGACAAGAGGAAAATTCTCTCATTCTTGTAACTCAAGGGGTTAATTCTCCCATTTTTACGGTACCCTCTCCAAGTAGTCTGGTCACTTCCTTTGATTGGAATCGACTGGAAGGATTCTGTCTTCCTTCTTATGTACCTTTCCAGATCATAGTACAAGTTTGTAATATGATTGTATCGGGCACTATTATAGATGAAGGTGCATTAGTGAGTATCCTTTCCTCAACTACTTGGCAAGTGCTCAGTTCACCACCACTTGTGCCTGTTACCCATAATCTTTTGGCTTTTAACAGAGGAACCAGTCAACCATTAGGGATCCTACCTCAGTTGCCTATTACTTTGGGAGGAAAAATCATTTATCTGAATGTGATGGTAGTCCCAGGCCCTTTAGATTGCAACTTAATTCTAGGGTGCGACTATGTTTATGACATGGGAGCTATTGTTTCCACACCCTTTCAAGTGATGTGTTTCTCACATTAAGGCAGAATTGTCACCACTAACGAGCCTTCATTTCCTAGTCCAAATATGGCTTCCAGTCAACCATCTTCCCTAAATGGTCCTTTTGTACCAATGGTATCATCCCCGCCATGGGTTAATTATGTGGCAACCCGTTCCATGCCTACATCAATTGACTATTAATTTAGTGATGTTGTACATTATGTACTAAGGGAATTGGAACTAGATCTCAGTTTCCTTGATACGGTTCCATTCCAGAGCATTGTTCTCCCATAAGATGAGAATCTCTTGGAAGTCATGACCTCATATGGGTCGTGATCAAGGAATATGAGAATAGTTCTTTTACTATGTCAACCTCATTAAAAAATGAAATAGCTCCTGGGAGGACAGTTTCTGGTCTTGTGTCATCCTTGTTAAAAAATGAAACAAGGGTCTATGAGGATAGTTCTTTTACTGTGTCAACCTCATTAAAAAAATGAAACATCTCCCATGAGGATAGTTCCTTGTCTTATGTCAACCTCGTTAAAAAATGAAAGCAAGGACATGAGAATAGTTCTTTTATTGTGTCAACCTCGTTAAAAAATGAAGCAGGTCCATGAGGACAATTCCTGGTCTTGTGTCAACCTCATTATAAAATGAAACAAAGGGTGCGAGGACAGTTCCTAGTCTTGTGTCAACCTCGTTAAAAAATGAAACAAGGGTCTCTGAGCAGAGTTCCTTGTCTTGTGTTAAGCTCATTAAAAAATGAAACAAGGTCCCCAGTTCCAAGTTGAGTCTTTAATTAGATCTCGCAAAATCTGAGTCGAGTCTTTCACTTGATCTCGTATATGAACCTTCATTCCATCCATCTGATAGCCACGAGTATTCTACTTAGGTGAATGTAATGAAACTTGGGGGGCATGCTCTTAGTGGTAAATTTAAGTTTCCTTGTAGGTTATGTGAAGGGAATCACCCCATTCACCATTGTCCCTATCTAGACGAAGCCAAAAAGGTGTTGGATAACTGTCCTGCTTCACTGTAGTGACTTCCATTTGGTTATAGGAGACTCTCCCTTTCATCATGCCGGGGGCATGTAAACCAATCGTAAGCATAGTTCTTCATTTTAAGCTTGTGTAAAAATAAAATTGAATCCAAGCATAGTTTTTCATTTCAAGCTTGTGTAAACATGAAACTGAATCCAAGCATACTTCCCTATGGTTCAAGCTTGTGTAAACCTGAACCTGTCTCCATTTTAACCCTCGTGATTTCCATTCTATCAGCCTCTTTCATCAGATGAGCCTTGGTTGTTTTCATCCCATCGCCACCATCCCTTTGGCTAATCATAAGCTTTCACTTGGTTGTTTTACCTTTTTCTGAGGAATAATTACATTGTGTGGGCTTATTAGCCAGCCTCTTCACATAAATCAACATGTTTTGAGAATTTCCAACATCACTAGAACTAGTTGCTACCCTAGACACCACTCGCTCCTCAAAGTGGAGTCCCCTTTAAGCTCTGTTTAGACTCTCTAAATATGAAAAGATTACCGAGCGCTTGTCCTTTCCAGCTCATTAATGGATTGGAAATGACATCTCTCTTATATTATTTTATGCTTTTTCAGGCTTGAGATATTAATTTATGAAAAATAACTTGTGGAGTTTTCTTTTTGTTCCTTTTCAAACTCTCTAAACATGAAAAGGACGGAGTTATCTTTGTCGTTAAACTCGTTAGAACATCAAATAGAGACAAACTTGTCCATTTAGACAAGACCGAGTTTCACCTTCTCTAGACTCGTTAAAACATTAGATAGTGATGGATTCACCTGAAGGGTGAAATTATATAAGAATCATATGTTATCCTCCTCAAGCTTGATAAAAATAAAGAGGTACTGGTCAGCAATGACTGGGGAAAAATGGGAAAAAGGGAAAAACCACTTTATGGTAGCAGGTCGCTCTTGGACATGACACTTTCACTCCATCACCATGACTATTTGGGTTGGGTTATCAAATTGATGGTTATCACGTTGTTGGTCTATCATACCATCCATCACTTTGTTTTGGGTCAATGCTACCAATTCATTTTAGTGTTGCCAACATGTTCAAGAGAAGTCATTCAGTCAAAATTCATCCTTTGCAATACCATAAACCTTCATTTTCATGACTGCCATTCCTGAACTTTGTGTCATCAGTCAAATTCCATCTCTAAAATCACTATAATCATTTCATGTCGTTGATGTGGGATACATCAAGGCCCCCCTATGACAAGTCACTTCTTGTCGACATCAACACATTATCCAAGAAGTTGACTTAGAAACACCCTTCCAGTACCTTGAGGCTTGCATGCATCACTGGTAGGTTTCTCGCTTTTGGCGATAGGCTGACATCAATGACCTTCAACCAAAAGAATTTGTGTGGTGTTCAACATCAAATCATCCATTCACACCATGCAGAATGTACTACGGTAGCTTGAGGATCATTATCATTATCGGTGATTTCTCTCGCATTCATTAACAACTTACATCATTGGCTAGTAATCAGTTGGTGTCTTCCCATGTTTGACTTCATATCACATATTCACATGGTTAGACTCATACTTGAGTGAATGATTGAACGAGATAGAAGAACCTGGATCTAGTTTCATCCATTCGGGCTGCGATTTCAGGAGTACTAAATCATATGTACAATGGCTTTACATTGATGGTCATTCCAATCATGGGTCTATATCTGTAGGTGACTATTTATGTACATGTAATGAAATTTTATAAGATGAGCATGGGTATGCCTTCCCTCAGTAATTCATGTAAAATAAAATATCATGATATAGGTATTGTAATTGATGAAAGTCACCTTCCACTTCGATACCTCCTCATCACGTCGTAAAGCATTTCATTCAACATTGGCATTTTTTCGACTTCATGCTTTAGGGGGAAGTTGTTACAGATCCATTTGGGCACATCAATCCCATCATCCAGATCAATTTTTTACGGCTCATAAAACCCTAATTTTAGTTGCTTCATGCCCTAAATAAGTCACCCCTTTGAATGCCTCCTTCCCAGACAGTTTCATGATTTGAAGACATCCAAAAATAGCCTCTAGAGGGATCAGCGCAGGTAAGCCCTTGTAAAGGTGCACTACAGAGTAGTTGAGTCCACTGCTAGGGTGCTCTGCAAAGCACTTAAGCTTCCTTTCACTTGTGTTGGGCAAGATTGAGCGAAATTCACATAGGGTTTGGAGAATATTCGTATCTTTTGGCATCATCTAGAAGGTTCCCTCACTTATCAATTCCTATGAGCTTGATAATGGATGAGGAATGAGTTAAGGTGCATCTTATCCTCTCATCCCTTCCTCCATGGAGCTAATTCTAAGTATGGAAGGCCATTCAATGCCACCATTTATGACAAAACCTCCTTCATTTTCCTATAAATTGACCACTCATCTAAGTGATCAGGGGCTGGATTATGTTGAATTGTAAGGAGATAATGTTGCTATGAGATTTGGCTTTGAAGCAAGTATTGCAATGCTACAAGTCTTTCATGCTTTTGATGTGATGTGGATGGGATCCAAGCTGGAGGAATGGCTTTGAATCAGACACTAATGGTTGTATTTCCTTCTTTTATTTAATAAAGTGTTTGAACCTTTCTCCCATATGTTTGTATTATTTCATAATGCTTATATTTCTAAATTGTATCTGATTCCATTCACTTATATTCAATAGATCGTGTGCTTTGATCCATTCTTTGGTTTATGTTGTGTTTACAAGTACTTCTCAAGCATATTAAGTATGAGAAGGAGTGATACGATCGATACAAGGAAAACAAGAGGAATGTGGAACTACAAGTAGGTCTTGTCACCTTCTCATCTTATCTATTGCTTATAGGAAAAGTATAAAACACTTTAAACTATTGTTCTAGATACAACTACGTATCTAGGGAATTAGTATTTATCCGTAGATACCCTATTCTCCAAAACAATGATATATGTGTTAGATCATATAAGAAAATGAGAAATTGAGCATTAATATAAGATTTACAAGCAAATCACAATGTGGATCAATGCATAAACACAATTAATATAAGGAGAAAAACAACAACCTGAGTCTTCCTCTAGCTCCAAGTGGAAAGCTAAATGAAAGGTGGAAAACTACAAAGTGAGTCTTCCTCTAGCTCCAAGTGGAAATTTCCTCCAGATCCATCCTGTCCTGGCCTTAGCAATATCTTGATACACACATGTATGTCATAAGAGGGATGAAGGACATATCAAAAGAGGAAACAAACGTTTTCTATAACTTGGGAGTGTAGGATGCATAAGGGTTTCTTCAGATTTGATTAGGGAAAACTATAATATCAATATCTGTTGGCATTATGATTCTGGTATGGCTCTATGTTACAGGTGTTACAGGTGTTGTACTTGATGGCAACTCACTCAAGTGGCAATGCTCTGTTCAGGCTCTCAAAATGATGGAAATTAAGAGGTTCGCAGGTGAATGGTTCAAAAGGTGTAGACCCGCAGGTTCTGCGTTGACGAAATGCAGTCATACCCGCAGGTTATCCGTTCAGAAGGTGCGGTCCCCCAGTTCACTCACTTCAAGGCAGAGAAGCGCGCCCACGTGGGGTTTCTTATGTTTGGCCCGTGGTATTTCGTCCGTCGTTCATGATCCTATGGTTTTGGCCCGTGGTATAGGATCTAATTTAGCCCTCGGTTTGAATCCCTTGTATTAGTTATTTGATGGTTTTGCCCCATGGTGTGAATAAGGGCTTGACTATAAATAGGGAAGGAGATCACTTGGCCAAGGCATCTTTAGAAATTGAATATCTTAAGATCTGAAATATTGGGTTATCGGTCTAAAAGGCTTGATCTATATAAAAGTAAAGTTAAAAGTGAATCTATGAAGTGTGATCTCTCTGGCGCATGATCAGATCTGGGCATCCGACTGTCAGTGGCTCTTCGAAGGATTGTTAATTCTGTTCAAATCAAAGGTCTGCAGGTATTTCGTGGTTCAGGTGCGGAGGACCGCAGCTCGGTGAAAGGTCCAGTGCGGTGGTACGCGGATTAACAGAAAGGCACAGTGCGGGGGATCACAGTGCGATCGAAGATGCACTGCGTAGATACAGTAGAGGTACGCGGCGTAACAGAAGGACACAACGTGGATGCACGCAGAGAGACAGATGAAGAAGTGCGGAACAAGATCAGAGGTAAGCGACGCGATAGAAGGAAAGCCTGCGGAGGTACATAGAAGTACGCGGCGCGATAGAAGGAACAAGTGCGTTGGCACAGTAAATGTATGCAGAAAGGCAGTAGGTGATTTGCGGTGAAGCAGAAGTTGCTCTACGTGGATATGCAGGGAAACAGAAGGCGAGGTGCGGAGTCACGCAATCCAGATAAGGAAAAACTGCGGATCTGTCTTAAAACATTTATTGGTTATCTTTTATTTATTGCTGCAAAGTCCTAGGTTTATATTTCTGGTACTATCTTTCTGTTTATAGCATTCTAAGAAGTTGGGTGATTGCATAAGGAGTTTGGGTGATTTGCATGTACTTGATGATTATTTGATTTTCTTGGATCCAGTTTGAAAATTTATGAAAAGTGGTCCTTGAAAGAAAAGAAGTAGGGGGTTGTAGCTCCCTTCCAGGAGAGACTGGGAAACGAGAGAGAGAGTTGTAGCTCTCTGCAGGTTGTAGCCTGCGTACTGGTAAAGGACTGCACCAGTAGAAAATCATTGTAAAAGGAGTTTCTAATTGAAAGAAGATAGAGACATATTGCAGCAGGTGGTTTTCACCCACATTGGGTTTCCACCTTATATCTGGTGTTCTTTGGTGTGACTATCTATTTTTCTTGTTCATGCTCATTATTTTATGATACTGACATACAAAGTAATGATCAATATTTGAAGAATTATTCAAAATATAAATATGGAAGATATATTGAAAAGAATTTGATAATACTGATTCACCCCCCCTCTCAGTATTATTTCCAACAATTGGTATCAGAGCCAGGTTCTTCAGAGAAGCTTGACCGCTTGAAGGAAGATCATTCATCATGAGAAACTACGAGAGGGAAGCATCAATCAGGCCACCAATTTTTGATGGGACAAACTTCAATTATTGGAAGGTAAGAGTTACTACCTATCTTCAATCTCTTGGTACAGAAGTTTGGTATATCATAGATACAGGCTACACTTTTCCTTTAGCTACTCCTACAAATCCGGCCGAGAAGAAGAAATATGAAACAAATGCTAAAGCAGTCAATACTCTGTTGGGATGCTTATCTAAAACAGAATTCGTGAAGGTTATGCAATATAAATCCGCAAGAGAAATATGGGACAAGATTGTCTTGAGCTACGAAGGAGATGAACAGGTAAAGCGTGCTAAACTTCAAACCCTCAGGATTCAGTATGAGAATCTCAGAATGTATAATTATGAAAGTGTGGCTAACTATTTCCTTCGGGTAGACGAGATTGTTAATTGCATGAAAAACTTGGGTGAAGAAATAAAAGAGGCTATTGTGGTTGAAAAAGTTCTAAGATCATTGTCCCCCAAGTTTGAATCTAAAGTGTCTACCATAGAAGAAAAGGAAAATCTACGAACTCTTACTATGTCTCAACTACACGGAATTCTAACTGCTTATGAAATGAGAAAAGGAGGTACATCAGACAGGAGAGAAGCTTCTTTTAAGGCTTTAGGCAAAGGAGACTACTATGAATCAAGTCACGTGCCAGAAGAAGAAGAAGAATCAAATTTTGTCAGAAATCTTCAACGGGGTACTGGAAGGTTCAGAGGTAAGTTACCTTTTACTTGTTTTGCTTCTGGAAGAGTAGGTCATTATGCTGCGAAATGTCCTCATAAGGATAAGATTGACAAAGGAAAGGAACCTGCTAGATGGAACAAGAAACATAATGCAAATAAGAAAAGCTACTACGCTCATGAAGACAGTGATGGTCTATCAAATAGTGATGAAGATGAACGAGGTAATGACTATAAACTTTTAATGGCATTTGAAGATGATGATTACATGGATGCTATAGATGTGGATAATTTTTATGAAGAGATTTCTAGACTCAAGACATGTATAGAAGAAAAGAATATGATCATTGATACTCTACAATTTCAAATTGATGAAAAAGAAAAATATCTTGAAAAGTTAGAACGTGAAATTGTTGGCCTTAGAAAAGAAATTGAGAAAACAAAGGCTATTAATCTTAAGTTTGTCAAAGGATCTGAAACTCTGGATGAGATCATCAATGTACACCATTCTCTGCTAAACAAGACAGGTCTGGGGTATAATGGAGAAACATCTCAAGCATCCACGTCAAAGAGTTATCTTGATGCAGCAAGAAGAAATGAGCAAAAGCACAATGGAGATCACCAGGTAAAGCAGGGATGAATTACATCAAGAATGAACAAAGACTATCAGGTAAACTAGGGGCAATCTGTCTTAAGGGTGAACAAAACCTACAACCAGCCACAAGTAAAATCTTCTCAATTTGCTTCAAGAATGGATGACAATAGAAATTACAATCATTTGGCTGGTAGATTTGATAATCACAGAAGTTTCTTCAATGGGCAATATCTCTCTTGCCATAACTTTGGTCACAAAGCAGTTCAATGTGTTGCATATAAAACAATCATGACTAGAGAAGCTCAAAAACAAAGAAGTATGACCGGGATTACAAAAAGGATCTATAACAACTTTTCGGCTCTTAAAAATGAAGTTGAATGTTCTATTTGCAATAACTTTGGTCATGAAGATTCTGAATGCAGGAGCAGGTTCCAGCAGACAAAGGAACAAGCCTCAAGCACCAGAACATGGAGAATAAAGGAACCACAAACAGAAAGATGTGGGATAGCATTTTATGCAGAGGGACAGGAAAATCTATGGTACATCGACAGTGGATGTTCGAAGCATATGACAGGTGATAAAGAAAAACTTGAATCATATTCTGCTTTACAAAATGGAAAGAAAGTTTCTTTTGGAAATGATACTCCTGCAGCTATAAAAGGAAAAGGGACGGCTCAGTTAAAAGAAAAGGTCAAAGCTGGAAATCTTTTGTATGTTGATGGATTGAAGCATAATCTTCTGAGTGTCAGCCAAATGTGTGATCAAGGAACCGAGGTAATATTTAGATCAAATGGATGTCGTGTTCATGATCTTAATACAGGTGAAACAGTGATCAAGGGTAGAAGAACTCCAAATAATCTATACATATTTGAAGAAGGACAACAACAATGCTATTTGAGCAAGGATGATGAACATTGGTTATGGCACCGGAGGTTCGGGCATCTAAGCTTTTCACAAATAAGGAAAGCATGCAAATATCAGGCTGTTCGTGGTCTTCCAGATATCAAAATTCCAGACAACACCATATGTAAATCTTGTCAGTTTGGAAAGCAAACCAGAACTAACTTTCCGGAGAAGGAAGGATCAGCTAGCATGCCTCTTGAGCTAGTCCATACAGATGTATGTGGTCCATATAGGAAAAGGACACTTCGAGGAGAAGCATACTTGATATTATTCATTTTTGATTTCTCCATGTTTGTTTGGTTAGGACTTATGAAGCACAAATACGAAGCATTCGAAAAATTCAAATCCTTCAAAGCCTTGGTTGAAAATGAATCAGGTTACAAAATTAAGTGCCTCAGGTCTGACAGAGGTGGAGAGTTTACATCAAATGAATTTTTCAATTTCTGTGAAGAACATGGGATAAGAAGAGAATTCTCTACAGCTAGAACTCCTCAGCAAAATGGAGTGGTGGAAAGGATGAACAGAACAGTCCAACAAATGGCTCGTGCTATGCTTGATGAGTCTGGAACTTCCGCAACTTTCTGGGGTGAAGCTGCATATGTTGCGGTTGTTATTCTCAACAAAAAAAATGTCTGAGTGAACAACACTCAAACTCCTCATGAGCTCTGGTATGGTGAGACTCCTTCGGTAAAGCACTTCAAAATCTTTGGGAGCAAATGTTATATTAAGAATACTGATGAGCAACTTGGCAAACTTGAACCTAGAGCTGATGAAGGCATTCTTCTTGGTTATTCTCCACACAGCAAAGCATATAAGTGCTACAATAAAAGACTTGGAAGAATTGTTGACAGCATTGATGTAGTAGTTGATGAAAAGGGATACATTCCTAGGCAAGTAAATCATAAAAATATCGAAGAAGATGAAGACTACGCTCAAAGACAGAATGATGAAGAAGAAGAATCTCAAGAAGCACCAGAGGAACAGATAAGGACAGAAGAAAAGACTCCATCTAGGTATGTTCAGAAGAATCATCCAGAATCTCAGATTTTGGGGCAAAAAGAAGCAGGTGTACAAACAAGAAGAACAATTGCAAAAGCTTCAAGCTATTTGGCATTACTCTCTTCCACTGAACCACAAAATGTGAAAGAAGCATGCAAAGATGAATGTTGGGTCAAAGCAATGGATGAATAACTTGAGCAGATCGAAAAGAACAACACGTGGGAGTTGGTTCCTAGACCAAAGGATAAGAATGTTATAGGGACAAAATGGGTCTTCAAAAATAAGTTGAATGAAAATGGGGAAGTAATTAGAAACAAGGCCAGACTTGTTTGTAAAGGGTATGTGCAGCAAGAAGGAATAGATTTTGAAGAAACTTTTGCTCCTGTTGTAAGACTTGAGGCCATCCGAATGTTCCTTGCTCTCTCAAGCTTTCAAAAGTTCAAAGTATTTCAAATGGACGTGAAATCAGCCTTTCTGAATGGAGACTTAGAAGAAGAAGTATACATTGAGCAACCAGATGGTTTCATTCTTGGAAATGATCCAAATCTTGTATGCATACTGAAGAAGGCTCTCTATGGTCTTAAACAAGCTCCAAGGGCTTGGTACTATCGGTTGGACAAATATCTTCATCAACAAGGTTTTTCAAAAGGATCAGCAGATAACAATCTTTATATAAAAATTGAAAATGACAAATTGCTAATACTTATTGTGTATGTAGATGACATTATCTTTGGCAGCAATGAAGAATCTATGAGTCAAAGCTTTGCCTCAGTGATGCAGAAAGAATTCGAAATGTCCTTGCTTGGAGAATTGACATATTTTCTTGGTTTGCAAATCCAACAAAAGGAAGGAGGGATCTTCTTGTCTCAAACCAAGTATCTCAAGCAGATTTTGAAGAAATATGGCATGGAAGATGCAAAACCAGTATGTACTCCCATGGTCACAGGATGTAGCCTCAGTGCAAATGATGAATTAGCAACAGTGCATCAACCAACCTATAGGTCTATGATTGGAAGTCTACTTTATTTGACAGGTACCCGACCAGACATCATGCATGCAGTGGGAATAGTTGGAAGATTTCAGGCAAATCCAAAGGAAACTCATCTTCAGGCAGTGAAGAGAATTTTCAAATATCTTCAAGGGACTCAAAATTATGGCTTATGGTATCCTAGAGATACAGATCTCACACTTCATGCTTATACAGATGCAGATTGGCCCGGAAGAGTGGATGACAAGAAGAGCACAAGTGCTGGTGCATTCTTTATGGGTTCCAGATTAGTATCTTGGTTCAGCAAGAAACAAAGTTCGATTGCCTTGTCTACAGCTGAAGCGGAATATGTTGCTGCTACATCGTGCTGCACTCAACTCCTTTGGATGATGTAGACCTTGCAGGATTTTCAAATCATTTGTATACCACCCAACTCCATCTTATGTGATAATACAAGTGCAATCAGCATTTAAAAGAACCCAGTCATGCATTCAAAGACCAAGCACATACCGATCAAGTATCATTTTCTCCGGGAACAAGTACTTGAACAAAAGGTCAAGTTGGAGTATGTTCCTTCTAAGGAACAAGTTGCTGGTATACTCACGAAACCATTGCCCAAGGAGACCTTTGAATACCTCAGGAAAAAGCTGGGGGTTGTTGATGCATCATCTTGTTGTTGAATGTCTTTTGATTGTTGGTTGTATGCAAGGTTCATCTGGGGTATATGCGTACATGTGCTGGGGTGCAGATTGGTTGAAGGTCGAATGGCACAGGTTCAGGGGGAGCATATAATGCATTGTTGGCATTATGGAGGAAGTACAGAAGGAGATCATGGATGATGGTCTGAATATTGCTGCAATATGTCTCTATTTCTTTCATGGTCATTTATGGTGTTTGGTGGATTATGATTCTTCTTTGCAGATCTGGTTTATAGTCAGGGGGAGCATGTTCTTAGGGGGAGCATAACCCTTTGCCCTTGATGTCAAAGGGGGAGAATGACGTTGCGGATTTTTGAGGTTGCCATCAAGTCCAAAGGGGGAGATTGTTGGCATTATGATTCTGGTATGGCTCTATGTTACAGGTGTTACAGGTGTTGTACTTGATGGCAACTCACTCAAGTGGCAATGCTCTGTTCAGGCTCTCAAAATTATGGAAATTAAGAGGTTCGCAGGTGAATGGTTCAAAAGGTGCGGACCCACTGGTTCTGCATTGAGGAAGTGCGGTCATACCCGCAGGTTATCCGTTCAGAAGGTGCGGTCCCCCAGTTCACTCACTTCAAGGCAGAGAAGCGCGCCCACGTGGGGTTTCTTATGTTTGGCCGTGGTATTTCGTCCGTCGTTCATGATCCTATGGTTTTGGCTCGTGGTATAGGATCTAATTTAGCCCTGGTTTGAAACCCTTGTATTAGTTATTTGATGGTTTTGCCCCGTGGTGTGAATAAGGGCTTGACTATAAATAGGGAAGGAGATCACTTGGCCAAGGCATCTTTAGAAATTGAATATCTTAAGATCTGAAATATTGGGTTATCGGTTTAAAAGGCTTGATCTATATAAAAGTAAAGTTAAAAGTGAATCTATGAAGTGTGAACTCTCTGGCGCATAATCAGATCTGGGCATCCTACTGTCAGTGGCTCTTCGGAGGATTGTTAATTCTGTTCAAATCAAAGGTCCGCAGGTATTTCGCGGTTCAGGTGCGAAGGACCGCAGCTCGGTGAAAGGTCCAGTGCGGTGGTACGCGGATTAATAGAAAGGCACAGTGCGGGGGATCGCAGTGCGATCGAAGACGCACTGCGTAGATACAGTAGAGGTACGCGGCGTAACAGAAGGACACAGCGCGGACGCATGCAGAGAGACAGAAGAAGAAGTGCGGAACAAGATCAGAGGTACGCGGCGCGATAGAAGGAAAGCCTGCGGAGGTACATAGAAGTACGCGGCGCGATAGAAGGAACAGGTGCGTTGGCACAGTAAATGTACGCAGAAAGGCAGTAGGTGATTTGCGGTGATACGCAGTGAAGCAGAAGTCGCTCTGCGTGGATACGCAGGGAAACAGAAGGCGGGGTGCGGAGTCACGCAGTCCAGATAAGTGAAAACTACGGATCTGTCTTAAAAAATTTATTGGTTATCTTTTATTTATTGCTGCAGAGTCCTGGGTTTATATTTCTGGTACTATCTTTCTGTTTACAGCATTCTGAGAAGTTGGGTGATTGCATAAGGAGTTTGGGTGATTTGCATGTACTTGATGATTATTTGATTTTCTTGGATCCAGTTTGAAAATTTATGAAAAGTGGTCCTTGAAAGAAAAGAAGTAGGGGGTTGTAGCTCCCTTCTAGGAGAGACTGGGAAACGAGAGAGAGAGTTGTAGCTCTCTGCAGGTTGTAGCCTGCGTACTGGTAAAGGACTCCACTAGTACAAAATCATTGTAAAAGGAGTTTCTAATTGAAAGAAGATAGAGACATATTGCAGCAGGTGGTTTTCACCCACATTGGGTTTCCACCTTATATCTGGTGTTCTTTGGTGTGACTATCTGTTTTTCTTGTTCATGCTCATTATTTTATGATACTGACATACAAAGTAATGATCAATATTTGAAGAATTATTCAAAATATAAATAAGGAAGATATATTGAAAAGAATTTGATAATACTGATTCACCCCCTCTCTCAGTATTATTTCCAACAATATCTCATCTCTTCTCCCATTAGGCCTTCCCATCGAGGTTTATTTATACTTCTCCAAATTAGTTTTTTCAGTTGGGAAATAGTTGGGCCATAGGCTATAGTAGGTGAGTAACATGTAAAACCTGTAAACTCCACCCGAATTTAAGGATATTATTTATTTTTTAGTGTCTAACACATATACATGGGTTGGGTATATACTTACCCACGTGTACAGGCTTTTAACACAGGGCAAAGTAGCATATGGGAAGTAAAACACTGTTTTTTATAATTTGGACCATGTCTGGAAAGGAAGGGTTTCCCTAGGCCATAACTAGAGCATAAAATCTGCCAAGAGTGGAAGATGGTGCCATAAAAGGCAAGGGAATGAAGTTTCAACAAGTCGAGAGAGGTGCACAATAGGGGTGTGGAATCCCTATTCTCTGACTGAAAATAAACACCACTTAAGTGAGTACATCAACTAGGTGAATTAATCTAAGTTAAATTTTCACTTGATTATGTTCCAATTTACCCACTTTAGAGTGTCATTTGAATAAAAATAATACAAAAATATTAGTTACCTATTTTTTATAGAAATGACACATGTGGGGGGGTGAATATTAGATTAATTAAGAAAAAAATGAGAGATTGCCACCTCAAGGGAGGGTTTTGAAAGATATGAATTATAATAAATTTAAAATAGGTTAATTTTTTCCATGAAGGGGGTGAGGTGTCACTCCACTCAATGCTTAAAAATATTGAAAGAAATTTCCCCATGGAGGGGGATACTAGTGTTGTTGGGAAAAGTATCTACTCAAAACGCCCCTATCCCACTCTAATGTGTGACAGTGCCTTAGCAACAAACAAGGAAAACTACTTTCGTATTCTTCTTTATGAAATGTAAACAAAGAGGAAGGATGTAACTAACCTGTGTCTTGCGCTAGTTTGTTGATCCAATCGCTCTCCTCTTTGTTCGCGTCCCGCTGCCTGCTCCCTTACTTGCCCAGCTTCACCAAGTTCCTGCAAGATCACAGAAGAGGAAAACTACACAAAAGACATAGATTTACATTCATAAATAGCTTAGGATAAGATTTAAGCTAAACATGCAAATATAACAAAACATCATTGATACACAAGCATGTAGGAGAAACTCAAATAGTTTTATTGATATAATAAGAAGATCCAAGAGGAGATACAACCAAGTGAGTCCCGATCCAGCATCTACCTCCCAGCAAAGGAATCCCTTCCTCACCTCCAACAAAGCATAAGTCACCCAAAGCACTAATCTCAATCTCAAAACCAACAGCAATTCTCTGCAAAGTACAAAATTCCAGCCTCTGGATCTCTTGGTGAGGGATCCATATATATTAATGTATGCAAAGAGGATGAGTCAGCTTATGTTTTGACTTGTGGCTTCTCTCTGTCAGTTCTTGCTTCCACTTGGAGACTGAGAGCCTCTTACTCATCACTGGTCGAATTCAGTGAGGCAAGTGTCATTGGAAAAGATTCTGGAAGCTTCCATTGTCTTTCCACCTCGTTGAATGACTTTGCCATTTGTCATTTCCCGCTCAACGCACCCTGGTAGTGCATTCACCTGCGTTGCAACGCACCTAGCCAGTGTATTTGGGTGCTTTGCAACGTAGGCAGCTAGTGGAGCATCTGAATTGATCCTGACTTGACTAGTTTTGAGCAGTTTCTGGTGGAGAACTTCTGGGAGAAGCTGTAATTTGTTGACCTTGTTTCTTTAGGAACTGGAACAACATCTTTAGGGACTTAGGATCCCTTGGTTTATGGACATTTCATGCTTATAGCTGTAAGGCACAAAAATGTCTATAACAGTTGCCCCCTAAAGTATGAGGTCGTTTATCGGGTGAAATGCTTTATTAGGAGGATTCGAAGTTCTTTCAATGCTGGGAGGAGACCTGTAATAAGATACAATACAATACATCATCTTCATACTATTTTCATGATCTAGCTGAGGCGGGCATTCCCATGCTCAGCTTTATAAATCCATTTTTATGTACATAGGATAGACAATCGTCTGATGGTAGACTGATGATTCTGATGAAGTCATCATCCTTTTGGTAGGATGATTATCTGTGCTGCAATGCTGTACATATCAATGTCTTTATTTTTCCTGAATATATATCACAGCCCGGATGGATGAAACTAGATTCGGGGTCTTCAATCTCGTTCGATCTTCACTCGAAGTACAAGTCGATCCATGTGAGAAATGTTTTGAAGTCAAACATGGAAAGACATCGCTTGATTACCAGTCAATGATGCAAACTGTTAACAAGCGCGAGAGGATTCACCGATAATGATAATGACCCTCAAGGTACTGCAGTACAATTCATGTGGTGTGAATAAAGGACTTGGCATCGAACACCACGCAAAATCTTTCGGTCGAAGGTCATTGATGTATACATGTCGCCGGAAGTGAGAAACTTGCCATTGAGGCATACAAGCTTCAAAGTACTGAAGGGGTGTTCCTAGATCAACTTCTTGGATAATGAGCTGATGTCGACAAGAAGCGATCCGTCAAAGGAGGGCCTTGATGTATCCCACATCAATGACATGGAACTGAGCAAATGATTTTGATGGAGGTGAAAACGATCTGATGATATATGGTTCAGGGTGGCGGTCATGAAAGAATGAAGTATAATGTATGGTAGTGGATGGGACACGGGTGAATTCTCTAGATGACTTCTCTTGAACATGTCGGCGACACTTATATGATGGATTGGTAGCATTTACCCCAAAAGTGGATGGTATGGCGATACCATGGTGATGTGACCGGTGAATGAAACAACCCAACCCGACTCAAGCACGGAGTGGAAGTGTCATGTTCAAGAGCGACTTGCTACCAATAAAGTTTCTTTGAGTTTTCTTCCCAATTTTTCCCCAGTCATTTCTGACCAGTACCTCTTTATTTTTGTCAAGCTTGAGGAGGATAACATATGTTTATTCTATAATTTTCCCTTCGGGCAAACCCATCGCTATGTTTTAACGAGCCTAGCGATAGTGAAACTCGTTCTCGTCTAAAGACAAGTTTGTCGCTATTAATGTTTTTAACGAGTTTAATGACAAAGATAACTCGGTCCTTTTCCTTTTTAGGGAGTCTGAAAAGGTACGTAAAGGTAACTCCAGAATTCCTTTTTCGTCATCTAATCCCTTAAGTCTGAAAAAGTATAAAACAATACAGAAGGGATGAATTTTCGATAATTTTAACGAGCCGAATAAAACAAGCGCTCGATCGTTTTGTGCAATAATCCCTCAGGTCCAAAAAGATTAAAATCTAGAGGAGGGATAGTGCTTCCGGTCGCTTTAACGAGCTGGAAGGCCAAAACTCGGCAATATTTTCATATTTTACGAGTTAGATGAAAAGAGCTTAAAGAAGACTCGTCTTTTGAGGAATGAGTGATAAAATGGGTAGTAGCTGATTCCAGGTAAGGTTTGGAATTTTCCAATCACGGCAGTGTCACAAGGATGGCTAGTGAAATCACTGTTCGCAGCTGTTCCTCAAAATGGGTAAACAATCAAATGGAGGTGAATGATCGGCCAAATGAAAAGTGGAGGTGATGATGCAAACACGACCAAGGCTTAAATGGCTGAAGTACTACATTCACGGTGGTTATTTACCGGAGGATATTTCATTTTTTAACGAGCTTAAACACAGGTTGAAACATTTGCTCGATCTTATGTTTATTTTTTAACGAGCTTGAACTATGCGCTAAAACTGCTCGATAAATCCAGTCATATGATAAGAATGTCTCATATAAGATGCCATTTTTTATGGAGCTTGCGCCTTACAAAGCTTTGCCCCGCATCCTTTCTTTATGCAAGTTATGGGACGAATAATCCTACGAGTTTAAAGGGTTAGCCTACATGTTTAAAGGGAGGACCTAAAAATTTAAAAAATAAATAGTCACCCTTCGCTTGCACTACAAAAGGTTTGGATGCCCCTAGGTATAAAACAGAGTTTCAAAGTTACCTCTACTTCGGTCCGTTAAAACATTTGTTTTCCCGGGAGAGGCCTACCTCTTACAGGTTACCCAAAGATTGTTCTATTCACGGAGCAAAAAAAACACTTCTTCGGTGATGTCTACCGAAATAGACAAAGGTGAGTGGTGAGATCAACCAACTCACATAAATTTGACAAAAGAATCTTATTCTAGAACAAGCCCTCTTCCAATCACGGACGGGGTACGGACTAGTCACATTCTCCCTCGGAAACCTACTCTATACCCGAAGTTTTCCTGCCGAGGCAGACCAGGACGCATGCCCCCTGGGTTCCAGTCATATCCCTCCGAATTACTCGCGCTCATCAGGAGGACGGACCGTGGGTTGAGACATTTCTTGCGTGAAGAGACCGTTTAGAGACGGTATATGACTATTTGCTATGCGTGATCCGGGAAATGAAAGCTGGTCCACAAGCTTGACCACTCTTCCTTCATGCGGAAAACACATTACTCTAAAGAGTGAGGAGACGATGGCTCCCATGCAATAAATATAGTCTCGTCCAAGGAGTAAGTTATAATCCAAGGGTCCTTGAATGACCATGACATTCAGGCGAACTGTCTTCCCTCTCAATGTTATAGGTACATCGGGAAGGATCCCTAAAGGTCGACTGGTTCCTTTATTAAAGGCTATCAGATTTCTCATTTCAGGCAACAACGATGGTGAACCAAGTGCTTTCCAAGAAATAGAGGAAAGGATACTCACAGAAGCCCCCTCATCAATGATGGTACCAGCCATGACCATTCTATATATTGGAACGATAATTCGGAATGGTATGCTTGCTGGCAAATGAGGTCTGCCTAGTTGGTTCCAGTCGAAGGATACAACTAGGTTGCTTGGAGGTGGGACCGAGTAGATGGCCGGGTATGGCTCTGACAAACTTCCTTCCTGCGATAAAGGAATGGGTGGATTGCCCCCGTGTTCGTCGGAGTCTGTGTTGATGAAGAGAATTTGGACGGTGTCATCCTTATTCTCCTCAGTGACTGTATCATTCGAAGATAAAACCTCTGAAGGCAAGACCGGGTCAACTGCCGCCTCGACCTTTTGACATTCGTCTGGTATGGATTCAGTTGGTTTATCCTCAATGATAGACGTTTCAGCTGACCACTTGAGTGGGCCAGCTGGGTTCTCAACTGGTGACGGACTCGGCAAGAGTTTTTTATATCCAGGAGGAAGTCGTAACGGTGAAACCGGACGATCATCCAAAACTCTTTTAGCCTCGTCTAAGAAGGGACAACGGTGGAGGGCATGGTTGCCTTCGCACAGTCTACAGGGAAATCTAGCTTTCCCTTTTTGTCCTGGGACTTCACTTTCACTAGTTGACGGTGTGCTTTCAACATGATCTCCAGAGGTTGATGACATCGGATTGTGCAAATGAGGAGACCAGTCCCTTAGTATCCAGGGGATGCAAGGACAATCTCTGTGAAAGTGGTCTCCTCTACAAATGACACATGGCGATTTAGGCCTGGTCGGTGCTGTGTGTGGATTTTCGTTAGATGACACTCGTTTTCCCTTATTCGCCTTTGGCTCCTTCTTCTTTTTCTCTTTCTTCTTCTTTTCCTTCTTCTCCTTAGGAACTTGGCTTTTGGCTTTACCAGTCCCGTCAAGCGAAGAGGAAGGAGGAGAGGAAGAATTAGAGGAAGTAGAAGGTTGGTGGGTAACTCTGGACTCGTCTAATTGCTGATTCGACTGTTCAGGAATAGTGGTGTTCTGAACAACATTGTTTGAGAAGAGCCAAACTAGCAAGCCTATTGTCAGTCCTGGAAGCGACAATGTGGCCATATGGGGCGCACCAACATCTCCCCAAGAGGAGAAGGGACTAGGATTTCCACCAAGGGGAATTCCTTGGTTGGTAGGCTCCATTTTCTCAACCTAAAGATCAACGCAGGAAAAAGGGTATGAATATTCTGTTTAAAATAAATTTTAACACGCTTTGACACAACTTTGTTTTTTCAGTTTTAAAGAGTCGAGAAAAAACAAAAGATGACTCTAGTCTCCTTCGATTTTTAATGAGCCTGAAGTGACAAGTGCTCAGATGGACCTTTTCCGTTAAGGAGTCTGAAAAGGAATGAAAGGGACTGCTCTAGTGGTCTAGGTAGAGGGAGTGCCAAACCAATCGCAAAACAGCAGAATACTTTTTAAGGTACGGGCAGTCAATCTTCCCGAATGCTGTGTTCAGTGCATTGCGATCAGTAGGGCGGCCGACACGGCTTCCTATGGATAAAGGTTTTATGCCTATAGGGGTCTCCCAATATATACTCGACGGTACGTGGGAGAACAATCCGTACTGGCACTTATCGTATCACAGTGGAGGAATCACCCAACCAACAGTGAGGACAACAGTTACCAGGCTTTATGACGCCGGAACACGTCTCTAGCCTAGACCTCTATGTTGTGCGTTAAGTTACAAAGCGTTGTTAAGTTCATTCAATTTATTTTAGGTTGATCTTTCTTAGAAGTTTGCCTTTTTGGATCACCATGAGATGTAGATGTAATTCCTAAATGCAGTCTAAAGATGATAAGCAAGCTTTTATCTCTTTTCAACAATGAAAATCCTAGCTACAAGGGGAAAAGAAAGACACAATCTTTTCTCAAAGAGCTAAGAGCACACTGTAAATGCACTTTTCCTAAATCAAGCCATACAAACTATCAATATGCAAATGCACTTGTGCATGTATTTGTTTTTTACTTTCTTAATATTGATGCCTAAAAAGAAAGTTGTTGTACAAATTTGAATTCGATTTCAAGTGAAAAACACAAACAAGCTTCTTTTCGAAATCAAAAGGTAGAGACGATTACGACACTTTATGATTTTGAAGTAAACACTTGTTTCGACACTAGAAATTCACAAATTCAAACCAAAAGGAAAAAGTAAAAGCGCAATCAACTGTCAACAGCAAATAAACTTTCTCCTAAGATCAAAACGACACTTACGACAGATCTAGATCTAAGGGCGACAGTATGATCAGTTTACTTTTGCAATGGGAAACTGTAAATAACGTAACAAATACACAAAAACAAATACAGTTTCTTTTATACAACTGAGGCGGAATTAAGGCAAGAAAAGGGGTTTTCAGATAGGTACACACACTGATAACAGGCTGCAAAAATCAGAGGCAAAACTGGAAAAAGTGAGAAAAGAACCTCAGCTAGGCAGGGCTAGGCTGATCAACACACCTGCTACACAGAGAAACTGAATTGCAGCGCAGGTAGCCCTCTCAGGACCTGCGTTGAAATGCAGAGTCTCTTCATAGAACCTGCGCTGAAGCAGAGACGAGAATTTTCTCTGGGTTCTGGGTCACGGTTTGCAGTTTAATCTATGGTTTTTGGCCAGATAAAAGCTAACTGTAAGGTACAATCAGAAGGATGATTTAAAGGAGGACTAAGAGCTATCACAAAGGGAAATTAGAGCATTTGTGGATCAATTGTTCAGATCATAAACAGGCCCAGTGAATGGACTAGAGTAGCAGATCTCTACTTTGCATTTGTAAATGGCAAATGCAGTTCGATTCGCCACTCCTGAGTTTATGAGATGAACAACAATAGAAACAAAAATAAACTAACTAGACACGATCCCCAGCGGAGTCGCCATTTTGTTGTTGGGAAAAGTATCTACTCAGAACGCCCCTATCCCACTCTAAGGTGTGACAGTGCCTTAGCAACAAACAAGGAAAACTACTTTCGTATTCTTCTTTATGAAATGTAAACGAAGAGGAAGGATGTAACTAACCTGTGTCTTGAGCTAGTTTGTTGATCCAATCGATCTCCTCTTTGTTCGCTTCCCGCTGCCTGCTCCCTTACTTTCCCAGCTTCACCAAGTTCCTGCAAGATCACAGAAGAGGAAAACTACACAAAAGACATAGATTTACATTCATAAATAGCTTAGGATCAGATTTAAGCTAAACATGCAAATATAACAAAACATCATTGATACACAAGCGTGTAGGAGAAACTCAAATAGTTTTATTGATATAATAAGAAGATCCAAGAGGAGATACAACCAAGTGAGTCCCGATCCAGCATCTACCTCCCAGCAAAGGAATCCCTTCCTCACCTCCAACAAAGCATAAATCACCCAAAGCACTAATCTCAATCTCAAAACCAACAGCAATTCTCTGCAAAGTACAAAATTCCAACCTCCGGATCTCTTGGTGAGGGATCCATATATAGATGTATGCAAAGAGGATGAGTCAACTTATGTTTTGTCTTGTGGCTTCTCTCTGTCAGTTCTTGCTTCCACTTGGAGACTGAGAGCCTCTTACTCATCACTGGTCGAATTCAGTGAGGCAAGTGTCATTGGAAAAGATTCTGGAAGCTTCTATTGTCTTTCCACCTCGTTGAATGACTTTTCCATTTGTCATTTCCTGCTCAACGCACCTTGGTAGTGCATTCACCTGCGTTGCAACGCACCTAGCCAGTGTATTTGGGTGCTTTGCAACGCAGGCAGCTAGTGGAGCATCTGAATTGATCCTGATTTGACTAGTTTTGAGAAGTTTCTGGTGGAGAACTTCTAGGAGAAGCTGTAATCTGTTGACCTAGTTTCTTTAGGAGCTGGAACAACATCTTTAGGGACTTAGGATCCCTTGGTTTATGTACATTTCATGCTTATAGCTGTAAGGCACAAAAATGTCTATAACAACTAGGAAGAGTAGGGAGATGTTGCCAAAATGACTACTAAATTCCTAAATTTAAAATCCCAATAAATTTGTGCGGTTGATGGAATCTGGGTGGTGTGAGAGGAAGATAAGATAGCTTCCTTAGTTTACCCAATGTTTCTCACTATTGTTGAATTTGGTACTGTTTGTGAGCTCATACAGCTTGGGGGTTCTAGGGAAAAAGATTTCCCTTAGATATGGTTGGGTGGTAAAATTGACTGGTATGTTGGAGTTGGAAAAAAAAATTGTTGAAAAAAGTAGAATGACTGAGTATCAGGGAAAATTTCCAGTTTGTTATATTTTTCTTTAATTAACCTTTCTTTGATGAAGATGTAGCTAGTTCACCTTTTAAGTAGTTCTTATCATTTTAAAAGATTTGATCATAATCAATAGTTTACCATTTATTTATTTTGTTATACATATTTCGAAAATAAGGAATTGTAAGAATATGTTTTCCTTTTAACTAATGGGTGAAAAGCTGCTCCAATTAGTAATTCTTTCATTTAAATGGATTGTGGGGCGACAACATAGTAGTGTTAATTGTAGTTCCTATGTCTTATATCCATTACAAGTGTATTGTTCTTATTTTCAATTTGTAGCTCTCTATTTTATTGTATATTTGTGTTTATGAAAGCATATATTGAAGAAGAGTTATTATTTTGTTAGTTTTTTTTTTTGGGAAGAAAGAAGAAGGATTGCAATTTAAGCTTGTAATTTACGTGTCCGAGTAAAGGTAGAAAGAAAAACATGTCATATAAAATATAATTGGAAGAGATGATGTTCATATTCATATTCTTTGGCATCCTCCTTTGGTTAGTTGGTTTCCTTAGAGGTTATATGTTTATCATTCATCTAATAATAGTGTTTCGCAAAAGTCTTGTTTCAGAGTTTAGCAGTCTTTATTTTGAAGGCACCGAGCACATTGTTTCTACTTTGAAATATAACACGTATTCTTTTTGCAGGAAATTTTTTTATCTTAAAATATAGAAATTATTCTTTTTGCAAAAAAGAAAGTATTCTTAAAAATATAAAGCTTATTCATTTTGCAAGAAAAAAAAAACATATATCTCTATTTTTTTTTTTTACCAATTTCAATGTGCTAAATGCAATGGTGTTAATGCTTTTAGTTTGCTGGGTGTATATATTGGTGTGTTACATTTACTTTGGTTAATGTGCGATATACTTATTAGTCTGTGAGATAAATTAGTTCTATAATTACGAGATAAATTAGTGTGGTAATCATTTGTAACTTTTACTATAAAACATTATATACATTCTTGGAAAATATGAGTTTATGATTCATCCCTTTGCAATATATAGTTTGAAGTTTTCATTATTGCCAAAAGTTTTGGTTTATGAAAGAGGTTAACCGTGGTAATATTTTATAATGTTGGTAATATTTTACAACCTTGGTAATCTTTAAATGCATCCTTAGAAAATGAGGCTTTGTGATTTATCCATTTGCATTATGTAGTTTAAAGTTTTTATTTTTTGTCAAAAATATTAGTGTCGGATAATTTTTGAAAGAAGATAAGATTTGTAATATTTTATAATGTTTACTATTAAACATTTTATACACTGGGATCTTTGGTCATATTACCAATAGTTGATTTTTGAATGAGTTTAAATAATTTATTAGTATTTTAATTTTGCACTCTACATAACACCAATCTTAGTACATGAGCTTCCACACGGAGTAATTTTGCTTGGACAATGTGAAAAAAAACTATGTTTTGTTTGTTTGGTCTCTGGTTGAAAATAATACTTCTGAGTCTTTCTGTAGGTTTGTAAGATATAATTTGATTTTCTTACATGGAACATACAACGGTAATAATAAGAATCTTTAGTTCAAATAGTACAATATTTGGTAATTATGGTCAATTAACACCATACTCTGGTATCCTTCCTTGACAAGGATGTTATTCGAATATTAAATTGCATTTATTTTACTAAGCTTGAGATTCAAATGGCATCCTATTATTTTTCATGCTTTTAAATTAATTTAAATATTACCATATTATTAAGTAATTGAAATTGTATGTAATTTATTAAGTATTGAAAATTGTATCTTACTTTTAAAAACCTAAAATAAGAATTAGGTTGGATTTTTTTTTAGAATCTCTCTCTCTCTCTCTCTCTCTCTCTATATATATATATATATATATATATATATATAGATATATATATATATATATATCGATATATATATATATATATATATATATATATATATATATATATATATATATATATATATATATATATATATAGAGAGAGAGAGAGAGAGAGAGAGAGAGAGAGAGAGAGAGAGAGAGAGAGAGAGAGAGAAGCTATGGTATTAATGAAATATTCTCAGATTACACAGAAATTAATTTTAGTTGTTTGGAGTAAATATGAAAACTAATTTGGAAGTAAGATAAATGGATTTGAAATTAGGACGATTATTCAAGTTATAATATAGGAGCCAAAAGAAAAGGCGGTTTACTTTCCATCACGCCTAAGCAGTAAATAAGTTATTGAAAAGGGGAAATGGAAATGAATTCCCATGCTGTGATGATGTAATGGTTTCATAATGGTATCAAATATTTCTAACATGGCATAATTTTATTTTTAAAATTTAGGATAATGTTGCAAAGAAATATTCTTCAAATGAATGGGTCAAATGATAATATCTAAAGTTTATGTTACATGCAATGAATGTTTTTGGATATGATGTGTTATTATTCATTTTTGGAAGACTTATAATTTATGTGATGATTAATGTTTTTAGTTTTCATATATTATGAAAGGCCAAAAACATGATACAAAGTCTATATAGAGTAATATTAACATATATAAATAATATGGATCTATTTTCAATGTTTGTATGAAACATGGATGGGTTTTATGTGTGAAGTCATATTTCATGATTTAAAATTCAACATTTAATATTATAGTTGGATTTGAGACAATTTAATTATATATTCAAATATTTCTCAAGGAATTATATTATTTAATTGAAAACTTACACACACACACACACACACACACACATATAGATGGTGTAGTTATGAATATATATAAAAATTAATTGTAAAAAAAAAGTTATAGACCTAGGTGGTAGTCTAGGTATCTTATATATGGTATTAGAGTGAGCTACAACACTAGGGCCTAACAGGCATATATGATTGCTAGTATATTAATATTTGAATGCTGATTGTGGATCCATGTTGAATTGTTATGTGTGTGTTTGATTATTTGTTCTTAGAATAGGTGTAATTTGGATTAGTATTCTTAATTTTTTTTTTTTAAAGCTCAAGGCTAAAATTTTATGTTGTTTAGTTTTGAATTTTTTTTTTATTTGTTTATTTTTAGTTTCTAAACTCTTCCAGTTTAAGGCTAAATTGACACAGACCTCCGAATTATTTTTCTTGTTTATTTTTGGTTAAAATTTTAGAAATATATAAGTAATTTCTAAACTAATAATCCTCAACAATTTAATAATTAAAAAATATAATGTCAAGGCACTCTAGCACATAGATTATTTTGCTTAGAAGCTATAATTTTAAAAATATTACAACACTTTAGCACAAAGCTTGTATTTCATCTTGTGGTACATTAGCATTGAGATGGTACCTCATCTTGTTGTACTTTCCATGGTTTTAAGTTTCAATTTGCATGGAGATTTAGCTTGGAATTCATCTTCATGTTTTTGGGTTTAAGGATATACTTTTGAAATAATTCTCAAAAATTGGGGGGACAAAGTTTTGAGTTTCTCTCCATTTCTTATTATTCGATTTAAATGATATAATTTTGAGATTATTATGAAAGATTATAGTGGAAGCTTAGTTTGGATTTCAACTCCATATCTTTTTTTCCTTTGGTACAATACTATGATTTTAATATTATTAGTGCAAATTCAATTTCTTGTCTTGTACATTTAGTTTTATTGCTAAAAACAAATTATGGGCAAATGTGCATGGGAATTAACATGAATAATCATTAAATTTTTAGAATAATTGCAACAAATTCACATTTGAGTTTAAGTTTGAAATCTTCATACTAATAACCTAGGAGTTAAATTTGAGCTAGTTATGATGAATTTATTTTAATATGCTTTTGATAGTTTAAAAGAAAGAAATGAAAACCATAGAAGTTGATTCTATTTTTTATACTAGTCTTCTCGAGGGTTTTTATCAAAAGTTGTAAAGAGATAAGTTGAAAAATAATTAAAATATCATTATATATATTATACCTATCCGTTTGTAGTCTCGATTAAAAAAAAGAAAGAGAAAAAAAAAAAACCATATTGTTGGATGAAATCACGCATGCCAAGAAAAACCATGGCTTAGTATGGAATGAAGACTTAGTGTGTATGGATTGGTATTTTGTAAGAAGTATGAAGTTGAAATGTCATTAGTGTAATGATTGAGTTCATCATACTAATTTTAATTATGAAATTATCCACGCTAATTAAAACTCAATGTAAGTTATCCCCAACATGTCATTTTTAAATATGAATGTAGATGCACAACTAATGCACAAACATTAAAGAGTTAAAATATGTTTTATGAATAACTTCTTAATGGTTAAGAATGAATTTTTTGTGGTTTCTTTTATCTAATTTGTGATATTGTTAAGTGCTTATTATGGGTTTGTTTTCTTTATGATATAACTTGAAATTATTCGAAGTCTACGTTTAGGTATGTCATGCCTAATAAAAAGGATTTCAAAAGACTTGTAGGTGTGAATGGATGTGGAAACCATTCAAGGGAAAGTTGAAGGGTGTGCTTGTTATGTTATGTATGAGAGTAGAATATATACTAACTTATATCTATAAGGTAAGTAATTATTTATGTATATAATGAAGAATTGTTTTTGACGAAATCTCATGGACATGATTATGAAGGATTGATTATGTATTCTTTGAATTTAGTGGATTAAATTTTCATAACAAGAATTTGTTTGAGATTTAAGTGCATTATTTTCCTTTGATTAAAAATTAAGAAAAGAAGATTGGTATACTGTACACCATTAGGTGGTTTAGAATTTTTTTAATATCTTATCTTGATATATGTAGTCAAACATGGACTAGGTATCTATACTCAATTAATGTGATTCTTTATGTATGTGATTGATTGAGGTAGGATTAAATTGATTTTTAAATGCTTGAAAATATAGAAATAGGTTATTATGATAAGTTGATGAAATATATTTTCTATTTTCTTAAAATAACGTAAGTCTAGAATATTTAAAGAAGATTTCAGAATGTTGTGCCTAGGAAATCCATAATAGTTTCCTTAATGAATTTAAGGATTTCATATTGATTGAACTGTATTTAACTAAATTAATTAACTAAATTATGAGGATTGAACTCATGAAATTATCAAAAATATTTTTAGTTAGTTGATAGATTTAAAATTCATGTTGTTTATGAACATGATGAATTACTTTCTTGAAATTTGATTAGCACATAACTGTTAAGAGAATACCATGTCTAGAGATAAACATTTTATGTCATTGTAATTTTTTATTTATTTAAGATTAAAGGATATTGTATGAGATTAATGAAAAGTTGATATTAATTCTTATTTTACAAGAATATTTGTTTGTGATATTTTTGAGGGAAAATTTGAAGAAGAATGGAATCACATTTTTGATTAATTGGAATTGTTGCATGATTTAGAAGTCTAATATAATTTTATTGTATGTGAAATGTGTTATCACTCCAATATTTCTCTAGAGTTGTTAAGAAAGAAATGATTAGAGGTAACCACAAACCAACTTTGGAGATTAGGATCTAGCCTTACTAATGCTCAGAGAGGGCTCTCTCTTTATGATTTAACTTTGTTTAGATAATTAATTTTAGGCTAGTTATGTTTGTACTTGGGTTTTGATTCAGATTTGGTGCTAGGATCACTTACTTAGATGGATAGAGGGATGTCTTTTATCCTTGGGATATGGGGTCAAATGTCAAGCAAACAGGACTATATCAAGTTCTAAAAATAGTGTCTACAAGGCAAGGTAGCTGAGTTATTTCAGATCTCGAGGTTGGATCGTGAAGTTGGTTTCAATCGGATCCAAAGAGAAATTAAAGGTTCCTTAGGCCGGATTGTGAAAGAAGTGAAAGAGGTCAACCAGGATGGGAGAGAAATTAAGGATTCTCAGATCCGAATATCAGAAGAAAACATAGAAATGATTAACTGTTCAAGGCAAAGTGTACTTAAACAAATTTTGAAATAAATTTCTAGTTAATTCATTCACTTTAGATAACATCCAAGTTTGTGAAATACATAAGAAGATAAAAAATTTGACAAAAGAAAATACTTCACTGTAATAGCTCAATACATGAATACTGTAATGCAATCTCTTTATTACTCAGTCCAGCCTTCTGACTTGAAAAATTGGTACAATAACCCTCAACTTTATGGCCAATACAACTCTACTAATGTATAGCAATCCACCTTCAATACTTAGAAATATGAAGTATTTATAAAAAAATAGTTTACAAAATATCCCAAACTGTCTTGGGAATTAATCTAGGAGAAAGAAATATCTTCCTGCAAGAAGATAGAGACAAATTTTCAACTATTGTATGTTGTTCCTGTTTATTTGGTTGTGTTGTCTTTATGCTCTAATATTTTGCTATTTAATCTCTGCCCTGTTGTTGGTATTCACGCTGGTTGTTATTTTTACTTTGACCTTTCAACTCATACACTTTGACCTGATACACTTTCATCTTTCTGACTAGTCACTTTCTTGTGCACTTTTACAATAGGTCATTTAACTTTTCCCATGTGTCTGCATCTGCTAATTGAATATTTACCATCCTACTATCAATTTCATTTGCTTCTGTGTACTTCGCAGAAGTGGGTTTATTACAAAAAGGTGTTTTACCTCATGCTGGAGGTAAAACAGGTTCTCAAATGTTTGATATAGATCCTTTCCAGTAGGCATCCCTTTCATGGAAGAAGTATTTACATGACCTTTGGCCACCTCTCTGATTCTCCTGTTGTAGTTGTTATGTGGCATCAATTTATCATTTATCACCAAGGGATTTGGCAGACATTTCTTCCTCAAAATATCAAACTTAACCATGAACCTGTCTTTACCCAGCTCCATGGTTTGGCATTTGTCTTCAAGGCTCATCATCAAATTCCTCTTGGTGAGGACCTTTTTTACCTCTAGTATTGTGCCAGTCCTGTCAGGTATCTCCAGCTCCTACAATTTTTTTTTGAGTTGAGGAAGTGGATGATCCTAGTGGCTTCTTCTGGCATATCTCCTAGTTCAGCCTTAACTCTGTGAATGGATTCTGTAGCCTCTTTCACTAAGTCATTTTGCTCAAAGATTACTTGAATCAATGGCCAAATATCATTGATAGAGTCAATGATATTTTCCCATAATTGTTCCTTAGCTTGGCTAAGTGGCTCCTTTAATGTCAACTCTTTCTTTAATCTCTTTATCCTTTCATTCATTCTGGTTGCCTTCTATACTTATTCTTTGTGCATAATTTGGGAAAGCTTATTGTCATTCTCTAGACCGTTTATCTTTTCCTTAAGATTTTTTATTTCTGTGGTCTGAATGAACATGCTTTCCATTTCCTTGACCAAATTACTTACCTCATCACCTGGCTAAGCTGCTACTGTTGTCGACCATGTTGCTAATGTAGATGATATGGCAGCTGGTAGTGCTGCAGCCAATGGAGCTGTAGGAGCCAATGCAGTTGTCAAGGTGGATGGTACTGTAGTATTGACTGTTACGGTAACAATGGAAGTGGTAGTCTTAAGACTAGCTTGTTTTAACTGTATCAAGATGTCTAACTCCTTCTCCATTTCCTTTAGTTGATCATTAAGTTGTAAAACAAGGTCCATCATTTCCTCCTAATGTGCTTGGATTTCTAAGACCTCTTTTGTCTATGGGTGCTCTGAATGAGGCAATTTGAGTTGTTTTTTAGAGCAACAATGTCCTCATTCTTTTCCTTTATCAACTTCTTAGTAGCCTTGATATCATTGGGAGGATGTCCAAGCTCAATCACCAAGTCCTTGAGTGACTAGATTATGTTATCTTTGGCCTGTGAGGAGGCCTTTTCCAATTTGTATTGTGCTGTAATTTTGTCAAATGAAATTTGAAGTTTGTGTGCAGTCATAGCTTTACCTATCAAGGTGGAATAGATCATCTCACCTCCTTGCTTGTGAAACTCAATTTGGTCAATGGGATGAACATCCCTGGCCAAAACCTCAAAATCTGTTTTCCTATAGTCTGCTGATGTTCTTGGCTACTGGACTGTAGGTTGCATGAATGCCATATGAATTTTTCCTGTTTTGATGCCAGAGGCTGACATCAACCTGTTTTGATGTCAGAGGCTGACATTCACCTATTTTGATTTGCAAGTGTTTTCTTGAAGTATTGGGCATAAGTCTCAGCCTTCAACTTCTCATTCCTCAACTAAATTTTCTTGTATCTATCTTTGATGTCCTTCTCTTCATCCACAGGACTGGTGAATGAAGAGACCTCAACACTGAGCTATCTCTCAATAATTTGAGTGTTTGATGTTGAGGGATGGTGTGTTTCTCCTGAAGCTGTTGTGCCTTTGCTGCTTTCCACCATTGTATCAATGTCATTGATTTCCATTGAGTCAATGGTGTCTTCCTGTTCAGTTATAGGATTAAGCTTGGGCCTCTTACTATAATTGATATCAAATTGTTCACCTGTGGTTTCCATAGCTGAACTGGAACCCTCCTCCCTGGTTCTCTTTGCATTTCTATCCTCATTTTTTGGAGTCTATAAAATAGGAGGAATATTCATTGGTTCTCCTAGTTCTGGAACCTGCAGGAAGGAACTTGTATCAATCTGTTTTTCTACATCAATCAATGTATTCTCTACATCAACTACAATACTGTCCATGTCTATTAGAGTATTTTCCAACCATTCTGATTGGTTGGCAAACATCTCAATGACTGGTTTGGGATGATGGATTAAAGGTCCGAATTTGACCTTGAGCCTAAGCTTATTTATGACTCCATGAGGATCATACTACCACATAAAGCTGTTCTTGAATTTCATTTGTTGTAAAATCTTATCTACCTCTCGTCCAGCTTCTCTGGTATTAGAAATTAAGGGGCCCAATTGATTTTTCATTTTGAATTGGGTCTTCTTCCTAGCTGATAGGAAGTTGACTTCATCAGAATTTATAATCTTCTTAAAGTATTCTAGTGAAATTATCCTCATGGGAATGTATTTGGGCAGTTTGTATGGGGCAAGTTGGCATCCATAAATTCTTATTTCTATGTGGTTCTAGTATAGATACCAGTCTCCCACTTTGTTGTTATTTGCTAACTATAACACTCTCTTGATCTCTTGATTGATTCTGGACTAAGGGCTACTGGTTAGCATATTCATAACTGGATGGACAAATGAATCAATGAAGTCTTTGTAGGAAAAAATAGTGGAAAATTTCTGGATCAATGGTGTCTAGTAGATGACTGATCTTGGATTTCCTTTGGTATCTAACTTCTAGATGCTGATAGGGAATTTATCTGACTGGTAGTACAAGAACATATGAAATAAAACTGAAGAATACTTGAAAAATCTCTCGGTTGGTAGCTTGGTGAACTGTTCATGCATTCTGTTTGCTATGAACTGAGCATAGTTATACATTATAGCAGGAGGCTTGCCTGGGGAAAAGATGGAAAGGAAGGCAAGAACAACCTCATCCACATGTTCATCTGTGGTGTATCCTAAAATGCAGGAGAGCATGGTGATGATTTTTCTACCTCTCTCAGAAAAATGGTGGCAGCATGTGGAGGACTTTCTGTAGGAGTATGACACTCCTCTATGATTAAAATTTGTAAAATTTGGGCTATCTTAGGAGGGTCTAGCTTGGTATAGAGGTCAAGAAAGCCTTCAATAGAAAGTAGGGTCTCATTTGGGCTTGGATGGATTGCATCATTTGGTTAATGGATTCTACAGTGATGGTGAATAAAACTTGTTAGTCAGGGGTGACAATGGCTCTTTGGCTAGGAATGTAGCAAGCATGATAAAAGTGGATGATTTCTAGGAATGGATGTACTTCTGGAAACAAATACTTGGTCAAATTAGACTCCCAATGGTGAATGTCATCATTTTGGTTTAAGAACTTGTCCTTACTCCAGAACTGGAGCTTTAGAAGGTAGGCAGGGAAAGTTGTGTCCTTAATTCAAAAATCTCAGTCTGCTAAGGCAAGGTGGTCAATGCCCAAGTGAGGGGTTTGCATAGGTCTCAAATCTAGAGAGATTTGGGAAGCCATAGCTAGGTTTATAGATTTGAATTAGGTTTTGAGTGGTTTTAGAAGTGAGGTTTGGAAGCTCTGGAATAGTGGGAGGGTAATTATAGTTTTTAAAAGGGTTTTGGATGTACAAATAAGTTTCTTCTCAATTTAGGATAGTTTCTTTACTTAATTCAATTAATTAACCTTTCAATTACAATTGTGCGTCTAAAAATTCAAGGGTCACTCTGGGTTTTTCCAAGAATACCTGGAAATTGATGGTTTGATGTGCAAACTAGGTTCAGTGGTGAATGCATAAGGTACTGTAGCTTTCAACTGTCAACTGGTTGCTTCAATTGGGTATCCGGAGTGTCTTCAGGTGATAGAAGGTGGTCAAATTGGTTGTAGAGGTTTCAGGCTATCGCAAATGGCTAAGCAACAATTTGCAGTGAAAAATGAGCGAAAAGAGCGAATTCGGGATTTCTCTGCCTTTTAACAGTTAACGGTCACATTTTGGCACAGAAATAATTTAATGAATAGTGGGCAGTTTTTGGTTTGGGCAGGGAGGTGGTTTTGTGCGCCATCACACTTGATCCAAAATGGATTCAGTTTTGCCTTCGGATCGGACTTTTCAATCTTAGTTGAAAGTGGGATCAAATCAAAGTGCTCAATGAGATGATTCCAAAAGTGCGAACGACATGCAAATCTGAGTACATATGAAGAAGTCAAGGTGAGTCAAAGTTTCAAGGAAAACTAGGGCAAAAAGAGGAAGAGTCAAAGTCAAACAGTCAAAGTCAACGGTCAACCCAGGGTGATGTCAGCAGGACACGTGTCATCTCGGGAATGCACCATATGTCTAGGATGATGTCAGCAGAGGTTGATGACATGTCATAATTTGATTGGTTGAAACGGGCCAATCTGTAGCGACACATGGCAGCTCGAATTTGCCCAATATTGGCATGCAAATCCCAAAATTTTGGGGGTGAGGGAGGATCAAACCCCTGACCTCCCGGAAGGCTAAGATTTCACTAGATTCTGCTCACCAGATGAGCTACTATGTCGCTTGTTAACAGAAAGGTTGGAGTTATATTTATGGTTTCGGGTATGAAGCCGCCAGAAAAGGGCTGGATGGTCGGGGTCAACCCCATGACCACTGTGTTGGCACTATGATTCAAGTGTTGTCCTTGATGGCAACTCACTCAGAGGTTGGTACAGGTGCTCAGAGGTTGGTACAGGTGATGGCATCTTAATCAGAAGACAGATCTTAGTACAGCATGCCAAGGAAGTTCATATACGCAGGTTCGTTAAGCCCAAGTCGCGTGTACACGCTAGTTGGCTTCATCAAAAGCGCGTGTATGTGGAAAAGTACCTTTGGTCCATGGTGGTTAGTCCTTGGAAGTTGTGCCTATGGTTTCGGACCATTGTGTCTCGACGGGCGTGTCGATTCCTAGTTTTGAAGTTGATGGTATTGTGTTACTATGGTTTTGGCTCTTGGTATTGAGCAAGGCCTAAGGCTATATAAGGAGAAGAAGATCATTAGGCAAAATCATCTTTCGACAAGGCTTGAATATCTAAGAGAGAAAGAGATCTGATATGCAGGTTCTGGGTTGCTTGATCTAAGCCAAGGAGAGATCACATCGGTTGATGGAAGACTAGATCTAAGGATAGATCAGGATCTAATGGTTTGAAATGCACTATCATGATATGGTTGATTATGCGTATTTCTAGATCTGCATATTGTCGCAATGTTATGTTCTGGGTCTAACTGATGTCTGGTACAGCTGCAAATTGAGAAAGTTTATTTTTAGATCTGTACGCAGGTTGGCTTCGGTAAAAGCACGTGTATACGCGGTTTTTGCTCATTGAAGTAGCGTATATCTTTTGAAGCTTGATTTTGGGTTTACAGTGGGGTCTGACTGTTATTGCAGAGTTCTGTAGTCTGCTCTGTGTTCTGGTAACTGGTGATTGACAGGGTTCAGTGGTTCAGTGATTCAAAGTTTGGTTGTTTTATGCTTCAATGATCTGTTGTGAAAATTGAATGAATTGGGGTCTACATATTGTAATGTTGTGCTTCAGGAATATCCAGTCTGAAAATGTATGAAAGGTGGTACCTGAAGGAAAGAAGATTGTAGGTCAGCACCTATGTACTAGTATCTTGGCTAGTACAAGAGCAAAGGGGGTTGAAGCTCCCTTCCAAGGAAGTTTGGAGAACGAGAGAAGGTTGTAGCCTTCTGCAGGTTGTAGCCTGCGTACTGGTATAAGGCTGCACCAGTACAAAAGATTGTAAACTGAAGTTTCATATTAAAGAAAGACAGAGACAACTTGCAGCAGGTGGTTTTCACCCACATTGGGTTTCCACCTTACATCTTGGTGTTCATGTGTGTGGCTTTTGATCTGTTCTGTTATACTGCACCTGTTTACTGTTAATGTGGTGAATAATGTCCTGATGAACTTAACTGAAGAATGAGCTAACTAAATTATGAGTTTTCTTCTTATACGCTGTTTTATTTAGTCACAGTAGCGTGTACACACTGGTTCACCTAACTAAAGTAGCGTATATGTTTCTGAGCATTGAAAAAGTTTGATTGATCTGATAATACTGATTCACCCCCCCTCTCAGTATTATTTCCAACAATTGGTATCGGAGCAGGTCCTTCAGAGAAGCTTGGTCGCTTGAAGGTAGATCATTCATCATGAGCAACTACGAGAAAGAAGCATCAATCAGGCCACCGATTTTTGATGGGACAAATTTCAATTATTGGAAGGTAAGAGTTACTGCATATCTTCAATCTCTTGGTACAGAAGTTTGGAACATTGTAGAAACAGGCTATGCTTTTCCTTCAGCTACTCCTACAGATCCAGCTGAGAAAAAGCAGTATGAAACAAATGCAAAAGCAGTCAGTACTCTATTAGGAAGTATATCCCAAACAGAATTCATGAAGGTCATGCACTTCAAATCAGCAAAAGAGATATGGGACAAAATGATCACTAGCTATGAAGGAGATGAACAGGTAAAGCAAGCTAAACTTCAAACTCTTAGGATTCAATATGAGACTCTCAAGATGTATAATGATGAAAGTGTGGCTAATTATTTTCTTCGGGTAGATGAGATTGTTAATTGCATGAAAAATTTGGGTGAAGAAATAAAAGAGACTATAGTAGTTCAAAAGATTCTAAGATCATTATCCCCCAAGTTTGAATCTAAAGTATCTGCAATAGAAGAAAAAGAAAATCTCCGTGTTCTCACTATGTCTCAGCTACATGGAATTCTAACTGCTTATGAAATGAGAAAGGGAGGTCCATCTGACAGAAGGGAAGCTGCTTTTAAGGCATCAGGAAAAGAAGATTACTATGAAGCAAGCCATGTTCCAGAAGAAGAGGAAGAAGAATCAAATTTTGTCAGAAATCTTCAAAGGGGTTCTGGAAGGTTCAGAGGTAAGCTACCTTTCAAATGCTTTGCTTGTGGAAGAGTAGGTCATTATGCTGCAAAATGTCCTTATAAGGATAAAGGAAAAGAACCTGCTAGATGGAACAAGAAACAAAGTGCAAATAAGAAAAGCTACTACACCCATGAAGATAGTGATGGCTTATCAAACAGTGATGAAGATGAACAAGGTAATAAATATAAGCTGTTAATGGCATTTGAAGATAATGATTATGAGGATGTTGTAGATGTGGATAATCTCTATAATGAAATTACTAGACTCAAGAGATGCATAGAAGAAAAGAGTGTGATCATTGATACTTTGCAATTTCAAATTGATGAAAAAGAAAAACATCTTGAAAAACTAGAAGGTGAAATTGTTGGTCTCAGAAAAGAAATTGAGAAAACAAAAGCTATTAATTTTAAGTTTGTCAAAGGATCTGAAACTTTGGATGAGATTATCAATGTGCAGCGGTCTCCTCTAAACAAGACAGGTTTGGGCTATAATGGAGAAACCTCTCAAGCATCCACCTCAAAAAGTTATCTTGATGCAGCAAGAAGAAATGAGCAGAAGAACAATGAAGATAATCAGGTAAAGCAGGGACGAATTACAAACAGAAACTATCAGGGACAATCCTTCTTAAGGGTGAACAAAAGCTACAACCAACCACAGGTAAAATCTTCTCAGTTTGGCTCAAGAATAGATGAAAATAGAAATTACAATCAGTTGGCTGGTAGATTCAATAACCGCAGAAGCTTCTTCAATGGACAATGCTTTTCTTGCCATAACTTTGGTCACAAAGCAGCTCAATGTGTTGCATATAAAACAATCATGACTAGGGAAGCTCAAAAACAAAGAAGTATGACAGGGATTACAAAGAGGACCTATAACAACTTTTCGGTTCTTGAAAATGAAGTTGAATGTTCTATTTGCAATAATTTTGGTCATAAAGACTCTGAATGCAGGAGCAGGTTTCAGGAGAAAAAGGAACAAGCCACGAGCACCAAAAAATGGAGAATAAAGGAACCTCAGACAGAAAGATGTGGGATAGCTTTTTATGCAGAAGGACAGGAAAATCTATGGTACATTGACAGTGGATGTTCGAAACATATGACAGGTGATAAAGAAAAACTTGAATCTTATTCTACTTTAGAAAAGGGAAAGAAAGTTTCTTTTGGAAATGATACTCCTGCAACTATAAAAGGAAAAGGTATTGCTCCTTTGAAAGAAAAGGTCAAGGCTGGAAATGTTTTGTATGTTGATGGATTGAAGCATAATCTACTAAGTGTCAGCCAGATGTGTGATCAAAAAACCGAGGTTATTTTCAGATCGAATGGATGTCTTGTTCGTGATCTTGATACAGGTAAAACAGTTCTCAAAGGCAAAAGAACTCCAAATAATCTGTACATATTTGAAGAAGGACAACAACAATGCTATCTTAGCAAGGATGAAGAGCACTGGTTATGGCATCGAAGGTTGGGACATCTAAGCTTCTCACAAATAAGGAAAGCATGCAAATATCAGGCAGTTCGCGATCTTCCAGATATCAAAATTCCAGACAACACCATATGCAAATCTTGTCAGTTTGGAAAGCAAACCAGAACTAACTTTCCAGAGAAGGAAGGATCAGCTAGCTTGCCTCTTGAGCTAGTCCATACAGATGTATGTGGTCCATTTAGGAAAAGGACACCTCGAGGAGAAGAATATCTGATATTATTCATTGATGATTTCTCAAGGTTTGTTTGGTTAGGGCTTATGAAGCACAAAGATGAAGCATTCGAAAAATTCAAATCCTTCAAAGCATTGGCTGAAAATGAATCAGGACACAAAATTAAGTGCCTCAGATCTGACAGAGGTGGGGAGTTCACATCAAATGAATTTTTCGATTTCTGCGATGAACATGGGATAAGAAGAGAATTCTCTACAGCTAGAACTCCTCAGCAAAATGGGGTTGTGGAAAGAATGAACAGAACTATCCAACAAATGGCTCGTGCTATGCTCGATGAATCAGGTACTCCTGCAACCTTCTGGGGTGAAGCTGCACATGCTGCTGTTATTATTCTTAACAAAACAAATGTCCGAGTAAACAGCACTCAAACACCTCATGAGCTTTGGAGTGGTAAAACTCCTTCCGTGAAGCATTTCAAAATCTTTGGGAGCAAATGTTATATTAAGAATACTGATGAGCAACTTGGCAAACTTGAACCTAGAGCAGATGAGGGCATTCTTCTTGGTTATTCTCCACATAGCAAAGCATACAAGTGCTACAATAAAAGACTTGGCAGAATTGTTGACAGTATTGATATAGTGGTTGATGAGAAGGGATATATTCCTAGGCAAGTTCATCATGAAGACATTGAAGAAGATGAAGGTTACTCTCAAAGGCGAAATGATGAAGAAGAAGAACCTCAAGAAGAAGAAGAATCTCAAGAAGAACCAGAGGAGCAGACAAGAATAGAAGAGAAGACTCCATCCAGATATGTTCAAAAGAATCATCCAGAAACTCAGATTGTGGGGCAGAAAGAAGCAGGAGTACAAACAAGAAGGACACTTGCAGAAGCTTCAAGCTACTTGGCACTACTCTCCTCCACTGAACCACAAAATGTGAAAGAGGCATGCAAAGATGAATGTTGGGTCAAAGCAATGGATGAAGAACTTGAGCAAATCGAAAATAACAACACTTGGGAATT